>LS990916.1:16035348-16635348 GCA_900464855.2 Musa schizocarpa | reverse complement strand
TTGGAACTCATACATAGTGATGTATGTGGACCCATGTCAACTCATGTCATTGGAGGTTACTCCTACTTCATTACATTTACTGATGATTTCTCAAGGTATGGATATGTGTACTTAATGAAGTACATGTCCGAGGCCTTTGAGAAATTCAGAGAGTATAAGAATGAGGTGGAGAACCAGACTGGAAAGAGTATCAAAACTTTTTGATCAGATCGAGGAGGTGAGTACTTAAATACAGAGTTCACTCAGTTCCTCAAGGACCATGGGATATTATCCCAATGGACACCTCCTTATACACCTCAGCTCAATGGTGTCTCTGAAAGGAGAAATCGTACATTATTAGATATGGTACGGTCCATGATGAGTTTCGCTGACCTACCCATCTCATTCTAGGGATATGCCCTAGAAACCGCAGCTTACCTTCTGAACAGAGTTCCAACTAAGTTGGTAGTTTCTACACCATATGAGATATGGAAAAGGAAGAAGCCTGATCTTAAGGTTGTTAAGATTTGGGGCTGCCCTGCAAATGTTAAAAGGCACAACCCCGATAAGTTAGAATCAAGGACAAAGCGATGTAAATTTATCCCCAAGGAAACTTATGGGTATTATTTCTATCATCTCGAGGACCAAAAGGTCTTTGTAGCTAAGAGAGCAGTGTTCCTTGAGAAGGAACACATTCTTGGCAAAGATAGTGAGAGAATGATAGAATTGAGCGAGGTTGGAGAACCAAGCTTAATCACCACTCTATAGCACGAGTCTGTTCAGATACCTAATACACAAGTTTCAACTTTACGCAGGTCTGATAGAGTATCCCATCCTCCTTAGAGATATGTGGGATATATTAGAGGAGAGAATGTAGAGGATATTGATCCTCAGACCTATGAGGAGGCTTTTATGAGTATAGACTCTGGGAAGTGGCAAGAAGCCATGAATTCTGAGATGGATTCTATGTACTCCAATAAGGTTTGGAACCTAGTTGATGCGCCCGAAGGTATTGTACCCATCGGTTGCAAGTGGATCTTTAAGAAAAAGATCAGAGTAGATGGAAAGGTAGAGACTTATAAAGCAAGGCTAGTGACTAAGGGGTATCGTTAAAGGCAAGGTGTTGACTATGACGAAACCTTCTCACCCGTAGTAATGCTAAAATCCATCAGAATTCTATTGGCTATTGCAGCACACTATGATTATGAGATCTGGCAGATGGATGTGAAAACCGCATTCCTCAATGGGAACCTCGAGGAGGAGGTGTATATGATGCAACCTGAGGAATATGTGTCCAAGAACTGTCCGGATAATGTGTGTAGGTTGCTTAGATCCATTTATGGATTAAAGCAAGCTTCTCGAAGTTGGAACATAAGATTTGATGAGGCAATCAGATCTTATGACTTCGTTAAGAACGAAGATGAGCCTTGTGTATATAGAAAGGTAAGTGGGAGCACTATCACCTTTTTGGTGTTATATATGGATGACATCCTAATCATTGGGAATGACGTAGGAATGCTATCCACAGTAAAGGATTGGTTATCTAGACACTTCTCCATGAAGGACTTAGGGAAAGCATCCTATATTTTGGGGATTAGAATCTATAGAGATAGATCCAAGAGGATGCTTGGCTTGTCCTAGTCTAGGTACATAGAAACCATTGTCAAAAGGTTTGGCATGGAAAATTCCAAGAGAGGTCTCATACCGATGAGACATGGGATATCGCTTTCTACAAGTATGTCCCCAAAGACTCCAGAAGAAAGGGCGAACATAGATATGATACCTTATGCCTCAGCAATAGGGTCTATCATGTATGCCATGCTATGTACTAGGCCTGATATAGCGCATGCTCTGAGTGTCACGAGCAGGTATCAAGCGGATCCAGGCTTGAAGCACTGGAAAGCAGTAAAGTGTATCCTTAAGTACTTGAGAAGGACTAAGGATCTTTTACTAGTATATAGAGGTAATAGCCTTAAGGTTGAAGGCTACACTTGTTGAATCTCGTATTTTGATGATGAAACCACTTGATATGTGTTTATAATTTAAACTGTATTTTGAGTGATGCAGGTCTACTCGATCAGGATTAGACAGTTAACGCAGGAGGAATTGACGTTATTGTTTGAGGAGATCACGTCGGGATATTGGACGACGAAAGGCTTGGACGTCCGGGCATCGAACCAAGGAGAGCGGAATTATTGCAAGGATATCGGGTTGCGGAGGTCAACCGCCGATTGGGCAACAAGCCATAAGAGAGGACGATCTTGTTGAAGAATCGGACGGCGCCAACCAATGACGTCTTGGCAACCAATGTCGATTCGCGTTGTAATAATTGTCTAGATCGGAGTAGAGTTTTAGTTTGTGTGTGCAGGAATAACTATGATAATGAGAAAGACATAAAGCAAAACAAAGTCGAGTCAAGCCTTGAAGGATTCATTGGGAGTTCGAGAGTTCGAATGGAAGTCCCAAGGTTCGTCGGAATTTCGGAACTAGCCGAAATGAGTAGGGAGCTTGCGGAAGGGTTTTTTGGAAGCTCACCAAAAGGTTCGTGGGAAGTTCGCGAGCTTCAAGAGAGATCGGAGCTTGTCAAGAAGCTCGTTGGAACTTCGCCAAGATCAAATCGTGAAGTTTAAGAGCTTGCCGGGAGTCCGTAGAATAGTTTCCGAGAGTTTATCGGAAGACCGACGAAAGTTCGCCGGAAGAAGTCTTGACTTATGGACTTTGTAATAGCTTATAAAATGTCTTTAAATTCATAGTTAGCATGTTAATTAGGGTTAGGATTAGGTATTAATCCTATAACCCAAGTAAAGGGACAATTGGGTGCGAGTTCTACTAGTTTGGGCCAAGATTGAAGCCCAACTAGTGGGCTGAAAACACTATAAGGCGGTGGCACCGCCCAAAGATCACGACACGACACGGACAGTGGTGGCGCCACCACTCCCTGACAAGTGGCATCGCCAAAGATCGGAACTCCACGAAATTCAAATTTGGAGCCCAAATTTGAATCCTCTTGAACCTATAAATACCCCTCAAATCTTAGCTGAGATTACAACTTTTAGAGAAGCAATCGATTGAGAGAAAAGTCTTAGAAGAGTCTTTGCTAGTCTTGTTTTCAATTTCCTAGTGTTCACCTCCTTCTTTCTTGAAAATCTGTAAGAGAGTGAACCGCTTGTAAAAAAGTTGTAAGAGGGGTATTTACCTTTCCCCTTTCAAGAGATTTGCTAGTGGAAGGTGGGGAGCCTCATCAAAGAGGGGCCTCATGAAGTGGATGTAGGTCATTTGACCGAACCACTGTAAAATCGGCGTGATCTCTGGTTTGCATTTACTTATTGTCATTAACATTACTGCAAACCATTTGCACTTTAATGTTATACTGCTTTGTCTCCGTTTTACTTATCCCTTCAAGTTAAAATGCAATCGAAACAGTTTCAAACGAAAACTTTACTTTTATCGTACGAAGTTTCCGAAATGTTTTAAATCGTCAAAAGTTTATCGCACTTTACCGCTACACTAATTCACCCCCCCCTCTTAGTGCCACTCCGATCCTAACAACATTGACTCAAGTTTTCAGTATGATGTTGATGATAGCAAGTCGAATTCAGGGTATGTGTACACCTTGAATGGAGGAGCAGTGTGCTAGAAGAGTTCTAAGCAAGATACCACTACTGACTCGACCACAGAGGCGGAGTACATTGCTGCATCAGATGCAGCAAAGGAGGGAGTTTGGGTGAAGAAGTTCATCACAGATTTGGGAGTCGTGCCGGGTAGCGAAGAGCCGATCTCCCTATATTGCGACAACAACGGGGCGATTGCTCAAGCAAAGGAACCTAGGTCTCATCAGAAATCTAAGCATGTTCTGAGGAGGTTCCATCTTATCAGAGAGATCGTTGTTGGGAAATCATGGGGGCGACATCATATACGCAGCGGAAGAACAAGAAAACAAAAATCCCCGATTCCCAAAAAAGATGTTCATCGTCGTGCGAAGATTAGTGCGGAAAAATCCGCAAAACACAAAACTGCGTATAGAGATTGTGTTACCTAGGGAGATCGTATATCCCTGTTTCCTTGCAGATCCTTAGGAGAGGGTGAAGGAGGTCAAGCGTCCTCCTCTCTAGCGGTGATCCACACAGCAGGGTTGCGACGACCCTCCTTAAAACTCCAGGCCTCTGAGGTGGAGAGGGAGAGGAGAATAGGAAAGGCAAGCAAAGACTCTAGCCTATGAGACTGTGAATCCCTCCTATTTATAGAGATCCCGTGTCAAACCCTAATGGGTCCTTCCCTAGTGGGTATTGGATCTGCATCCAATAAGACAAGGGCTCCGTCCTGGATATCTCATATCCGAACCTCTACCCATCGCAATGCCTACCATATGTGTGTGACCCTCTAGGCCCAATATCGAGCTGGCCGTGAGTCATACCTGTCGAGAACTCCTTCTAACTTCGGTGAATTATTATCTCCTGTAATAATTCACTCGACTCATCGACTACTGGGCGTACTAGGCCACTACGCCAGTAGTCCCCAGACGTCTGGGGAATCCAATCCATTGGACCCGTCTGTCCTCGTTACCATGTACCTATAGTCCCTCATCCATCTAATATCCTAGAGACCAGATATCGAGAATGGTGTTGTCGGACCCCATACGGTTTCTACTCGAAGTCTCGCTCTAATCGGATTCTCCCGGAGAACTCTTTCTCTCTCAACCCGAATGACCCTAGCCGTGGATTGGTCCGAGCAAGAACACATGGGATATTCCTCTCATGACGCCGAGTGGATGATCCTCATCGATACTCAATAGCCCTCGTAAGGTCGACTACCACTCCCAATGACCAAATGTACTAGATCCGGGACAGCCAAACCTATAAGTCTGGTATCAAAGAGTGGAGCACTCATACAGGACATCCTTGGTGTCTCAAGTCTAAGGACCAGATACACCACTAGGACTCTCGGAATCGCCATCCGACAATAAGGCATCATCAACCATCCGGCATTAGATTCCGTAAGTGGATCAATCGAACTCATTCTCCATGAGCACCTGTCTTGTATCCCTAGTGTCCCTACACGAGCAGCTATGAGACCAGCTGCATCCATCATATGGACGGGTATACAGACACACCAGTCTATCCGGTTATCACGATGTCCCTCTCGAATAACCTATGACCGAGATTATTTAGGATATGTGTTTAAAGGTGAATCGATCTCATTATCGTTATCTCATCACGATCCGATTCCATTGCACAAATCCAAGGACATCACAATATATATATGCATTTATGCAATAGTTATAAAGTGATATACGCCAAAATATAATAAGCAAAAAGATTCTGTATCAAGTCACATGTGCCATCACTCACGTGATTGGCTTGCTGGGCACCTATGACTAGCAATCTCCCCACTTGACCTAAAAGCCAATCACCTATGTGTCGATCCCCATCGGACCCACAGCGGACGCTCAAAGACAAAATGAGACAACGGCTTTGTCGGTGGATCTGCAATGTTATCTTCGGATGGAACTCTTTCCACTTCTACATCTCCTCGGTTACGATCTCTCTTATAAGTCGGAACCTCCTCGAACACTTCCGATGAGACCCCGGTTCCCTTATTTGAGTAATCACCCCATAGTTGTCGCAATATAAAGGAAGTCGACTTGTCGCTATCTCAGATCGACTCCCAAATCTGTGATGAACTTCTTCACCCGGACTCCCTCTTTTTTGCTACATCCGATGCAGCAATGTACTCATACTCGTGGTCGAGTCGCGGTGGTATATTGCTTGGAACTCTTCCAAAGACTGCTCCTCCATTCAAGGTGTACACATACCCTGAATTCGACTTACTATCATCGACATCGACTGAAAACTTGAGTCAGTGTAGCCTTCAACCTTAAAGGCTATTACCTCCATATACTAGTAAAAGATCCTTAGTCCTTCTCAAGTACTTAAGGATACACTTTCTTTACTTTCAGGTCTCCAAGCACGGATCCTACTTGATACCTGCTCGTGACACTTTCGAGCATGCGCTTATATCAGACCTAGTACATAGCATGGCATATATGATAGACCCTATTGCTAAGGCATAAGGTATCATATCCATATTAAGCCCTTTCTTCCGAGTCTTTGGGGACATATTAGTAGAAAGCGATATCCCATGTCTCATCGGTATGAGACCTCTCTTGAATTTTCCATCCCAAACCTTTTGACAATAGTTTCTATGTACCTGATTGGGACAAACCAAGCATCCTCTTGGATCTATCTCTATAGATTCTAATCCCCAAGATATAAGATGCTTCCCCTAAGTCCTTCATGGAGAAGTGTCTAGATAACCAAGCCTTTTTACATGTGGATAGCATTCCTATGTCATTCCCAATGATGAGGATGTCATCCACATATAACACCAAAAAGGTGATAGCGCCCCACTTACCTTTCTGTATACACAAGGCTCATCATCGTTCTTAGCAAGTCATAAGATCGTTGCCTCATCAAATCTTATGTTCCAACCTTCGAAGCTTGCTTTAGTCCATAAATGGATCTAAGCAACCTACACACCTTATCTGGGCAGTTCTTGGACACGAATCCCTCAGGTTGCATCATATGCACCTCCTCCTCGAGGTTCCCCGTTGAGGAATACGGTTTTCATCCATCTGCCAGATCTCATAATCATAGTGTGCTACAATAGCCAATAGAATTACGATGGATTTTAGCATTGCTACGGGTGAGAAAGTTTAAAATCAGTAGTCAACACCTTGCCTTTGACGATACCCCTTAGCCACTAGCCTTGCTTTATAGGTCTCTACTTTTCCATCTACTCCCATCTTTTCTTAAAGATCCACTTGCAACCGATGGGTACAATACCTTCTGGGGGCATCAACTAGGTTCCAAACCTTATTGGAGTACATAGAATCCATCTCGAATTCATGGCTTCTTTCCACTTCCCGAGTCTATACTCATAATAGCCTCCTCGTGGTCTCCTGAGGATCAATATCCTCTACATCCTCTGCTCTAATATGTCCCACATATCTCTCGGGAGGATGGGATACTCTATCGGACCTCATGTAAAGTTGATACTTGTGTATTAGGTACCCCAACAGGACTTCGGGTCAGAGTGGTGCTTGAGCTTGGTTCTCCAACCTCACTCAATTCTATCATTCTCCCACTGTCTCCGTCAAGAATGTGTTCCTTCTCAAGGAACACTGCTCTCTTAGCTACAAAGACCTTTTGGTCCTCGAGATGATAGAAATAATACCCACAAGTTTCCTTGGGATATCCCACAAATTTGCATCGCTCTATCCTTGATTCTAACTTATCAGGGTTGTGTCTTCTAACATGGGCAGGGCAGCCCCAGATCTTAACAACCTTAAGATCAGGCTTCTTCCCTTTCCATATCTCATATGGTGTAGACACTACCGACTTAGTTGGAACTCTGTTCGTAAGGTAAGCTGCGGTTTCTAGGGCATATCCCTAGAAATGAGATGGGTAGGTCGTGAAACTCATCATGGACCGTACCATATCTAATAATGTACGATTTCTCCTTTCGGAGACACCATTGAGCTTTGAGGTGTATAAGGTGTCCATTGGGATAATATCCCATGGTCCTTGAGGAACCTGAGTAAACTCTGTAGATTCTCATATTCACCTCCTCGATCGATCGAAGAGTTTTGATACTCTTTCCAGTCTGGTTCTCCACCTCATTCTTATACTCTCTGAATTTCTCAAAGGCCTCAGACTTGTACTTCATTAAGTACACATATCCATACCTTGAGAAATCATCAGTAAATATAATGAAGTAGGAGTAACCTCCAATGGCATGAGTTGACATGGGTCCACATACATCACTATGTATGAGTTCCAACAACTCATTGGCTCTCTCTCTCTAGTTCTACTAAATGGAGATTTGGTCAGTTTTCCATGAATGCAAGGCTCACAAGTCGCATATGACACATAGTCGAATGGATCTAGATATCCATCATTTAGCAACTTTTGAATCCTTCTTCCATGGATGTGACCTAGCCTACAATGCCACAGGTATGCACTGTTCAACTCATCTCGTTTCCTTTTGGACACATTTACATTCATGATATGTGGAGTGGTGTCTAACATAAATAAACCATTATGCAATGTTCCTTTCGTGATGATCTTATCATCTAATAATATCGAACAACCATTATTCTCAAAAACAAATTTATATCCACTAACTGTTAAACATGAAATGGAGATAATGTTTTTGATAATAGAAGGAACAAAATAACATGCATCTAATGCAATAAAAGCTCCACTAGGCAGATGTAGGGCACCTGCGCCAACAGCTAATCTGACAAATTTTGCTCCATTACCCATCTTGAGGTCCATCTCGCCTCTCTCAGTAGTCTCATAGGCCTTGCGAGAACCTCACAACGAATTGCATATATGATAAGCACTACCGGTATCCAATACCCATGTGTTATCATAAGAGTCTGACAAATGGAGATTGATCATGAATGTACCTGAAGCTTCATCAAGCTTTTGTTTCACCCTTTCTGCAAGGTACTCTTTGCAGTTTCTCTTCCAATGACCATCTTTACCACAGTGGAAGCATTGGCCTTTGTCCTTTGTTGGGTCTTTCTTAGCAACCTTTGCTTTACCTTGTTTGCCCTTGCCCTTTCCCTTCTTAAGGGACCTTTCGCTTTCCTTTTCTTTCTGGTCTCACCAGTGAGAACTGGCTTCTCTTTCTTAATAGTACTCTCTGTCTCCCTCAACATATTGAGGAGCTCGAGAGTCACCTCAAGCTTGTTCATATTAAAATTAATTATGAACTGTGAAAAGGAATCTGGTAAGGACTGAAGCACAATGTCCACACAAGTTATCCTCTAGGACCATTCCTAGACCTGAGTTTCTCTATCCACTCAATCATCTTTAGGACATGGTTCTGAACCTGTGTCCCCTCGGTCATCCTAGCTTAAAAGGCTCTTGGATATCTCATATCGTTGAGTCCTTCCCCTGTTAAACAAACAATTTTTTGGACATGTAGGAGAATGGATCTGGCATCCATCTTTTCATGTTGTCTCTGTAACTCGAGTCATAGAGCCCAACATATAACACTTGAGCAAGAGTGGAGTCATCAATGTACTTCCGCGTGTGGCGATCTCATCCTCGCTTCCCCTTCTTCGGTAGGGCATCATCAACGTATCAAGGGCGCGTACGATTTTCTCCGCTGTGAGAACAATTCTCAAGTTTCGAGACCAATCCGTATAATTTGGACCATGAAGGCGGTTGACATCAAGTATGCCACGTAAAGGGATTTGAAGCGACATTTTAAAAATAAAGATGTAGCGAAAATGAATAACATGCAGATTTTGCAAGAAATAAACTATCAAGATATGGACTTCTATCTTAATATGCTCCCACTATTTTACTAACGAGTCACGCGACACCCTCGGCCGCGAAAACGGAAGTCTCCAACAGACTTCTAGTGGGGATCGGGGATCAATCGGCGTCTTAGTGTAATCTCGAGGGACTCGACCAATCACACTAAGCCTAAAAAAGGTAGGCAACTCTTGCCGATCACAACTCCTTGTGATTCCCGTCCTGTTAAGACCTCCAGAATCACCATGGCCTCGAGGGACTCGACCAACCATGATGCTCGGTTAAGTCAACACCTTCGTTACAAGATGAGTCCGATTTGATGATATACCCTCGAGGGACTCGACCAAGCATACCATGTCCTCGGTCACGGTGACATCTCTATGTCGTAAAGCAAGATAGCGAATCGCGATATAGGTGAGTCTCGAGGGACTCGACCAACTCAACCTACAGGAATCGGGTCCTACTCATAACGATGGAAGGCCACGTGGGTCAATCTAATTGCCTTACGTTTACCGACTTAATATTATTGAGAGATGTTTCTATAATTTGGTCTCCTAATATGATATGTCACACATATACATATTTAATATATATCTACATCGCATGCAAATATATATACATATCTAGTATGTGTATAAGCAATCACATCAGATGATCATGGACCACAGCCTAATATGATTAGGCCCGAGCCAGTAGGCCTAATCAGTCACATCAAGATCTATGTGTGCAACGGTGCATCTCCATGCCCTTGTGATCGTCCATCTCGTCCTCGTCGGTTCCGTCGACATCTTGATGCATCTCCATGCATCCGCGATCGTCCATCCTCTCGTGGTCCCGCTAATCGCCTCCACGCTCCCGCTGCACCTCCTCATGTGATTACAACTTAATCATAGGCACGCAGGCCCGATAATAAACGAGAAATATAATGGAGGTTCGCAGACCTCAATAATAATAATCACAAGTACACACATCACACGGTCCATGATCATCCGTCCACACATCATACATCACATGTATAAATAATCATCATCATGTAGGACTACTAGATAATAATAAAAAATAATAATCAACTAAACCTTTTAATTAATTAATATTTTTTTCGTCGAGGGACATGTAGGGAAATTTTCAATTCCTAAGGGTATTTTCATAATTTGGACAAAAGATAGAAACTGGAATTTCTCAAATTCACGGGGGCAAAACTGTCCTTTGCCCAAAACCCTAATTCCCTCTGCTGCTACCGCCGCCGCCACCTTTTGCTAGCGGCGGCAGGTCTTAACGGCGGCGAAAGGCGATGCCCTGCGCCTGCGAACGCCCGGTTAAAGCGCCGCTGCGGGTGGGCGCCCCATCTTGCGCCGCCTCCACGGGAGGTTCTGCCATGAGGCAGCCAGGGCGGTTTGCCTCGGTGGCGGCCGCCCTCTGCGGGTTTTTTTAGTGGGGAGCAGCGGCGACCCACGCCGCCCCGCCCTCGCGATTACCTCGACCCAGCTTCGCCCTCATCCTCGCCAGGGGTCGGCCGACCGCGCGCCTCTACCGGGCTGCCCCGCCCGGAAGTCTGCTGCAAGCGGACTAAACCGTTTGTTGCGAACCGGGCTCGCATCTTGTTGGCCCTGGTGCACGTGCTGGTAGCGGCTTTCTTTATTACAGGTGGTCGCGGACATCTGGATCGAGGCGATGGCTGTTGCTGCCCTTCCTCGCTTTTCGTCAGCGATTTTGGCGTCAATATTCTTCCTAAACCACGACACCGCGGTTCAAAACCAATCATTCACCACGAACAACCTGCTCGAAACCAGCGTTGGAAATCAAGGGGGACATCATATCGCGGACGGAAGAACAAAGAAAACAAAATCCCGATTCCCCGAAAAAAGATGTTAGATGCGTCGATGCGAAGATTGGTGCGCAAAAATCACAAAAACACAAAACTGCGTATAGAGATTGTGTTACCTGGGAATCGTATATCCTGTTTCCTTGCGAGAACCTTAGGAGAGGGTGAAGGAGGTCAGCGTCCTCCTCTCTGGCGGTGATCCACATAGCGGGTTTCGGCGACCCTCCTCAAAACTCGGGGCCTTTGAGGTGGAGGGGAGGAGAATAGGAAAGGCAAGCAAAGACTCTAGCCTATGAGGCTGTGAATCCCTCCTATTTATAGAGATCCGTGTCAAACCCTAATGGGTCCTTCCCTAGTGGTGTTGGATCTGCATCCAATAAGACAAGGGCTCCGTCGGGATATCTCATATCGAACCTCTACTCATCATAATGCCTACCATATGTGTGTGACCCTCTAGGCCCAATATCGGCTGGCCGTGAGTCATACACAACGGAACTCCTTCTAACTCGGTGAATTATTATCTCGTAATAATTCACTTTCGACTCATCGATTCTGGGGACGTGCTAGGCCACTCTGTAGTAGTCCCCGAACGATATCTGGGGAATCAATCCATTGGACACAATGCGTCCTCCGATTACCATGTACCTATAGTCCCTCATCCATCTAATATCCGGAGACCATATATCGAGCATGGTGTTGTCCCGGACCCATCGGTTTCTACTTTCGAGTCTCGCTCTAATCAGTTCTCTGGGAGAACTCTTTCTCTCTCAACCCGAATGACCCGGCCAGGGATTTTGTGAGAGCAAAACACATGGGATATTCCTCTCATGGCCTTAGAGAGTGGATGATCCTCTATCGACACTCAATAGCCCTCGTAATGGTCGACTACCACTCCCAATGACCGGTACTAGATGCGGGACAGACCAAACCTATAAGTGCGGTATCAAAGAGTGGAGCACTCATACAGGACATCCTTGGTGTCTCAAGTCTAAGGACCGAGATACACCACTAGGACTACGGAATCAGCGTGTCGACAATAAGGCATCATCAACCATCCAGCATTCCGTATGGCGGATCAATCGATTGAACTCATTCTCCAATGAGCACACATCTTATTTATCCCTAGTGTCCCTACACAAGCAGCTATGAGACCAGCTGCATCCATCATATGGACGGTTATCTGACACACCGGTCTATCCGGTTATCACGATGTCCCTCTCGAGTAACCTATGACCGAGATTATTTAGGATATGTGTTTAAAGGTGAATCGATCTCATTATCATAATCTCATCACGATCCGATTCCCATTGCACAAATCCAAGGACATCACAATATATATATGCATTTATGCAATAGTTATAAAGTGATATACGCCAAAATATAATAGGCAAAAAGATTCTGTATCAAGTCACATGTGCCATCACTCACGTGATTGGCTTGCTGGGCACCTATGACTAGCAATCGTGACCCGAGGAGATGTAGTAGTGGAAAGAGTTCCATCCGAAGATAACATTGCAGATCCACTAACAAAGCCGTTGTCTCAGATTTGTTTTGAGAGTCACAGGGGTTTGAAGGGGATCATACACATAGGTGATTGGCTTTAGGTCAAGTGGGAGATTGCTAGTCATAGGTGCCCAGCAAGCCAATCACGTGAGTGATGGCACGTGTGACTTAATATAGAATCTTTTTGTTTATTATATTTTGGCATATATCACTTTATAACTATTGCATAAATGCATACATATATTGTGATGTCCTTGGATTTGTGCAATGGGAATCGGATCGTGATGAGATCACGATAGTGAGATCGATTCACCTTTAAACACATATCCTAAATAATCCGGTCATAGGTTACTCGAGAGGGATATCGTGATAACCAGACAGACTAGTGTGTCTGTATACCCGTCCATATATGATGGATGCAGCTGGTCTCATAGCTGCTTGTGTAGGGACACTAGGGATACAGTCTGTGTGCTCATTGGAGAATGAGTTCACTGATTGATCCGCTTACGGAATGCTTGGATGGTTGATGATGCCTTATTGTCGACAAATGATTCCGTAGTCCTAGTGGTGTATCTAGTCCTTAGACTTGAGACACCAAGGATGTCTTGTATGAGTGCTCCACTCTTTGATACCGCACTTATAGGTTTGGCTCACGTCTCCCATCTAGTACAACCTGGTCATTGGGAGTGGTAGTCCACCTTTACGAGGGCTATTGAAGTCGATAGATAGATCATCCACTCTCAAGGCATGAGAGGAATATCCCATGTGTTCTTGCTCGAGACAAATCCCTAGCCAGGGTCATTCGGGTTGAGAGAAAAGAGTTCTCCTGAGAATCGATTAGAGTGAGACTTCGGTAGAAACCGTATGGATCCGACAACACCATGCTCGATATACCTGCTACGGTATATTAGATGGATGAGGGACTATAGGGTACACTGCGGTAATCGAGGATAGACAGTCCAATGGATTGGATTCCCCCAGTATCGTTTGGGGACTACGGTGTAGTGGCCTAATACGTCCCCAGAATCGATGAGTCGGTGAATTAATTATTACGGAGATAATAATTCACCGAAGTGGGAAGGAGTTCTGACAGGTATGACTCACGGCCAGCTCGATATTGGGACTAGAGGGTCACACACATATGGTAGGCATTACGATGAATAGAGGTTCGGATATGAGATATCCGACGGAGCCCTTGTCTTATTGGATGCAGATCCAATACCCACTAGGGGAGGACCCATTAGGGTTTGATATGGGACCTCTATAAATAGGAGGGATTCGGAGCCCCATGGGCTAGAGAGCTTTTGTTTGCCTTTTCCTATTCTCCTCTCCATCTCCACCTCAGAGTAGGTCTGGAGTTTTGAGGAGCGTCGTCGTAACCCTACTATGTGGATCACCGCTAGAGAAGAGAACGCTTAACCTCCTTCACCCTCTCCTAAGGATCTGCTAGGAAACAGGGATATACGATCTCCCTAGGTAACATAATCTACTCTATATGCAGTTTCATTTTAGCGGATTTTTTGCGTACCAATCTTCGCACGACGACGAACATCTCTTTGGGAATCGGGGATTTTGTTTTTCTTGTTCTTCCGCTGCGCATATGATGTTGCCCCCAAGGATTTCCCAACAGACTGGCCATACCACCGCCTGACATAGTCTCGAAGACTATACCATGACGGTGCCACTTCTTGGGGCACTGTTTGGGCCTATCATTGGGTCTAACACGGTCCTTGCATGGGCCTAATTGGCCCCTAATTGGGTTGGCCCAAATTCAAACCCAATTACATGCTAACTACGATTCTTAAGACATATTCTAAGCTAAACATGTCCGTAAGTCTAGTTTCTTCCGATGAGCTTTCGGTGATCTTTCGACGATCTCTTGGCAAAGTTCTAGCGGATTCCCGACAAGCTCCTAGACTTCACGACGATGGTCTTAGCAAGTTCCGATGAGCTTCTTTGGGAAGCTCTAAGACTTCTCGGCAGAACTTCCGACAAACGTCCGGACTTCCGACGAACTCTCGAACTCCCAACGAAAACACGTCCTTGACTTCGGGACTTCATTTTGCTTCATGCCTTACTATCGTAGTTAATTCTACACATGTAAAACCTCACTTCGATCTAGACAATTGATACTAAGCATTAATCATGTTGTTCGACATGTCATTGGTCCCTCGATGCTTCGTTCAATTCTTCAGCACATCGTCCTCTCTTGTGGCCTATTGCCCAATCGGCTAGTTGACTCTACAACATCGATATCCTTGGCGCAATATCCGCTCTTCTTGGCCCGATACTCGAATCTATGGCCCGAAGCCTTCTATCGATACGTCAACCGATCCTCCAACCCGATGTCCAATCTTCTGACATATTTTCCTCTAGCTCAACATGATTCTTCCTACTTTAATTGTCTAGTCTTGATCGAAGCATCCTGTGTCACTCAAAATACAGATTAAAAACATAAACACTTATCAATTGGTTTCATCATCAAAATCCGAGATTCAATAGCTCTCGTGCTCAAATCCTTGACAAGAAAAGAGTCAGGAAAGAATTCAATAGAGGTATTATTTTATTTACAGAATTGAGAAATGGAAATGAGATTTCGTTTAATGTTAGGTGCACATAAAACATCATCGAGTGTAAAAGTTGTGGTAAGTGAACTAAGTGTGGAGGAACCAAAATGAGTAATAGGAATTCTTTTACTGTTACTGATGATGGTATCTTCATTTCCACCATGGTTATTATAGATGGACAAGTTTTGAAGATCAGAGGTGATGTGATGAGAAGCGCTAGAGTCCATATTCCAATTAGGTTGACTAATAGTCAGAGTAGCCATGAAATTTGCCTGAGGTCACTGTGATAGAGCAGGGAGTCTGGGGTGAGACCGATAGAATTTTATGGAGTGTCTGACTTTATCACATAGTTGGCAAACGACTCTTTGGTGGCTTATGACGTTAGGACACCATAGCTGATGATTATGAAATTTGCTACCTTGATAGGGATGAGGGGAGTTTGGTTTGGGACCCAGGATCAAGAGGCAGCATAGTCAAGCCTTTGTTAACATACTTATTATATCGGTTGCTCTTCATCTTGGATTTTTGACTGACCTGAGCTGTAATAGGTGGTCCAAGCAACCTGTCATCATGCTTCAAGTGTATCTCATAGTCTGTCAACTTGTCATAGAGTTCTTCGAATGATATTGGTGAGTAGTATACCTGAAGTGCTACTATCAATTTTTTGTACTCGCCTCCTAGGCTATTGAGGGTATCGATTATGACTTCTTCATCACTATGGGAATAACCTATCAAAGTCAAGTCATCAATGATAACTTTGATATTTTGCAGATAATCAACAATAGTACTTCCCTCTTGTTTGTTTTCATCTTATTGGAGAGAAGTCCGAGCATACGAGTATGCGAGCGATTTGCCAAGGTGGTTTGCAATTTGTACCATGCTTATGTAGCAGTCGTACATGAAGATAGCAGTGGGGCAATAGATCCAAGGCAATAGCTTAGAGGATGAGGCGATCTTGACGTAACCATAGGTTGTGGGCTGGATTTGGCATTGGATTTGATTCTCCTGGGATGTTGACCATTGCAGGTGGACACTGAAGAGAGCTATCAACGTAGCCTAGGAGATCATATCTAAATAAAAGATTAGAAAGTTGTGCCCGTCAAGATACCTAGTTGTCATCTTTAGATAATTTGAAGGGAATGAGTGCTGCGGCATTGATAGTGATAAGACATATAGATTAAGAAGTGCTATAATTTCCTGTAGAGACAATAAATGAGATGTGTGAGGTAGACGATGAAGAGATCTGAGGGAGTCGTCAGCTGTGATATGCTGGAAGATGGCAAAACTGTTTGCAATGCTGCACTACTTCTAGAGGTACGGTTGCACCAATGTGTGAGAGAGTTGCAGCAGTGTTAGCAGCGCTGGAGAGAGCTGCAGCTATGCTAGAGAAGGCTGCAGCGATGCTGGAGAGAGTTGCAGAACAGATTTCTGCAGCGATGCAGGAGAGATTTCTGCAGCGATGCTGGAAAAGGCTGCAGCGATGCTGGGGAGAGTTGCAGCGATTTCTGCAGTGATGCAGGAGAGATTTTTACAGCGATGCTGGAGAAATCTGCAGTGTTGGAGATAGTTGCAGTAATGCTTGTGGCAGTTGATGGCAAGGCAGCAATTCGCAATAGGCGACGACGACTGTGATTGGCGCATATCACAGCTTGCAGCCGAGTTTGGTGGCCGGAAGGGCGGTGGAGTTTTCAGCGGAAGACTTCGGTTGGCAAGGGAGCAGTAGTCAGACGGTAGAAACAGAGGCTGCAACTGTGCTTCCTTTAGGAGCGTTGCCCACGGAAGAAGTGTCGATGCAGTGGGCGTAGCGACTTAGAGGGGTTGCAGGAAGAGCAGTTCTATTCTGCTGCGAGAAGGCCTCCTTGAATCTTGTATTTGTCATATGATGGTTTTTCCTTGACAAGTCTTCACTTGTGGCAATTGACTGCAGCAGCAGCGGCACCGCCTTCGTCTCAATCTCTGCTACTGCGATGGGTACGATCTGGTATTGTTTGAGATGAAACTGTTGTGATGCGATTGAGGGGTGAAGACGTCACCGTAAGGAGGGATGGTCGAGCGGTCGCGACTGCGACCCAAGGGGAGGTGGTGGACTCCGACCAGGAAGCGGTCATGGGGCTGCAGCGGGAGGTGACCGCTAGAGTGAAGATGACCATGAAGAAGTGGTTATCGCTTTGTCGGTTTGCGGGAACTAGCATAGAGAGGAAGAAGCAGATGCGTTGCAGAGAGAAAGAAGCACATTTGTTGCTTTAGATTAATGTTGCCGGAGGTGCGAGGCAGAGGAAATGACAGGCGGTCGTCGACTCAGGTAGGAGAACACTGGTAGCGGTGAATGAAGCTACAATTTGGTTGACGACGAAGAGAACAGGCCACTGAGCAGACCAGCGAAACAAGGTAAGTCCGGTGTAAACAAGGGCTCTAATAGAGAGATCTACTAGTAGTGATTTGATGGTCAACATTAGAGTCTCAGTAGAATTAGATCTGGAGATCGGATCAGCAGCAATTGCAGGGAGGTGGTTTGTTGTTGCTAGCGAGGATGATGGCAAGGATGGAGCAGCAGCGTCGGTGAGGGAAGAAGCACAGCAGCATTGGTGAGGGAAGAAACACAGCAACGTCGGTGAGGGAAGAAGCATCAGTGTCTGCAGTGCTAGAGGCTGAGCACCTCAGCTAACGAGGTTGTGTGAGGAGTCGGATAGCAAGAAGAGTGATGGGGATATAAACAGGAATAACCTTTCAATATAAGCAAATACTAAAAGACCATAATACGTAGCAGAATTAAATAGAACCACAATCAAATAGAACACCAAGATATACGTGGAAAACCCCTTCAATGTGAAGGGTAAAAACCACGGGGCAAACTAGAGATAATCTACTATAAGAATAATGAATATACAAATCTCAATCTCTTGCCCTAAACCCTAGCAACAATTACAAGAGAATAACTAGGATACAAGGATCACGTCACTGCCTACAATATCTAAAACCTTCCCAAGTAATCACAGCAAGAGTCTACTGTAGATTTAATCTAACCTGAGATGAGAACACTACTAGATGATTGAGAACAGCCTCTCTGTGTTGTCCTTGTCTTCTACTCTTTCTTTCTCTTCCTTTTCTACCTTGTTTTCCTCCTTTTCTTTGGAATCCCGTGACAATTTTCTTCTCCTACGTTGCTGCCATATTTATGCCTTTTTCTACCTCCAAAACGCAGCCACCATACCCCCCCTAATGTTAACTAGGGTTAGGTTAAGAGGGGGTGAGCTGTGGGCTGCCTAAGCCCACTATGGGCTGAATTTGTGGGCTGCCAGCCCAACAACCTCCCCTTTCAGCCCATAAGGGAGGCTGTCCCATGACTCATTAATGTGAAGTCATATTGATCAGCTATCGGCATATCTCCTGTCTTTCTTTTGGTAAAGTTTTTGTCAACATGTCTACTCCGTTGTCATCCGTGTGAATTTTCTAAAACTGCAACTACTTTTCTTCAAATACATTTCGAATTCAGTGGTATCTGACATCTATATGCTTTGACTTGGAATGAAACATTGGATTCTTACACAAATGAATGACACTTTGGTTGTCACAATGCACCACATAATTTTCTTGTTTTAGCCCCAATTCTTGTAAGAATTCTTTTATCCATAGCATTTCTTTGCATACCTCTATAGCAACAATATATTATGCTTCTGTGGTGGAGAGAGCAATACACCTTTGCAACTTGGATTGCCATGACACAGCTCCCCCTGCAAAAGTAAGTACATAACCTGAAGTAGACTTTCTCATATCTATATCTCTTACCATATCTGCATCTGTGTAACCTGTCAACACATGTGGTCCACCTCCAAAGCTTAAACAAACCTTTGAGCTCCCTCTGAGATATCTAAAAATCTACTTCACTACTGCCCAATGCTCTTTGCTTGGATTTGTAAGAAATCTGCTAGTAACACCAACTGCATATGCGATGTCTAGCCTCGTATATACCATTACATACATTAAACTTCCAACTGCTAAAGCATAAGGAACCTTTTGCATTTTCTCCTTCTCCTCATCACTTAATGGACTCTGTTCTGAGCACAACTTGAAGTGACCTGCAAGAGGAGAACCAATTGGTTTTACATTGCTCATACTGAATCTTTCCAATATCTTCTCGATGTATTTCTCTTGTGACAACCAAATCTTCTTATTTTTCTTATCACGGGAAATCTGCATACCTAGTATTTGTTTTGCTGGCCCCATGTCCTTCGTTGCAAAAGACTCACTCAGTTCCTTCTTCAATCTGTCAATTTTAGACATATCTTTTCCAAGAATAAGCATATCATCAACATAAAGTAAGAGAATAATAAAATCCTCACCAAACCATTTGATGTACACACAATGATCTGAAGCCGTTCTTTTGTATCCATTTTCTATCATAAATGAATCAAACTTTCGGTACCACTATCTTGAAGCTTACTTTAGCCCATACAAGCTCTTCTTCAATTTGCAGACAAAGTTCTCTTTACCTTTAACTTTGAAGCCTTCTAGTTGCTCCATATAAATTTTCTCCTCCAAATCCCCATGAAGGAAAGCTGTCTTCACATCTAACTGCTCAACCTCCAAGTCCTAGCTAGCAGCAATACTAAGAGCAACACGAATAGAATACATTGTAACAACAGAAGAAAAAATCTCTTCAATGTCAATACCTTTCTTTTGACCAAAGCCTTTCACAACCAATCTAGCTTTGTACTTTGGTTGAGAAGAATATTCTTGAGTCTTCAACCTGAAAACCCACTTGTTCTTCGAAGCCTTCATTCCATTTGGTAGTAGCACCAAATCATAAGTGTTGTTCTTCTGAAAAGCATCCATCTCTTCCTGCATAGCAACTAACCACTTCTCTTTCTGCTCACTTTCAACTGCTTCCTGGTAACTCTCTGGTTCACTTGCATCAGTAAGCATCACATACTCATATGTAGAGTATCTTCTGGAAGGTTGACGTTGTCTAGAAGATCTTCTCAATTGAGATTCGGAAGTTGCTCTCCAACTTCTTCTTGCTCAACATGTCCTGTAGGTAGATCAACATCAGGCTCTACACTATCTTCCTACACATCTCCCCTATCACCTTGATATACTGGAGGAGTAATTGGGTCACAGTCTGCTAATCCTTCTATAGAAGTATTGGCTAATGCCTTCTTCTTCAAATCTTCAAAAGTTTGATCCTTAAAGAAGACTACATCTCTGCTTCTAAACACCTTCTGCTTTTCTGGATCCCAAAGTCTGTAACCAAAATGATCATGTGAGTAACCAAGAAAAATACATTCTTTAGTCTTACCATCCAGCTTGGACCTCTCACTATCTGGAATATGTGCAAATGCACGACAACCAAACACTCTCAAATGCTTATAGGAAATATCTTTCTCTAACCATACATGCTCTGTAACATCACCATCTAGGGATGTACATGGCGATAAGTTGATTACATCAACTGCAGTCCTCAAAGCCTCATCCTAAAACCTTTTGAGTAGCTTGGCCTGTGAAAGCATACATCTGATCTTTTCCATGATGGTGCGATTCATCCTCTCTGCAATTGCATTATGCTGAGGTATACCAGGAACTGTCATCTCATGTTGGATCCCATATGACCTGCAATAGTCATTAAACAATCCTGTATACTCACTATCATTATCTGATCTTATGCATTTCAATTTCCTTTATGTCTCCCTTTCAACCCTAACATGAAACTCTTTGAAGACATTAGTCACTTGATCTTTAGTCTTCAAAGCATAGGCCCAAACTTTCCTGAAAAAATCATCTGTAAAAGTGACAAAATAAAGTGCACCACTTATACCAAGAACATCAACAGATCCACCATGAGTTTTTGTCCTCAAAGGACCACATACATCTGTATAAACATAGTCTAAGGCATGCATTTTTCTAGATAAAGCAGGACTAGCAAATGAAACTCTATGTTGTTTACCTACCAAATAATCAATATAAGGGTTCAGATGTATACCTCTGAGGTCTGATAATACCTCTCTCTTGGAAAGAGCTTGTAGCCCCTTCTTACTTATGTGTCTAAGTCGCTTATGTCACAACTCCATGCTGAAGTCTTTTTCTATAGCATTTAACTGCTCACCATAAGCAACCTGTATAAAGTATGACATTTCTTTCCATTAGCTATAACAAGAGAACCCTTACTGAGCTTCCATTGCCCTTTGTGAAATCTGCTATCATAGTCTTCATCATCTAGCCTTCCAACTGAAATTAAATTCAGCCTCAAGTCAATCACATGCCTCACATCCTTAAGCACAAACTTGCAGCCTATGTTGGTCTTTAAATGAATATCACCCATGCTTATGATGTCTGTTGTGCCATAGTTACCCATCTTGACAATACCAAAATTTCTAGACTTGTATGTAGCAAAAAACTCCCTCCGTTGTGTAGCATGATAAGAAGCACCTGTGTCAATCACCCACTCAAGATCTTGACACACACAAGAAAAAATATCATCAGAATGAGACAAAATCAAATAATCACCACCCTGTATTGTGGTTGTAATATTATCTTTTGACTCTATAGACTCCACTTCTTTTCTCTTTTTCTTGCTCTTCTTATGTTCTTACATTGGTTCTTGTAATGTCCTTTCTCACCATAATTATAGCAAACAATATCTTTTCTTGATCTTGACTTGCTTCTACCCATGCGTGAACTGCTTCTAGACTTTGACCTTCCTCTGTTCTCTGAGATAAGTGCCTATTAATTATTCTGAGATGTTGCCAAACTCTTTCTTCTCAACTCCACATTCAACAAACTGCTTGTTACTTGACTCATAGTGACAACACTATCTGGCGCATAATTACTGAGGGAAACCACTAATGTCTCCCAACTTTCTGGTAATGAACTGAGAAATAACAATGCTTGCAACTCATCATCAAGAGACATTTTCATAGAGAATAACTGGCTAGTAATACTTTATATTTCATTCAAATGTTCAACAATAGAAGCACCCTCTCTATATTTTAGGTTCACAAGTTTTCTGATCAAAAAAGCTTTGTTGCCACCTGTTTTTCTTTCATAGAGACTTTCCAACTTTTTCCAAAGAGAATATGCAGAAATTTCAATAGAAACCTGGTGAAAGACACTATCATCAAGTCAGTGTCTAATAAATCCAATTATTTTTCGATCTAACCTCTTCCACTCATCATCTGTCATAGTTATGGGTTTTGCACTATCCCCCTACAAAGGTCCATACAAATCTTTGCAATACAAAAGATCTTCCATTCTTGGTTTCCATATCATCCAATTGTTTATATTTAAACTAATCATGCGAGAAACATTACTGGCCTCACCAAAACCCCTTGCTCTGATACTAGTTGATAGGGATATAAACAGGAATAACCTTTCAATATGAACAAATACTAGAAGACCATAATACGCAGCGGAATTAAATGAAACCACAACCAAATAAAACAATAAGATATACGTGGAAAACCCCTTCAATGTGAAGGGTAAAAATCATGGGGCAAACTAGAGATAATCCACTATGAGAATAATGAATATACAAATCTCAATCTCTTGTCCTAAACCCTAGCAACAATCATAAGAGAATAATTGGGATACAAGGATCACATCACTGCCTACAATATCTAAAACCTCCCCAAGTAATCACAGCAAGAGTCTATTATAGATTTGATCTAACATGAGATGAGAACACTGCTAGATGATTGAGAAAGCCTCTCTGCGTTGTCCTTTTCTTTTGTCCTTTCTTTCTCTTCCTTTTCTGTCTTGTTTTCCTCATTTTCTTTGGAAGCCCATAGCAGTTTTCTTCTCCCACGTTACTGTCCTATTTATGCCTTTTTCTGCCTCCAAAACGTAGTCACCACACCCCCCTAATGTTAATTAGGGTTAGGTTAAGAGGGGGTGAGCTGTCGGTTGCCTAAGCCCACTATGGGCTGAATTTGTGGACTGTCAACCCAACAAAGAGAGCTTGCTCTAGGCAAACGGCTATATACCATGATAAAATATGAGATGTAATTATTATTTAGATAGTAAACTTTGATAGCTGTTTATACACCTTTGCTTCGCAAATCCAACAAGCGTCACGGCAAACTGCCCACCGTCTCTTCTCATTAACCCCCGAGCTCACAGGGACAACACTCCTCATCCTCGCTTCCGTGTCCTTAATTAAGATCTGATCTTATTCGAGGAAGATTCCTCCTCCTCCTCCTCCGAGGATCAATATCAATGCAGCAGTAAGACATCCATCGTACATGGACAACGTGAGTTGGCCATGCTTGATCAACTCCCCTAACCCTTCTTGAGCTAGCCAGCCATGGTCGTGCAGTCTACCTTGCTGCACAACCCAATGCCGCCCCCGCTGCCTCCGCTGCCTCTCGACCACGTCCCCCGGCCACTGCTCGGCCTCCGGCCACTCGAGCCCACCAGTTTCCCGATCGAATTCGCCGGGGAGCTACCGGTGCTCTTGGGGTTGGGAAACGAATTGCATAGCGTCGTCAAGAGAGTGGATGTGAGGCCAGGAACGCCCGACAGCTTCCTCGACGAGCTCCCCTCGGACATGTTCGACTACCCGCCGCCACCCGCGTCATGGACATCGCAATTGCTTGCAAGGATTTGGAGTGGTGGTTGGATCATGGCGTCCGTTAAGTGTTCATCATATCATGAGACTTACCACTCATCACGTTTCTGTTGCCTCACATCGAGAATATAAGAACTGCACAAAAAGCCATTTAATCGATCCATCGAGGGAAAGCTGTTCGACATATCATATGACAACCTACAATTGGTGAAGGTGGTCAAAAGCAAATACAAAACTACGTGTGCATACTGAAAGAGTATTGCTGAAGGGTGGACAAAATCAAAGGAATTAAAACGTTAATTCTATATATAATATGAGACTTCACCTTACGAGTTTCTATCTAGCAGCATACATCCCTAAGATAGAACAAGTGTTTCTCTTATTCTTTAAGGATTATTACATGATTTTATAGGGTTTAAATTATTCTCTTATCATTATTCTTTAATGATTATTGCATGGTTTATAGGGTTTAAATATAAATCTACACAAATTTGACTTTAAAAACCCTTAAAATTATATTAAAATAGAAATTTTAATGAAGTCATTATTTATATCGTATTTGTCTACCGTAATGAATGATTGAGATAGATTAGACAAATTTCATGGTAATACACTTAAAAATCAACTACATTAGACTCAATTATATAGTCAACTTGAAAAATGTAGCAATCCGACTTTAAAAATATCTAAAATCATCTAAAATACAAAAACAAATGGAATCACTATATTTATCATATTTGCTTGCTACGATGAAAGATTGAGATGAGTTGTTATGCTCGATTACAAAATCAAAATATAAATGAACTATGTTACATTTGATTTTACAAACTGAGTGTAACACAATTGACGTATGAATGTAACACCATAAAATAACTCATGTCGGAATTCAACCATCGAAGTAAAATATGATATATATATATATATATATATATATATATATATATTAATAATAATAATAATAATAATTAGTTTATTATTTTTTCTAATTCTTGTTGATTTTAGAGACTTTTACCATCCAATTTGATATATTTTTTTATCTTAATTATATAATCAAAATGTAACAGGATTGTAACAACATAAAATTTGTTCTCTTTAAAAAAATCATATATAGTTTGTTCAACTCACTTCAACTTTCCAAAATCAAAGAAAAATATTATAAAAATAATTACTCCGATGATTTTTTTTTTTATTTTAGTAACTTTTTAAAAAGAATGTGGTTCATTGTATTAATTCCAAGTGGATCATTGTATTAGAAATCTATAAAATGATGTTTTTAAGATAAATCCAAAAAATATATATGCCAGAGGAAGAGAGAGAACATGTGCAATTAAAACATCAGAAAATTTATTATTATTATTATTATTATTATTATTATTATATAATATTTAGATTGAAGACTTTCATTTAATTGATTGGCCCATAAAGAAAAATATTTAATAGAGGATTTTTTTTTTGACAAACGATAAGTTTAGGATGAAACCATAAACTATCAATATCTTTATGCTAACACCTTCTTGATGATGAAGTTGGAGATAGATAATAAGAAAATACAAAGATTTGCTAAGATAAAAATATTATATGAGAAAGAGAGAAAATTCACGTGAGATACATTCTGAAGGGAGTAAATCTCATATACTATTATAGAGATGTCTGATTTCCTTATCCATACCCCTTTACTGTTGCATTTTTATCAACAAGATTTAGAAACGACTCTTGACATGTCATAAAAGGAATATAATTTAATAGGGTTAAACGGGAACATAATCTGATTAGGTAGGAGGAAAGAATATAGAAAGGATTAATTAGCAGATAAAAAATCTCGAGTCTTTTAATTGTCGACTTTATTATACGGAAAGAATCAGCAGATAAGACTTGATTGCAAAATGAATCCACACCGTTCATAATACCAAGTGTACGATCGATGCCGTCTCGAGTACGGATCGTCTCATCAATTTGTGTATCTATTTATCCGCCCCGAATCCCAACCCGATCTGCCGCTTTAGGGATCGAGACCGGTGGCGGAGGACGAGGCAGAGGCCGCGGACCTTCGACCGAGCGAGAGATGACCAGAAGGTGCTCACACTGCAGCCACGATGGGCACAACTCGAGGACGTGTCCCGACCGGGGACTGATGTTGTTTGGGGTCCGGCTCACCGGTGGGACGATCCGGAAGAGCGCCAGCATGGGGAATCTCCCTCTCGCCTCTGGATCCATCCGGAAGAGTGCCAGCATGGGGAATCTCCTCCTCGCCTCTGGATCCGGTGGCGGCGCGTCGCCCCCCGACGGGCATGAGCCGGCCGCTGCAGCCGATGGATACGCTTCGGAGGATTTGGGCCAGGGGCCGTCATCGAGCGCCCGCGAGCGCAAGAAAGGTGTGTCTTTTCTTCTCTACGGTCCCTCTTTCTCGTGAATGGTTCGTGTTGTAGTTTTAGTCAAGATTCATTTGTTGTTGTTGAATTTGAGTCTCCAATTTGCACTGTTGTAGAAGTTAATTGTCCTTTGTACTTGTAAAAGATTGGATTTTGTAAGAATTTTACGGATGTGAATTGGAGTCACATACTTAATCTAGCGACGATACTTTTGCGGCGTTTTATCAAGGTTGAGTTTTGCAGTTCTGGACCAAGTTAAATATTAGAAAATAAACCCTGTCCAAACTAACGAATTCAGTGATTATTTTGCTGCATATTTTTGGATAGAAACATCATGACGGCATCTACTTGTTATACTTGTGATACCCATAGTTTGTTGTTGGTGTCCAATTGTATTTATAAATCAGATAACATGATTAAATTTGTGGTTACTTGATGTTCATGCCGTTGGTTCACATATGTTTTGTGTTCACATGGTTGGAAGCCATTAGAAAGCATGATTAATGGTTGAGAACAAGAATAGTTATCTGGAAATGTACATCAGCATCAAAATCCTGAATAAGATAAATACTGTAATATAATGATAAAACATTGGAACGATGGACACAGCGATATATGGGAACATTGGCACTGTTAGAACATGAAGTATTTAATCTAGATCTTAAACAAACTCATGGTCCTGAAAGCTACTATCAGCACTGGTGATTTTCTTGAGATGTGTTTTCAGAACATGAAGTGAGTTGTTGCTGGGGAGTTAGTCATCGCTGGTGACATCTGCACTGCTAGACTGATGGTGGAGGAATGAGGTCAAGGCTGTTGTGATTTGGCTTTCTGATGACTTAGTGGTTCAGCAGCAAGATTTGGTAAATGTTAAAATAGAGAACTAGGATGGGTGCTGATGCCTTTAAATTATTTGGATTTTATATTACCACTATTAATGAAGAGAATTTTCATATATGCAAACAATTTTTAAGTTCGAGTTCCTATTCTTTTGTACTAATCAGGATAACCAACCAAAACCAATAGGGTGGTTGAAGTATTTATGTATGGGATTAGTTACATTGTTGATAGTATTGGCAAGTTCTGATGTGAAATGTCTAGTCTGAAATGGTACAATCTATAATTGATTTGATTTTGGCTGATTTGTCATCCTTAGAGTTGAAAAAAAAATATAAGTTAGTCAGAAATAGTTTGAGGCATTTAAACTTAACTGGAATTGATAATTATGGCCAATTTGATAACTATAAAAGGAGAAGAAAATAGGACAGTAAGAAATATGGGAAGCTAAATTGTAGAAAGATAAAAAGAAACATGTAATTATGACCCTGAAACAAATGAGGAAACATTGTTGCTGTTGTGTTTGTTATAAATTACAATCATCATATTTGTTTTTTACCACTATTGTTGAAATATCCATCATCAACTGCTCTATAAGACAGGATAGAGTATTGAGAGTAGAAATGAGAGAATAGTATTCTTAGCTTATTTTTAAAAAATAAGATCTTATCTTGTAGAGATGAGGTATCATGTAGTTTCACATGTTTTAAGTTTTACATGTTTAATTAATTATAAAATTAAAGATGTTTTAGCATACAACAAATTTTTTGACATATTTTGTTATATATTTTTAAATATTTTTACTGTTCTTATATTTTTTATATTTTATCTTTTAAGATAAAATTTAACACAATCTTTTGTCAATCTTACTAATTTTGTTGATCCTGATCGTATCATCCCTAGTCGATATGATACTATCATCTTTAGTTGGTTTTGATCTTGATATCAATTTTGTGAAACATTGTCAATAGAGCTTCAAAGATACACTTTGGGCAGGGTAATAAATAAAAAGAGAAATGTTGAATATATTATATTGCACTTGTGGGTGGTTTGTATGAAAAATAATTCAAAATGTTCTACATGATATGGAGCAACAGTTATTGATAAATATATGCCTGAAAAAAGGTGAAAATATTAGAAGGTTACTATGCTTAGATTTTTATTTTATAGGGAAGTCAAATAATTCACATGTATGTTATTTCAAGTCACCATAATTATGTCATTGGAAGTTTAGCAGAACATGTTCTAGTTTAAAGGGTAAAAAGAAACGACAGAAACCATTATTTTATCCAATAATATCTTTGTTTATGTATTTGAGAGAGTAGTTCCTTTTTTTTCCTTAGCATGGAAAAGAGCCGGCAATATTGGTGTGTAATTGGTGGTGGTCAATTCAAATTATGTTTAGATACATTGGTGTTTCGGACTTGCGAATTAAGTTCTTGAAGTTCTGAAATGTCTAATTTCTAATGTTAAAATGAGTGAAATTGACAAAAGTTTAAGTAATTTTGAGCTTGAGATTCTAAAATTTCTAAATTGGCAGTCTAAAGGATTACAAATCATGTTAGTAAGAGCCCAATGATTGCAACAAAGAACAATATTCAATGTTTATTTATGGAGTTATCAAGGGATCCAACTTAGAAGAGGGAGCAAGGAAGCGAGGAGGGAGAAAGATAGGGGAGAGATCAATTGGTGCAAAGAAATATGTGGTTGATGTGATGTGGTGTAAAATGGTCTATATACCCTGTAGTTGCAAGATATAGAAAAGTTTCATGATAATATTTTAAATGGACTAGAATAAGTAGGATAACTAAATCTAGATGTGATATTAATCAGACTTGGATCTTTTTTTTTAGTGAACATAACCCAAAACTGTATTCATTTGTAGGCATTCATGAACCATGATCACTGGCGAACCATTGCTGATGCAATTACAAGCTTTCTTATGCATTCGATGTCCAATAAAATTCATGTATACATGAAAATTCCTGCATGTAAATTATATGTGAATTGCATAGCTTTAGGTATTACGGAGTTCAAAATAGGAGACAAGGTATAATTTCATTCCATTATTTTGAGTTCTTGTAACTCTTTGGTTTCTTATTTACGTTTTGAAATATAGGAGCCGACTTGATGTTACTTATTTGTCATAGGATCTATATTTTGAATTTTGCAAATATACCTAAAGTACTCTGAAACTTTCTTGTGTATTTGAGACGTCATCCATATTATAAGTGCACGGTTGTAGATGTCAGCTGTTTTGGATTGGTGATTGAGATTGGTGATGATGATCTGTTATTTCACTGAATGATGATTAGCCTATTTAGTTACTGTGACACCCATTTTGTAAATGTTCTTTAGAAAGGTCTTGTACTTCATATTCATCCATTATGATGCAATGTGTTCTGACTGAATTGTTTGCAGGTACTCCATGGACAGAAGAAGAGCATAGGAGGTTTCTGCTTGGCTTGAAAAAGCTTGGCAAAGGTGATTGGCGTGGGATATCCCGCAACTATGTGATATCAAGAACACCTACTCAAGTGGCTAGCCATGCTCAAAAGTACTTTATTCGCCAAACCAATATGAATAGAAGAAAGAGAAGATCAAGTCTATTTGATATGGTGCCTGATGAGGTATTTATTCTATCTCTACATGCATAATTCTTTCAGATGTGTATCCTACACTTGCCTACTTTTTACATGAAATTATTGATTGATTATCATCTTCAAGTATCGCATGAAGTATAGACTGATAGGAATAAGCTTATGGCACGCAAATGTTTATTTTGGCTCTCTTGAAAAGGGAAAGTGAGTTTTGGCACCATGGCAGAACTGGGAGCTTCCTGAGTGGTTGACTCGTCTCACCTCTTTTAGCTCCACATCCTTGATTATCACTGACCTTAGCCTTGGAGAGAGACTCTGAATTGGTAAAACTGGTTTTCCTCAATATTATCTTCTAAGGGGTGAAAAGGTGAATGAATTTTTGTAGGGAGGGCCAGATGGCAACTAACTTTACTAGCTTCACAGCTAGTAACTTTACACATGAGTTTGATATATTAGCAAACCAAAATTTCCCCTTTTTCAAAGAGGAACTAACTTTACTAGCTTCACAGCTTTCACTGAGTGTGTTCCAAAACTAAAATATTGAAATCATTCTGGAACCAGAATGAGGAACTTTGTATCAGCTGTATAAGATCTTCTTTGTAGCATTTTAGTGCAAAACTAGGAAGTATAATTCTCTTTTTAATTAGAACTATAGTGTATATTGAGTGGGCATAATGATAATTATCTTAATAAAGCCTGTGCAAGGCTTAGCCCTAGCATCGTTACATATCTGACCATGCATTCATACATCCTCTCTTTGCTATTAAGGAATTTGAAGTTGTGATGATAGTATTCATTATCAAAATGGCTTTTATCTTTGTCAGCCTGTTGAACCTCAATCCATTCCAGTGAATTGCCAAGAACCAGAGACTCAGAACAAAAATTTACACCAAGGAGCTCCAGTGTTGGATGAAGAGTGCAAACCGGTGGAGGACGCTAACAACAAAGTTGCTGGAGGGGCGAAAGAGCAACAACCAGAAATTGCACACTGCAGTTACCCACTGCCGCTTCCTGCTTATTTTCCACCGTTTGTGCCATTTTCGTTCTGTGTATGGCCAGGTTATGCAGCAGATACTTCAGAGCGGCAAGCTTACGAGATCATTAGGCCAACTGCAATACACACAAAGAATCCCATAAAGGTCGATGATGTCGTGGGCATGTCAAAACTGAGCTTAAAAGAGCAACTGGGAGAAACAGCATCTGCGCCATCGACATTGGACTTATTGGGAGGGTCAAACAGGCAATCTGCTTTTCATTCTAATCCACCCACCAGGGCTCACTCATGATAAACTTTATGATATGATAAGCCTCAACCTTTTTCTTGTTAATAGAAAGGTGAAAACTGACCAAGTCATGGACAACTCTTACAGTTCAGTTAGGTTTATGAATATGTCTCATTTTCAGTTGTAGCTTTCTTAGGAATTAAATCATCATACAATCTTTTGAAAAGCAACTCCTAATTGTCTTGCTGATTCCTTCATCCACATACCATCTCACCTTGCTGGAGTATGACATATAGCATCTGCATGTTTATTCCTGAGCCGATGTGCCTGTTCGTTGTGCCACTTCCTGCCAAAGCTTTCAGGGCAGGTAAAACGAGGCCTGCCATGAGCAAGTACTCTTTATTATTTTACCTTTTCTTTTCATCTTCCTTATCCCCCACCCCACCCCACCCCTCTTTTATCTTTTGTGGTGTTACTTGGGGCATCATTCTCTATTTGGGACGAGAGAATTGCCACTTCAAATTTAGAACTTTAAATTCTGTGACATGATGCTACTCTTTTAACTTGTGTAGAATGAAGTAGTCTATGAGAGCCTTGTAAGTAATGATGGCTCTTCTTTGGTCAATCAAAGGATCCATATCATAGGTTGAGAAAGTATTTATACCGGAGGTAAAACATTGAAGACGAGAGTTAGAAAGATGACCTAATCCAAGTAACAGAGTGCAGTTGGAATATATGATGGAAGGCAAAAACTAAAGGATTCTCTAATATCATCTGTTGGGAAGCGTTTAAACCAGAGGGAACATTGAAGATGAAAGTTAGAAAGATGACCTAATCTAACCGTTCTGGGATTCTGTGTTTGAAAACAGAGTGCAGTCGAAATATATGATGGAAGGGCAAAAACTAAAGCATTCTCTAATTCACATATATGATGGAAGGGCAAAAACAGAGTGCAGCCTCTACGGATTACACCCACAATCAGATTTGGCGTCTAATGGTTGCAAGTGAATCACCATAACCAAATTCAACATAAAACAGTTATGTAACCCAAATATGTTATCCAGTAACCAAATTCAACATAAAACAGTTATTTCTAGGCTACACACTCTTTTCGGTCATCATAAACCAGACTAGTAGAAAAACCTGCACATGAAATCTTGTCTCCTAGCAAAATGTTGCCGTCAGTTCTGAATGCTGCCACATAGAAATGCATACTTTGACGTAAGCAGCAATCTTGATACCTAGCAAAATGGAGAGTGAAATCATCCTCGCCAATGATGTTTACATGTGGTCAGGAGGTCCCAAGTTCATTTTGCAAACACTTGTTCCATTTTTATGCTTAACAATGTATTCCAGCTAACAAAATATAGAGAATTTTCCTAGATCCATCTCCATATCCTTAAAAATGTTAAAACATTGATAAAATTGCAACCGCGATAAAAAGATAGGCAATAAAAGCACCCCCAATGTTGTAATAGCGGCAACAATAACAATATGGTCTGGAGCCATAACGATCTGGGGGGAAAAAGGGGACTGTTGAAATGAGATCCAAAGTTAGATTGAAAGCTTGCAATATGCTTCAGACTTGCGTCAAGAGAACTCGGGAGTTATACTATAAGATACACCTGTTTGGCCACTCTCTGTGAGCACCCTGAAATTTTCAGTGCTGAAGGCCTGTGAAGAGTTTGATAATATGTTTCTTTGCAAATGGCAACATGCACAATATTCTACCTCAAAAACCATAGCGTCCTCTAGAAATGAAGCAACAGTAGCACCTATAGCCTCACCTGCACATGAGAAAGAAGGATGGATAAGTGCTCACACAACCAAATCTAGAAGATAGCATAGACATGAATTTGTGGTTATGTGCCACCTGCCTGCCCAGAAACACCATAACAAAAATCAATTATCTTTTATACAGTGATAACATGAAGCAAGGCAACAAAGGCAATTAAATAGGTGCTTTCAAAACCTAAGAAATTGCAGAAAGATGGAAGCAGCTTTCATTTCATCCACATGCTGCCACATCACATAATAATGCAAACACCCTACAGCAAATTTATTCATGCATTGGCAACAAAAAATAATTTCAGGAGTAAATTTGCTGACTAGACTCAAGATATGTGGATAATTTATGTTACTACATATTTAAGGATTGTATAACAGATATAAAAATGGGTTTATAATCAAGTGAAGAAGAATATGCATATTATATTTTTTTTTGGGAAAACACACTAACCATGTGAGACTAGCAGCAAGTTTTCATTGGGATATTTGTCACTGAGAGCCTGAATAACACTTATATATCTCTTTCTTGCTTCAAGCAGAGATTCCTCCCATTGTGGCAACTGCAGAAAAGGCAAAATTTTGCAGCTATAAGTTTCTGGAAATTCAATAGGCAAATGCATGAACAAAATATTTCTGATGAGCAATTAAAATTGTATAGGAATAAACCTCTTTGTAAATACTCTCCGCAGAATGATCCAATGTTCCAGCTGGCAACAAAGCTTCAAGCTCCGAGATATGAGGAAACCATTTATTATCTTTAGGAGCTACACTACTACCTATTGCTTGTGAGTTTAGCATCTCACATAATCCGAACTCAATAGAGACCTGCAGAATGGACAATCAAAGTTCAAGATAAAACAAGAAAATGAACAAGGCAAGAACTTACAGCAGGTAAAATTTTATATGATTTCAGACATAAGAGACGTATATTCTGCTCAATAGGATCAAATGAGACCAGATTTTCATGTAGAAAGATCAGGATGTTGGAATTGGACAGGCTGAAATATCTCGGGCAATCGGAGCTGAAACATCTTCCACTTCCCCCCATTTTTTTTCAATTTATTCATCTTCTCTTCTATTCTCTGTCTCGATTTAGTTTCTTTGTCAACGTTTCCCTTTATGTGTGCTGTTCTTTCCATACCATCTATATTGCTTTTGTGATTAAAGCAGAAATTAGACCATTAGAATTTGCATCAAATCATATTCAGATTTCTTTAGATCTGAAGTCATGCCTACCCAATAGTACATGATGTTACATTGATATAAGTCTGACTGAAAGTTCTATCATAACAAACAGAATATGACTATCTGCAAGTGGAATTTATAACAACCTTTGTGAATGCTCTCTTTGTGCAAGTTCATTCGACTGGTCTCTCCTTTCTGAAAGGCTTCTATGTTCTTAATGATGGCTCAAGCATCCACTAAATCATGGGCAAACCAAATCAAGTTTACAAATAACTTGGTGATGAGGAACAAATAAATTTGAAGAACTTCAAATGCATTCCTAATTTTTTTCTAACAAGATAAGATGAGGACCCCAAAATATTGGACCAGTTATCTCATGAATATCACAACAAAAACCCTAAATCAGTTATTAGGGAAAATTATTTTTTGAAAATTTAAAACTAATAACTTATTATTGTTGAATCCCGGATTTTAATGATGAAATCAATTGATAAGTTTGTGATCTAATCAACGTTTTGAGAAAAGTGATTCAAGACTAACTTCGATCATGGAAAGGCAAAACGATTGAAGAAGAAGAATCAGATGTTGGGCCGGAATCAGAGATTGGGGATCGGGCTTGAAGAATCGGACATTGCACCAAGATCGGATGTTGCGGGAGTCAACATGCCGATGGATCGGGTAATACGCCGAAGGTTCGGACGATGCGTCAGAAGTTCGGATAAACCAATGACATGCCGAACAACATAGAATTCTTGTCTTGTAGTCGTTTACGTCTTGATCATCGTAGTTTAGGTCGAATTTAAGTTAGTTTGGGGTGTAACCATGCTAACTCAATTAAGGGACCCATTAGCCCTGAATCGAGGCTGATTTGGGCCTATTAGAAGGCCCATTTAGTGACCAAAGTTAGGTCAGGCGGTGCCGATGGAACCACCTATAAGCTGGAATATACGAAGTGTACGTTTTCCGAAAGACCCGACGGTGGTACCGCCTAGACTGGCGATAGTACTGTCAGTACACGGTCTCTAATGTTGTCAAGTAGTAGTACCGCCAGACTAGGCGGTGCTACCGCTAGTAGTTAATGCTGCAGGTGGTGTTACCGCCTAGCACTAGCGGTAGTACCGCTAGGCAAGGTTCGCCGTATCATACCGTACAGGCGTTTCGACCCGAGCTCGGTACGGTATGGTACCGGTGTACCGGGCGGTACATCAGGGCGTACCAAGCGGTACACCCTAATGTACCGAACAATTATATATTTTTTTATACTGTAGCAGTGCTACAGTAAAATACTGTAGCATTGTAGCGGTACCGGGCGGTTCGCGTACCGGTAACTTGTCGACGGTACGTACCGCCCGGTACGGGCGGTACACTTCGGTATGGCAGACCTTGCCGCCAGGACCCTGAAATCTCGAGGATAAGACTTTTTGGCTCTATTTTCGAAGTAATTTGGGGCCTATAAATACCCCACTCATTCTTGCTTAAGTAAGCAAGAAAAGTGAACAAAACGGCTTGTGATTCTGAGTTGTAAGTCTTGAAAAGTGTTAAGTGTCCCCCTCCTCTTTAAAGTTTTGAGCTCATTCTAAGAGAAATGTGAGACTTGTAAAAATTCTCTCCTAAACTTGTGAAAAGGAGAAAGAGTTATAAAGAGGGTAGTTGGTTTTCGCCCATTGAAAGAATATCGTTAGTGAACGCCGATAGCCTCGACGGAAGAGGAATCGGGAGTGAACGTAGGTCACGACAATCAAACCACTATAAATTTGATGTGCATTTCCTTCATTCTTTTCATTGCTAGTACTTATTTATTTAATTATCTACTACTCTCACTTGCTCTCTAAGTTTATATGTATTTCCGATACGGTTTCATCATTCGAAATTTTCAAAATCGCAACTTTACGAAAGCACTAATTCACTCCCCCTCTTAGTGTTGTTACAGTCTTAACAATTGATATCAGAGCTAAGTTTCTCTCGGTTGGTTTAACACCCAAGAGAGATCAAATGGCTTTTGCCAGCAATCAAGAGAGTCACTCTATCACTCGTCCTCCCATGTTCAATGGAACGGACTACACATATTGAAAAACACGAATGAGGATTTTTCTGATTTCTATAGACTTTAATTTATGGAATATTGTCGAATATGGTTTTCAAAAATCCTCTAGACCAATGAATGAATGGAATGGTCTAGAGAAAAAATCGTTTTCCTTAAATGCTAAAACTATGAATGCTTTATTTTGTGGTTTAGACAAAAATGAGTTTAATTATGTTTTTATATGCGAAACTGCACATGATATTTGGCTCACACTCGAAATTACATATGAAGGCACAAGTAGAGTTAAAGAGTCTAAGATTAACCTTTTGGTGCATAATTATGAATTGTTTCGAATGAAGCCAAGTGAAACAATTGGTAACATGTACACTCGTTTTATGGATATTGTTAATGGTTTGAAAGCACTTGGTAAAAATTTTACTAATCTTGAACTTGTTAATAAAATTTTATGATCTCTTCCAAAAAAATTGAGATCCAAAAGTAACTGCTATTCAAGAAGCAAAAGATTTGAATTATTTTTCACTTGAAGAACTCGTAAGGTCATTAATGATCTATGATGAACATGAGAACAACTTTCCAAGGAACATGAAGGATATGACACTTAGAATCAAAGAAAACCACTCAAGCGAAAGCTCAAGTGATGATAATGACTTGGCAGTCCTTACAAGAAAATTTAAAAATTTATAAAAAGAAACAAAACAAATATTGTAAAATAAGATACTAAGAACAAAAACGAACTAAAAAAAGACACAATAATCTTCTATGAATACAAGAAGCCGGGGCACTTCAAAAGTGAATGTCCACAACTGAAGAAGAAAATGCTAGCACAAAAGAAGAAGAAAGCACTCAAGACAACTTGGGACGAATCAAATGCATCAGAAGATAAGAAGCAAACCAATGAAGATAAGGTGGCAAACTATGTCTTAATGGCTCTCAATGATGTGGTATGTGACTCAACCGAAACCTATTTGTCTTATTATGAATTACTTAATGTTTTTTATGATTTATATGATGATTTTAAATTAGTTGGTAAAAAATATAAATTGCTAAAAAAGGATCATGCTTCTCTCTCTAATAAACTTGAAAATTGAAAAATGAGCATGATAATTACATGTTAACCTCTTGTACTAAATGTGAAGAGTTAGACTTAGTCAAAAAGGAAAAAGTGATATTATAACAAACTTTAGAAAAATTTAAAATTGAAAACAAATCATTAAATATAATCCTTTTTAACAAAGGTCATGTACATAGAAAAGAAGGAATCGACTTTGTGAGTAATAACACTCAACAAAAGCCAACTATAATTGTTAAAGGACTCACATTGCATGTTTCCCCCAAAATTAAATATAATTTTTGTGGTAGATATGATCATTATGCATATAAATATTCATTTAAAAAATATAACTTACATAAATTAGTTTGGATTCCTAAAGGAACCATAAATAACTTAATGCCAATAGTTAAGATAGGTAGATCTTTTCATGAGGGACCCAAAGTCAAATGGGTACCTAAAGCAAACCCCCATTTCTTATAAATATGTCTATAATCAAAAGAGCAAGAGATGGTATCTTGATAGTGAATGCTAAAAGCACATGACCGAAGATCTAATATATTTCTCTAAGCTCACTAGCTAAGACGAAGGATATGTCACCGTCGGAGACAACAATAAAGAAAAAATTATTGGCAAAGGAAATATAGGTAACAAATCAAACTTCTTGATTGAAGACATTTTATTAGTAGATGGTTTAAAATGTAACTTACTAAGCATTAGTCAATTTTGTAATAAAGGTTATAATATTAAATTTGAATCTAATGCTTATATTATAGAGATACCATACAAAAATAGATCTATGATTGCCTTAAGGACTAATAATGTGTATACTATTGATCTTGATGATTTTTGTGATAAAACTTATTTTTCGATTTTAAACGATGATGCATGACTTTGGCATATGAGATTAGGTTATGCAAGTATGAAACTAATTTCACAAATTACAACTGAAGAACTTATAAGAGGTATACTTAGAATTAAATTTGTCAAAGATAAAATTTGTGATGCATGCGAACTAATAACAAATAAAGAATAACTTTAAGTCTAAAAATCAAGTAAGTACCTCTAGACCAATACAATTAATCTATATAGATTTATTTGAACCAATTGATATCACAAGTCTAGGAGGTAGTAAATATGCTTTTGTAATTGTTGATGATTATAGTAGATATACTTGGACATACTTCTTGGCATATAAAAGTGATTGCTTTAAATATTTTTTAAAGTTTTACAAACTAGTTCAAAATGAAAAGGGTTTTATGATTTCCACTATTCGAAGTGATCATGGTGGTAAATTTAAAATTCATGATTTTTAAGATTTTTATGATTTAAATGGGTATGACCACAATTTCTCTACTCCAAGAAATCCACAAGAGAATAAAGTTGTTGAGAAAAAAAATAGGAGTTTACAAGAGATGGTAAGAATCATGCTAAATGAACCTATCCAAATATTTTTGGGTCAAAACCATTAACACGATATGCTATGTTAGAGTTCTCGTAAGACCACTACTATCTAAAACTCCTTATGAATTATGGAACAATAAAAAACTCATTTCTTATTTTAAAGTTTTTGATTATAAATATTTTATTTTAAATGAAAATGATACCTTAAGAAAATTTGATGCAAAATACGATAAAGGCATTTTTCTTGGATATTCCTCTATTTCTAAAACTTATCGTGTCTTTAATAAAAGAACCTTGGTTATTGAGGAATCTATTCATGTTGATTTCAATGAGTTTTTCAAATTTAAGAAAAATGATCTTGATAATGATTTTGATTTTGATTTTGAATTTGATATTTTGAATTTAAATGAAAATTCCCCTCTCCCATGCAACTTGGATGTATTTACTTCCAAAGAATCCTTATCCAAGAAATAGAAGTATGTAGATACTCATCCTAAGGAGCTAATTATTGGAGATACATCAAAAGGTGTTCAAACTCGTTCTTCATTTAAAAATTTTTGTACTGATACTGTCCTTTTATCTCAAATTAAACCTAAATGCATTGACGATGCTCTAAAAGATGATTCATGGGTTTTTATAATGCATGAAGAGTTAAATCAATTTAAGAGAAATACGATGTGGACGCTTGTTTCTAGACCTAGTGACCATCTTGTAATTGGCACTAAATGGATCTTTAGGAATGAACTTGGTATCGTGGTTCGAAACAAGACTAGATTAGTGGCCAAAGATTTCAACCAAGAAGAAAGTATCGACTATGAAGAAACCTTCGCTCCGGTGGAAAGACTTGAAGCCATAAGGATAATCCTTGCCTATGCATATTGTAATAATTTTAAGTTATTTCAAATGGATGTTAAAAGTATTTTTCTTAATAGCTTTATTTTCAAAGAAGTTTATATTGAACAACCACCTGAATCTGAGAATGTTCTTTTTCTAAGAATGACTTTTTTGAAAGACAAGATCGATACCACATTATTTATTAAATATTTTAAAAATAATTTTTTTATTGTTCAAATTTATGTTGATGATATTATTTTTTGTTCTATATATGAGTCTTTATGTGAATCTTTTGCCAAAAGTATGAGTCGAGAATTCGAAATGGGTTTAATGGGTGAATTGACATTTTTCTTAGAATTGCAAATTAAACAACTAAGTGATGGAACTTTTGTTAGTTAAACTAAGTATGCTTTAGATCTATTAAAATGATTTCATATGGATAGTGCTAAGACTATTAACACACGAGCATCTCTATAAAATTAAATATAGATAATGAAGGAGAATGTTTTGATCAAAGACTTATAGAGGTATGATAGGTAGTTTACTATACCTTACAGCAACTAGACCTGATATTATGTTTAGTGTTGGACTTTATGCTAGATTTCAATTTAATCCTAAACAATCTCATTACAAAGCAATTAAAAGGATATTTAGATACTTAATAGGAACTCCTAATCTAGGATTATGGTATCCAAAATATAAAAATCTTGAATTAATTGCCTATGTTAATGCTGATTTTGCTGGATGTATAATAGATAGAAAAAGCATATCTGGAACATGTCAACTCTTAAGTCATGCCCTTGTTTTTTAGTCTTCTAAGAAACAAAATTCTATTGCATTATCTACAACCGAGGCTAAATATATAACAATAGGTGCATGTTGTGTATAAGTTATTTAGATGAAAAACACTTTAGAAGACTATGAACTTTACTTGAAAAACATTCCTATAAAATGTGATAATACTAGTACAATATGTTTAACAAAGAATCTTATTCAACACTCTAGAACTAAACACATTGATATTAGACATCATTTTATTAGAGATCATGTAAATAATCATGATATATCTTTAGATTTTATTGACATAAAACATCAATTAGTAGATATTTTTATGAAACCATTGAATGAGGAACAATTCGATTTTATTATAAGAGAATTAGGCATGTTAAATCTTCCAAATGCATGAATTCTTCTTATATATTTTTCGGATCATTATCTTGATTCATCGGTTTTCATGACTTGAGTTTTCTTTTTGAATCAAGATTGTTTCCTATCATTCATTCTTCTTGCTATTTACAAAAGAAGAGATTTGTCAAAAATGACTCGTTGTATTCATGACTTCATCTTTCTTTTTTTTTTTTGTGATGATTGAAATATATGCACTATTAATCCTTCCCTTCTCCTTTCTTTTTTTTATACTGATAAGGAGGAGAAAGAGAATTGCTAGTATGCCCATCTCAAGAGAAACAAAAAGTGCTAGCTTGCACATCTTAAGAGAATCAAAAGTGCTAGCTTACATATCTCAAGAGAGGCAAAAAGTGCTAGCTTGCATATCTTAATAGAGGCAAAAGTGCTAGCTTTCATATCTTAAAAACTTACTAGCTTGCATGTTCTAAAATGAAGTAAAACTTGCTAACTTACTAGCTTGCATGTTTCAAAAAATTACTAATTGTACTTTTCTCCTTTTTGTTGATGGCAAAGGGAGAGAAGTAATGATGAATGATTTGAAATTTTAAATGCTTTGGTATCATGCATGTTATGCCCAAAGTGATAATGATTTTATGTTTTATACATGATGCATGCAATACTTTAACTTATGATGTATGCAATGATATGCACATATTGCATATGATTACTATGATTCATGATTAAAATTGTTTCGACTTGGATTAAAAGGTTATCATTTTTTTGAATTCAAGTTTATGTCGATATGACATATAGATAGGGGGAGTTTAGTCAAAACTCCGTAATCAATTAGTTGTCATCATAAAAAAGAGGGAGATTATTGAATTCTAGATTTTGATGATAAAACCAATTGGTAAGTTTGTGATATAATCAATGTTTTGAGAAAAGTGATGTAAGACTAACTTTGATCATGAAAAGACAAAACGATTGAAGCAGAAGAATTAGACGTTGGGCCGGAAGAATCTGACATTGCACTAAGATTGAATGTTGCGAGATTCATAATGCCGATGGATCGGGCAATACGCCGAAGGTTTGGACGATGCACCGGAAGTTTGGACGAAGTTCGAATGAACCAATGACATGCCAGACAACATAAAATTCTTGTCTTGTAGTCGTTTATGCCTTGATCGTCATAGTTTAGACCTAATTTGAGTTAGTTTTGGGTGTAACCATGCTAAGCCAATTAGGGGGCCCATTGGGCTTGAATTAGGGCTGATTTGGCCCCATTAGGAGGCTCATTCAATGACCCACAGTTAAGTCAGGCAGTGGCACCGCCAGACCAGGCGATGGAACCGCCTATGAGCTAGAACATACGAAATGTATGTTTTTCGGAAGACCCAACGGTGGTACCGCCTAGATTGGCGATAGTACCGCCATTACACGGTCTCCCATGTTGTCAAGCAGTAGTACCGCCCAAACTGGGCGGTGGTACTGCCAGTAGTTAATGCTGCAAGTGGTGGTACCGCCCAACACTGGCAGTAATATCGCTAGGACCCCGAAATCCCAAGTATGAGATTTTTTTGTTTCATTTTTGAAGTAATTTGGGGCCTATAAATACCCCACTCATTCTTGCTTGAGAAAGCAAGAAAAGTGAATAAAAATGTTTGTGATTCTGAGTTGTAAGGTCTTGAAAAGTATTAAGTGCCCCTCTCCTTTTTAAAATTTTGAATTCATTCTAAGAGAGGTGTGAGACTTGTAATAATTCTCTCCTAAACCTATGGAAAGGAGAAAGAGTTGTAAAGAGAATAGTTGGTCTTCGCTCATTGAAAGAAGATTGTTAGTGAACGCCGATGGCCTCGACGAAAGAGGAATCGGGAGTAGACGTAGGTTGTGATGACCGAACCACTATAAATTCGGTATGCATTTCCTTCATGCTTTTCATTGCCATTACTTATTAACTTAATTGTCTACTACCTCACTTGCTCTCTAAGTTTAAACGCATTTTCGATACTGTTTCATTATTCGAAAGTTTTAAAATTGTAACTTTACGAAAGCACTAATTCACCCCCTCTTTTAGTGCTAGTAGGTCCTATCAGTTATAACCTAAAAGATATAAAGAATTATAAAAATTAAAAAAATGAGAAAATTTAAAAGATACAAAGAATATAAAAAAGAAGCTAAAAATGCAGCTAATATGATAAAGATATGAAGCTTATGATAATTTTTATAATAAATTAGGTACTAAAGATAGTGAAAAAGATATATATCAAATTGCTAAAGCTGTCAAGACAAAGATCAAAGAATACTTGTTAATGATAACGAGACTAAGGAAAGATGAAAAAAATATTTTTATAAATTATTTAATAAATATTTCATAGGACTTAGATTTTATGATAAATAATAATGGTAGATTTAATCATCATATATTTGTTTGTAAAATTAGAGCTAATGAAGTAAAAGACGCATTAAAAAAGATGAAAATAACTTAAAAGTGTAGGGCCTGATGATATCCATATTAAGGTCTAAAAAAGTTTAAAGGATAAATGAGTAGTTTGGTTAACTAGCTTAGTTAACAAAATCATGAGATTCGAAATGATGTCTGATGAATGAAGGAGTTTTTTAGTAACAATTTACAAAAATAAATGTGACATATAAAATTATTCAAATTATAGAGGAACTAAAATCATGAGCCATACTATAAAACTTTAGGAAAGAGTTATCGAAGGTAGGATAAGGCTTGAAAGAAATATCTTTGAAAATTAATTTGATTTTATGCTTGGAAGATCAACCATAGAAATTATTTATTTATTAAGATAATTAATGAAAAAGTATATGGAGAAAAGAAAAGATTTGCATATGGTTTTTATTAACTTATAGAAAATCTATGATAAGGTTCCTAAAGATTTATTATGATAGGTTTTAGAAAAGAAAGGTTTATCCATTAATTATATTGATGTTATTAAAGATATGTATGATAATGTAACGGTTAGTGTTAGAACTAAAGAGAAAATATCTAGTGAGTTTCCTATTAGCATAGGATTACATGATGGATTCGTATTAAGCCCTATATTTTTATATTAATGATAGATGAATTTACTAGTCATTTGATAGAACTCTCTAGTGTATGTTATTTACTAATAATATTATCTTAGTTGATGAGAACTTAAATAAAATTAATTATAAATTTGAGATATGGAGATAAGTCTTGAAAACTAAAGGTTGTGGATTAAGTAGCACTAAAATTGAATATATAAAATATAATTTTAGTAATTCTAGAAATAGACAGGAGAATATAATTAAGTTGGACAAGAAGTCATTTTAAGTAAAAGCTTTAGGTATCTTATATAAATTATTTAACAAGAGGGAAAGATTGATAAAGATATTATTCATAGAGTAAAAATAAGATGGTTAAAATGGTAAGGGGTGTCAAAAGTCTTATGTGATCATCGGATAACTTTGAAATTAATAGAAAAATTTTATAAGACAACTGTGAGACCAACAATACTTTATGGGTCTGAGTATTGAACACTTAAAGAAACAACATATACAAAAAATTTACGTTGTCGAGATAAGAATGTTAAGATAGGTGTGTAGAGTTATTAGGAAATATAGAAAAAAATATTTTTATTCGTGAATAACAAAGTATCGCTTCAATAGAGGATAAGATGAGAGAAAATTGTTTAAGCCAGGCATGTGCTTGGAGACCTCTGGATGCAGTAGTTAGAAGAGGTGAAATAATTAATGTTAGTGGTATAAGAAAAGATAAAGAAAGACATAGAAAAACTTTAATAGAAAATTTAAATAAAAAATTAAATATTTTTAATTTAACTAAACATATAATTTTTTTCAGATATCAATGATGACAAAAGATTCATGTAACCGATCTTAAATAATTGAAACTTATAATATTGTTGTTGTATGACTTATTATAACCTATAATTGATTTTGAGAAGGAATTTAGGGCAGCCAATTTGCTAAAGAAATTGTTACATGAGTTCACTTAGGTATCTAAAAGGTCAGCATGTAAACCGAATTGTTTTTAAGAGAGATCTAAAAAAATAGGGACTTACTGAACAAATAATGGTTTTTAATGTTTACCAGTAATTGTGATTTTTTTTAACAAGTAATGTGATCTTGCAATGAGCATTCTTCATTTGGTTGACATATAAGAACTAAGGATAATTGACGCAAGTATTTTTAATCCTCCCAAAATATTAAAAGAACCCTCCAACATCTAAGCATAAAGGTTTTTAACTCGATAAATATGGACTGTTATAATCCAGTTAAATCGCGTAAACTTCTAGGGCTCCTCTCTATTCTATGAGAAACCAACCCAAGGAAGGGATAGAAGGAAATGACTTGATGGCGAACCTTGACGCGAGAGGGATCGAGCACGGCGTCCTGGCTGGTCCCCATGGCGAGGAGGCGGGTGTCGTCGTCGACGACGCAGCAGAGGGCGCGGATGACCTCGGTGGCGGTCTCAAGGCATCGGAGGAAGGGGGAGACGAGGACGCGATGGATGGGGAAGCCGACGCCGCGCAGCCGCTTCCCGGTTGTCCACGCTCGGATCAGCCCCCCCTCGGCGAGCGGCGGGTCCCACGGCCGGCTCGCGTGCGCCACCCACAGCGGCTCCAGGTGGTCGATCCGGTCCCCATGCCTCATTACCAACACGTTCTGAACGCTCCCTTCTCCTTCTTCTCCTCCTCCCATTGCTCTGTTCTTTCTTCCGAGCAATGAAAGCCTTGTTTATCGAGGAGAGAGGAGGGTCTTCTTCCGGGGGGCGCAGTGGACCCGGTTCGGCCCTGACCGTTGACCAAAATGACCGATAGGGTCTACTTGGACCGTTCGAAGCCAACAGAATAGACATTTAATATCGAATCGAACCGTCCTCGATCGGATCCATTCGGTTTGTCGAGTTCTATCATCCGACACCCACTGGATTTTGCTACTTCATTTTAACACTTATAATGTGGAAATAGGAGACAGTGAAAAGATACAGAATATGCAAACGGGGAGGAGACCGATAAAATTACGTCATTTTCTTTGATTGCTAGCCTTTCCAAATGTTCTTAAAAATATTTTTTTTTTCCTTTTATATGGAAGAAAGAGAAAGAGGAAAATAACCGATCATTCGGTTCAATTGGTTTAACACGACAAGCCAAAATTTAGACCGGTTCGATTTGATTGAAGAGCCTTAACAGTTTCCTTTTAGGCATTGGACACGAGACTTCGTTTTTTTTTTTTTTTCTCCCAGAGGACACATCGGATAAATATGTAAAACCTCTCGAAAGATAAGTTTAATTAATTTTAACTCGGACATGTCTCATAAATTTCAAAAAGAGACATTAAAAATGACGGAAACTAAACATGAACGCAGTAACAATATCGACCACACCACATAAGATCATCCACGTAATGTCAACGCGAGAAGTTACTCGTAACTTACAGTACAGTACAGTGGCATCTAATCAAAGACGTGTACACCAAATAGAGATTGTTCTAGATTGCATTCTTTGTATGCTAACAATACCTTCGAGTGTAATACGAGAAGAAAAACAAAGAAAAAGAAATGTAACTTGACATGAAATGAAGTGTTGGAAACCGGATCTGTTTGTTTGACTGTCCAAGATTCCTAAACTTCATGATCTCTTCATTGATGGAGTGTGTATGGTTCTTGCTGTTCCAAGTTCTCCGGAAAGGCCACAAGGCGGTGCGGTCAATACCCATATAACATCGATCCTTTCCCTCAAAGATCTACTGTACCAAGATCTTGTACTTCTCTTTGATCTCTTACAAAATTCATCCTTTATTTCCTGTTTATCCTACTTTTATTCATGAAGTAATATTCAGAAAGTTTACGTTAGCACAATGGAACAAACAAGCAATGACAACATTGTGCGAAAAAGCTCCCTAACGCACAACGTTTTGGTAGCGGTGGCGAGGCCAATAAGCGGAGCAAGGACGGTAAACACCCTGCATAATCGAGAACGAGGGGTTGAGTACGTGCATGGGGTAAATGGGCATCGGAGATCCGCGAGTCAAGGAAGAAGACGAGGGCCTGGCTCAGGACGTTCCAGAACCTCGCCCCACCCCCCCGCCAAATGATAGTCGCTCGAGCTCACGATGTGGTGGTGCTGGCGATCAAGCCCAGTTGGCGTGCCTCAACTTCTCCGAGCTGGCCACCATGTTCCCGCGATCGGTCTCCATGCAGCTGGATACCGGCCGCCGCCACGTTCGGCAATCCGAGCTGCCAATCTCGCACTCTCCAACCCCTCTAACTCTACCGAGTGACGACGGCGATGTGCTCTGCGACCTGCTTGATCATCTCTTGCTTGATCCAAATGAATGTTTCTGTTGTTCTTCGTCATGGTTACCTTCGACAGTGGAGAATTGCATCGAGTCGAGACGTGAAGAGCCATTGTAGGGAAAATGATAAAGAATATTGGATTTGTTTGACTAATATGTTATGTTTGATTTATAAGAGGAAATAATGGAGGCACACAATCATACAGTCATTCTTATTCAATCTAAAATTAGAACCTTTTAATTATTTTCTTTTGTAATCCCACTACTTTAAAACCCTAATTGATACTTAGTTTATTTTCTAAACTGTCCCTAATATTTCTTAAAATATCAACACATTAATATCAACATTCTTTTCCCTTAATGTGTTGTTCAATGACAACCCATAATTTTTCTAAAATACTCAAACATATCTCTTGGTAATCATTGGAGTTGCAATACTTTAATTGAATTTCACATTCTCCAAATGTTTCTCTAATGAAATGATGCTAGAGTGTGATGTGTCTGGTACTATGATAGACCAGGTTCTTAGCCATTGCTATTGCTGATTTATTGTCACAAAATATTTTTATTTCTTTAATTTGCTTTTCTCCAAGATCTTCGAGAATTCTTCTTAACGAAATTGCTTAAGAAGTAACCATAGATGTTGAAACATATTCAACTTCTACAGAGAATCGTGCCATTGATTGCTATTTCTTTGAGCCCCAACAAATATACATGCACCAAAAGAAAAAATATCACAAGAAGTATTCTTCATATCATCTATACATCAACCTCAATTACTATCATAAAATTCAATCAGCTTCGTATCTTCTTATTTGTCAAACTTGATTCCAAATTCTTTAGTAGTATATAAATATTTGAGAATTATTTTTGCACTCCAAAATTGTGACTACGACTATTCATGAATCTAGAAAATATACTTGCAGCAAACATAATATCTAACGTTGTAGTTATGAGGTATAATAAATTACCAATCAAGCTTCTAACATCAATCTTTTTTTTAGTTTTTCACCGATTAATCACTGTTAGTCATAGATGTTATGTAAGTCAATCATTCATATGAGTGATGACATATGTTACATGATACATACTCTTTTTTTTTTTTTTTTGATATATTTTTTATTTTATATTACTCGTAATTTATATTGTGATGTTCAAGGATTTGTATAATAGGAATCAAATTATGATGTGATTATGATAATGAGACCGATTTACTTTTAAACATAAACTCTAAATAATCCAGATCATAGGTTACTAGAGAGGGACATCAAGATAATCGGATAGATTCGTGTATTGGTCTCATAGTTGCTCGTGTGGGGGCACTAGAGATACAGTGCAGGTGCATTGATCGATACGCTCACGAAATGCTGGATGATTAATGATACCTCAGACAATGATTCTATCATCCTAGTGATGTATCTGATTCTTAGGTTTGAGACACTAAGAATATCCTGTATAAGTACTTCACTCTTTGATACCAGACTTATAGGCCTGAAAGTTTCGGATCTAGCACAACCGTAAATCAAGAGTGGTAGACAACCTTACAAGGGCTATTGTATCGATAGAGGATCATCTACTCTCGGTGTCATGAGAGGAATATCTTGTATATTATTATTCAGCCAAATCCCTAGCTAGGGCCATTTGGATTAAGAGAGAAAGAGTTATCCAAGAGAATCCGATTAAAGCGAGACTCGAGCAGATTCCGTATAGACCTAACAGCACCATGTCTAGTATACGGTCTCTGTGATATTAGATGGATAATGAACTATAAATATACGGTAACCGAGAATAGATAGATCTAATGAATTAGATTCCCATGTAACATTTGGGAATTGTGGCATAGTGGCCTAATATATTCGTAGTCGATGAGTCGAGTGAATCATTATAAAGATAATAATTCACTAGTCTAGAAGGAGTTCTGATAGATATGACTCATAGCTAGCTCAATATTAGGCCTAGAGGGTATACACTTATGGTAGGTATTACAATGAGTAGAGGTTTAGATATAAGATATTCGCTAGAGCCCTTATCTTATTGGATATCCAATAAGCCCCTTAATTATTGGATCTTATGGATAAAATCTAATAAGAGTTAATGAGAGATTATTGGGTAGAGATCCACTAATCCAAGAGGCTTAGATAGTTACATAGAGATCCAGTACCTAATTTGGTAAGATCCATTATGGTTAAGTTGATAAGGGGCCTCTATAAATTGGAGGGAACAAAAGGGCCAAAGGCTAGACCTTTTTTAGCTGTCACCTCCTATACTCCTCTCTCTCTCTCTCTCCTCCTTAATTGATAGCCCCTCTTTGGGGCGTGTGGATAGTAAGAAGGGTCGGCCCCTTCTTGATTGTATAATACGTATGGAAAGGAGGATTGTGCAATGATTTGAGGAGCATCTTCACAACCCCTACCATATAGATCACTATTAGAGAAGAGGACGATTGACCTTTTTTATCCTCTCTCATGAATCTATAGGAATTCAAGGATATACAGTCTCCCTAAGTAACACATCTTTCATATACGTATAGTTTTTCGGTTTTACGATTTTTGCGCACCAATCTTCACATGACGATGAAACCTTTTTTGTGAAAAATCTATGATTTTGTTTTCTATTCTTCTATTGCACATATGATGCTACCCCCATGATTTTCCAATAGTGGTATTGTTAGGATCAAGAGCAGAACTAAGAGGGTGGGTGAATTAGTGCAGCGGAAAACTTTCACGATTTCAAAAGACTAGTGTTTCGATTAAAACTGATTCAGACAAAAATGGTTTCGATTCAATCCGTTTTGGAGAAATTATGAACTTGAAAGCTTTCGTAAAAGTGCAAGAGAGAATTAAGGAGATTTGCAGTAATATAAATTACTCAAATGAAAAGCAAACCAGGATTTAGAGTAGTTCGGTCAATGTGACCTACATCCACTTTCAGATTCCTCCTCCAACAAAATCTTCGACGTCCACTAAAGGCCTTCCTACCAACCACCTCTCTTATAGCACTTTTTCCTTTTCAAAGGATTAGGAGAGAACCCTTACAAGTCTCACACCTCTCTTGAATAATCTCAAAACTTAGAAAAGGAAGAGGAGGACTCTAGCACTTGTTTACAACACTTTTACACCCTAACAACTCAAGATTATCTTAATGCTTTCGTGCCCTTTCATGCAGAAAAGGGTGAGGTTTTTATAGGGCACAATGGCTTCAAAATTAGAGCAAAAAAGTATCACATCCCTGGAATCTGGGGTACTAGAGGTACCACCACCATTATTGAGTGGTACTACCGTCGTTGGTTTGACTCTGGGCGATACCATCGCCGAACAGGGGCGGTACCACCGCTGGCAGCATTGTTGCTGGTGATTGTGATGTCCTTGGATTTGTATAAATGCATATATCATATTATATTTTGGCATATATCACTTTATATCTATTGCATAAATGCATATATATATTGTGATGTCCTTGGATTTGTGCAATGGGAATCGGATCGTGATGAGATCACGATAGTGAGATCGATTCACCTTTAAACACATATCCTAAATAATCCCGGTCATAGGTTACTCGAGAGGGATATCGTGATAACCGGACAGACCGGTGTGTCTTTATATACCCGTCCATATGATGGATGCAAATGGGTCTCATAGCTGCTTGTGTAGGGACACTAGGGATACAAGATGCAGTGCTCATTGGAGAATGAGTTCACCGATTGATCCGCTTTACGAATGCTGGATGGTTGATGATGCCTTATTGTTAGACAAATGATTCCGTAGTCCTAGTGGTGTATCTAGTCCTTAGACTTGAGACACCAAGGATGTCTGTATGAGTGCTCCACTCTTTGATACCGAACTTATAGGTTTGGCTGTCCCGGATCTAGTACACCGGTCATTGGGAGTGGTAGTTGACCTTTACGAGGGCTATTGAGTGTCGATAGAGTATCATCCACTCTCGGCATCATGAGAGGAATATCCCATGTGTTCTTGCTCGCACAAATCCCCTAGCTAGGGTCATTCGTGTTGAGAGAAAAGAGTTCTCCGGAGAATCCTGGTTAGAGCGAGACTTCGAGAAGAAACCGTGTGGGTCTGACAACACCATGCTCGATATACGGTCTCTGGTATATTAGATGGATGAGGGACTATAGGTACACGGTAACTGAGGACAGACAGGTCCAATGGATTGGATTCCCCCAGATCGTCGAGGGGACTACGGGCGAGTGGCCTAAATACGTCCAGAATCGATGAGTCGAGTGAATTATTACAGAGATAATAATTCACTGAGTTAGAAGGAGTTCTGACAGGTATGACTCACGGCCAGCTTGATATTAGGTCTAGAGGGTCACACACATATGGTAGGCATTGCGATGAATAGAGGTTCGGATATGAGATATCCGACGGAGCCCTTGTCTTATTGGATGCAGATCCAATACCCACTAGGGGAGGACCCATTAGGGTTTGACAAGGGACCTCTATAAATAGGAGGGATTCAGAGCCCCATGGGCCAAAGAGCTTTTGTTTGCCTTTTCCTATTCTCCTCTCCATCTCCACCTCAGAGTAGGTCTGGAGTTTTGAGGAGCGTCGTCTCAACCCTGTTGTGTGGATCACCGCTAGAGAGGAGGACGCTTGACCTCCTTCACCATCTCCTAAGGATCTGCAAGGAAACAGGGATATACGATCTCCCTAGGTAACACAATCTACTTTATATGCAGTTTCATGTTTCGCGGATTTTTTGTGTACCAATCTTCATACGACGACGAACATCTCTTTGGGAATCGGGGATTTTGTTTTTCTTGTTCTTCCGCTGCGCATATGATGTCGCCCCCAAGGATTTCCCAACAGTGGTATCGGAGCCAGGTTGTTCGTGCGAATGATTGGTTTTGAACTGCGTGTGTTGTGTTTAGGAAGAATTTTGATGTCAAAATTGTTGACGCAAAAACAAGGAAGGGCAACAACAGTTGTTGCCCTCGATCTGCGTGCATGCAGCGCAACCGAAGGCGGGTAGCACAGGGGCTGCGTTTGCTGCAGCCGGCCGGGGGCCTGCTTGCAGCAGGCTTGCTGCCGGCGGGGCTGGCAGCCCACGGGCAGAGGCGCCACCGCTGCTCCAGCGGGCGTGCTGCATGCAGGCGAGGGCAGTGCCCTCGCCCCGCCACACAGGCCGCCGCCGGTAGGGTGTCGGCGGCGGCAACAGTAGAGAAAGGGCATTAGGGTTTTCTGGGCAAAAGATAGTTTTGCCCCTCGGAATTTGAGAAATTCTAGTTTCTGTCTTTTGTCCAAATATAATTTTTATTTGATTACTAATTCTAGTTTTACCCCTGATTTCAAAAAATATTAATTAATTAAAAGGTTTAGTTGATTATTATTTTTATTATTATTATTATCTAGTAGTCCTACATTATGATGATTATTTATACATGTGATGTATGATGTATGGACGGATGATCATGGACCGTGTGATGTATGTACTTGTGATTATTATTCTTGAGGTCTGCGAACCTTCATTATATTTCTCATTTATTGTCGGGCCTGCGTGCCTATGATTAAGTTGTAATCACATGAGGAGGCACAGCGGGAGCGTGGATGCGATAGCGGGACCTACGAGACAGACGATCGTGATGCATGAAGATGCATCAAGATGTCGACGGAACCGACAAGGATGAAATGGATGATCACAGGGCATGGAGATGCACCGTTGCACATATAGATCTTGATGTGAGTGATTAGGCCTACTGGCTCGGACCTAATCATATTAGGTTATGGTCCATGATCATCTAGTGTAATTGCTTATACACATACTAGATATGTATATATATTTGCATGCGATGTAGATATATATTAAATTTGTATATGTGTGACATGTCATATTAGGAGACCAAATCATAGAAACATCTCTCGATAATATTAAGTCGGTAAACGTGAGGCAATTAGATTGACCCACGTGGCCTTCCATCGTTATAAGTAGGAATCGATTCCCGGTGTAGGTTGAGTTGGTCGAGTCCCTCGAGACTCACCTATATCGCGATTCGCTATCTTGCTTACGACATAGAGATGTCACCGATGACCTGAGAGCATGGTATACTTGGTCGAGTCCCTCGAGGGTATATCATCAAATCAGACTCATCTTGTAACGAAGGTGTTGACTTAACCGAGCATCATGGTTGGTCGAGTCCCTCGAGGCCATGGTGATTCGGAGGCCGAACAAGACGGGAATCACAAGGAGTTGTGATTGACAAGAGTTGCCTACCTTTTAGGCTTAGTGTGATTGGTCGAGTCCCTCGAGGTTACACTAAGACGCTGATTGGATCCTGATCCCCACTAGAAGTCTGCCGGAGACTTCCATTTCACGTGCTGAGGGTGTCGCGTGACTCATTAGTAAAATAGTGGGAGCATATTAAGATAGAAGTCCATATCTTGATAGTTTATTTCTTGCAAAATCTGCATGTTATTCATTTCTGCTGCATCTTTATTTTCAGAAAATGTCGCTTTCAAATCCCTTATGTGGCATACTTGATGTCAATCGCCTCACTGGTCCAAATTATACGGATTGGCTCCGTAACTTGAGAATTGTTCTCACAGCGGAGAAAATCATGTACGTTCTTGATACAGTAATGCCTGCGCCCGAAGAAGGGGCAAACGAGGATGAGATCGCTCGTTACGTGAAGTACATTGATGACTCCACTCTTGCTTAGTGCTATATGTTGGGCTCTATGACTCCTGAGTTACAGAGACAACATGAAAAGATAGATGCCAGATCCATTCTCCTACATGTCCGCAAATTGTTTGAGGAACAGGGAAGTACTCAGCGATATGAGATATCTAAGAGCCTCTTCCGCGCTAGGATGACTGAGGGGACACCGGTTCAGAACCATGTCCTAAAGATGATTGAGTGGATAGAGAAACTCACAGGTCTAAGAATGGTCCTAGAGAATAACTTGTGTGTGGACATTGTGCTTCAGTCCCTACCAGATTCCTTTTCACAGTTCATAATGAATTTTAATATGAACAAGCTTGAAGTGACTCTCCTAGAGCTTCTCAATATGTTGAGGGAGGCAGAGAGTACTATTAAGAAAGAGAAGTCAGTTCTCTACATTGGTGAGACCAAAAGGAAAAAGGAAAGCAGAAAGGTCCCTTAAGAAGAGAAAGGGCAAGGTCAAACCAGGTAAAGCAAAGGTTGCTAAGAAAGACCCAGCAAAGGACAAAGGCCAGTGCTTCCACTGTGGTAAAGATGGGCACTAGAAGAGAAACTACAAAGAGTACCTTGCAGAAAGGGCGAAACAAAAGCTTGATGAGCTTCAGGTACATCCATGATCAGTCTCCATTTGTCAGACTCTTATGATAACATATGAGTATTGGATACCGGTAGTGCTTATCATATATGCAATTTGTTATAGGTTCTAGCAAGGCCTAGGAGACTAGAGAGAGGCGAGATGAACCTCAAGATGGGTAATGGAGCAAAAGTTGCTGTAGTAGCTGTTGGTGAGGTCGCCCTACATCTGCCTAGTGGAGCTTTAATTGCATTAGATGCATGTTATTTTGTTCCTTCTATTATCAAAAATATTATCTCCATTTCATGTTAACAGTTAGTGGATATAAATTTGTTTTTGAGAACAATGGTTGTTCGATATTATTAGATGATAAGATCATCATAAAAGGAACATTACATAATTGTTTATTTATATTAAACACCATTCCACATATGTAAATGTGTCCAAAAGGAAACGAGATGAGTTGAACAGTGCATACCTGTGGCATTGTAGGCTAGGTCACATCCATGAAAGAAGGATTCAAAAGTTGCTAAATGATGGATATCTAGATCCATTCGACTATGTGTCATATGCAACTTGTGAGCCTTGCATTCGTGGAAAACTGACCAACTCTCCATTTAGTGGAACTAGAGAGAGAGCCACTGAGTTGTTGGAACTTATACATAGTGATGTATGTGGACCCATGTCAACTCATGCCATTGGAGGTTACTCCTACTTCATTACATTTATTGATGATTTCTCAAGGTATGGATATGTGTACTTAATAAAGTATAAGTCCGAGGCCTTTGAGAAATTCAGAGAGTATAAGAATGAGGTGGAAAACCAGACTGGAAAGAGTATCAAAACTCTTCGATCAGATCGAGGAGGTGAGTACTTAAGTACAGAGTTCACTCAGTTCCTCAAGGACCATGGGATATTATCCCAATGGACACCTCCTTATACACCTCAGCTCAATGGTGTCTCTGAAAGGAGAAATTGTATATTATTAGATATGGTACGGTCCATGATGAGTTTCGCTGACCTACCCATCTCATTTTGGGTATATGCCCTAGAAACCGCATTACTGAGTGGTACTACCGTCGTTGATTTGACTTTGGGCGATACCATCGTCGAACAGGGGCGGTACCACCGCTGGCAGCATTGTTATTGGTGGTACTACTAGTCATAGGTGCCCAGCAAGCTAATCACGTGAGTGATGGCACGTGTGACTTAATATAGAATCTTTTTGCTTATTATATTTTGGCATATATCACTTTATATCTATTGCATAAATGCATACATATATTGTGATGTCCTTGGATTTGTGTAATGGGAATCGGATCGTGATGAGATCACGATAGTGAGATCGATTCACCTTTAAACACATATCCTAAATAATCCCTACCATAGGTTACCGAGAGGGATATCGTGATAACCTGACAGATCGGGTGTGTTTGATACCCGTCCATATGATGGATGCAAATGGTCTCATAGCTGCTTATGTAGGGATACTAGGGATACAAGATCGGTGCTCATTGGAGAATGAGTTCATCGATTGATCCGCTTTTACGGAATGCCGATGGTTGATGATGCCTTATTGTCGGGCAACCGATTCCGTAGTCCTAGTGGTGTATCCGGTCCTTAGACTTGAGACACCAAGGATGTCCCGTATGAGTGCTCCACTCTTTGATACCGCACTTATAGGTTTGGCTATCCCATCTAGTACAACTAGTCATTGGGAGTGGTAGTCCACCTTACGAGGGCTATTGAGTGTCGATAGAGGATCATCCACTCTCGACGCCATGAGAGGAATATCCCATGTATTCTTGCTCGCACAAATCCCCGCCGTATCATTCGGGTTGAGAGAGAAAGAGTTCTCCCGAGAATCCGATTAGAGCTAGACTCGAGAAGAAACCGTGTGGGTCCGACAACACCATGCTCGATATACGGTCTCGGTATATTAGATGGATGAGGGACTATAGGTACATGGTAACCGAGGATAGACAAGTCCAATGGATTGGATTTTCCTGATCGTCCTGGGACTACTGGCGTAGTGGGCCTAGTATGTCCGTCCAGAATGATGAGTCGAGTGAATTATTACAGATAATAATTCACCGAAGTTAGAAGGAGTTCGACATGTATGACTCACGGCCAGCCGATATTGGGCCTAGAGGGTCACACATATGGTAGGCATTATGATGAATAGAGGTTCGATATGAGATATCCCAGACGAGCCATTGTCTTATTGGATGCAGATCCAATACCCACTAGGGGAGGACCTATTAGGGTTTGACAGGGGACCTCTATAAATAGGAGGGATTCAGAGCCCCATGGGCCAGAGAGCTATTGTTTGCCTCTATAAATAGGAGGGATTCAGAGGGATTCAGAGCCATTGTCTTATTGTTTGACAGGGGACCTCTATAAATAGGAGCGTTGTCGCAACCCTGCTGTGTGGATCACCGCTAGAGAGGAGGACGCTTGACCTCCTTCACCCTCTCCTAAGGATCTACAAGGAAACAGGGATATACGATCTCCCTAGGTAACACAAACTACTCTATACGCAATTTCATTTTTCACGGATTTTTTGCGTACCAATCTTCGCACGACGACGAACATCTCTTTGGGAATCGGGGATTTTGTTTTTCTTGTTCTTCCGCTGCGCATATGATGTCGCCCCCAAAGATTTCCCAACAGGTACCACCTAGATATCCTGGGGCACTGTCTTCTAGGCAGTGCCACTACCGGCCAAGAATTCAGGGGCTGAATTGGGTGCTCAATTCGTCCCAATTCATCCCTGTTAAGGGCCTAGTTGGCCCATAATTAAGTTAGTGGGATTACCTCTCAATCCTAACTTAATCTACACTCTAACTATGATAATTAAGATAATTTATAGTGCATCTTGATAATTAAGATAATTAAGCTCCTGGACTTTACGACGATCTTCTTGACGAGTTTCGACAAGCTTCTATGGCAAGCTCTTGGACTTCTCGGTCAGTTTTTGTAGAACTTTCGGACTTCCGTCAAACTCTCAAACTCCCAATGAGATCTCAATCTTGACTCTGGCACAACACCTGCTTTATGTCTTATTGCCATCATAGTTAATCCTGCACACTTTTCTCAATATATAGATTAGATAAAAAAACCTACAATTGACTTCATCATCAAAATCCGAGATTCAACAATCTCCCTCTTTTTGATGATGATAATCAATTGATGACGGAGTTTGTTAGGATCAAGAGCACTAAGTGGGGGGTGGGGGGATGAATTAGTGTAGTGGAAAACTTTCAACGTTTAAAACTGTGTTAGTACGACAAAGGCGATTTCAGTAGAAAAGCCGATTTGTAAATTACTTTAACTTGAGATTAGGTAAGAAGCAATTAAAATAAATCTATAAAGGTAATTTGCAGTTATGATGGAAATCAGAATGTAAGCACAAACTGAAATATGATGTTCGTATGGTAAACGCGATTTCAGTAAAAAAGTTGATTCGTAAATCACTTTAACTTGTGATTAGGCAAGAAGCAGTTAAAACAAATCTGTTAAGGCAGTTTGCAGTTGTGATGGAAATCAGAATGTAAGCGCAAACTAAAATACAATGTTCATACGAGAAAAGTGATTTACGTCTAAACACCGATTCGGAAAATACTAAGCTTGGAAACACAATCATAAAAGCGCAGAAGGTAGTAAGCTATGAAGGAGGTTTGCAGTAAGGATAATAAGCTCAAAGTAAATGCAAACCAGAGAGTAACGCAATTTAGAGTGGTTCGGTCAATCTTGACCTACATCCACTTCTGGCTTCCTCCACCGATGAGGTCACCGACGTCCACTAGAGGCCTTCCTTCAATAGGCGAAGGCCAACCACCCTTTTACAGATTCACTCCTTTTGATGGGCTTAGGAGACAACCCTTACAAACTTTTCTCTCATCTCTTGAAAGATCAGAACTTGGAAGAAAAGAGGGAGAAAAACCTTTAGCTTATACAACACTTTTGAGATCTAAAAATCACAGAGTAAGATCAGAATTTTGGTGTATTTTCGTTGCTCTTTCATTGCTGAAAGAGTGGGGCATTTATAGGCCCTAAACCAGTTTGAATTTGGAGCTCAAAACTGTCATCTCTCGGAATTCCGGGGTCTGGCGGTTGCACCGCCTGACAATGCTCGAAAATTGAGCCTCTAGGCGGTGCCACCGTTTGTCAGGGGCGGTTGCACCGCCTGGCAGAGCTCGAAGACCGAGCTCAGGTGGTGCCACCGCCTGACTAGGGCGGTTGCACCGCCCAGCCAGAGCTCGGAGACCGAGCTCAGGCGGTTGCACTGCCCAGCCAGAACTCGGAGACTGAGCTCTGGGCGGTGCCACCGCCGACCCAGGCGGTGCCACCTCTGGGCGAGAGATCTGGGTCCGAATGGGTTGATCCATTCGGCCCAATTTGGTTCTTTCAAGGGCTCAATTGTCCCTAGATTAAGTTAATGGGATCACCTCCCATTTCTAACTTAATCATCGTGCTAACTATGACAATTCTTAAGACTTTTACTACAGCTTGCTCCGGTGTGTCAATCGCTTCTTCCGGCGAACTTCCGGCGAACATCCGACGGACCTTCGGCGATGCTCTTGCGGACTTCCGGCAAACTCCTAGACTTGCGACAATCCACTTGGCGAGTTCCGACGAGCTTCTTTTGGCAAGCTCCTGGACTTCTCAGATTTATTCCCGTAGAACCTTCGACAACCGTCCGGACTTCCGTCAAGCTCTCGAACTCCTAACATGATCATAGTCTTGACTCCGGCATAACTCCTGCTGCATGTCTTACTTTCATCGTAGTTAATCCTGCACACTTATCTCAACATATGGATTAGATAACAAATGACAATTGACGTCATCATCAAAATCTGAGATTCAACAGAGTTAACCTTAACTCCCCCTATCTATATGCTATACTTGAGAAAAGGTATTCTTGAATTCAAGACCTTTGAATTCAAGAAACAAATTGATAAGTTAAGTTCATTTAAACTTATCAATACACACATTATGATTCCTATCATAATCTAACATTCTCAAAATGATATCAAGGCATGACATCCATTTTCATGTATGATATTTCAAATATGAAAGATGACAAAGATAGTTATTCATCATTCTATGGCAAGGTATCAATTGTAAAATAGCAAGTTAAGCTCTAGATATCTTATTAAATTTTATCAAGCAAACATTTCAAGTATATATGATGAAAGACATTGCATACATTTGTCATCAATTTATCATATTTTGGTATTATTTCTCCCCCTTTGTCATCTACAAAAAGGAAAACGATTCAATAATGCAAGTATGGTAAAAATTCATGCCATATTTCAATTTGTATACCAATTATATTTCAAGCATTCATGACATGGTATCATTCAAAAGTTCTCACATTAAAAGTTATAAATATTAAAGAGATAGCTTTCTTCAACTTCTCCTTTTATTTTTCATTAAAACTTTATATGAAAAAGAAAGGTAAGGAAGAAATTCATTAAGAACCAACTTTGTGATGATTTGAATCAAATAAAAAAATGATAAAAGAGTTTCATTAAATCATGCTTCAATTTTCACAAGAATCAAAATATTCATGTGAAATCAAATCCTCATTCTTGCAAGTGTTCATCTCATACAAAAAAATTCATAAAAAATCTTCCTTTATTAAGAAAGAATTGATATGAAAGAATCATCATATCATGAATAAACCTTCGTAATGAGAGGAACATCACATCAAATCCATTTCTCATTAAAAATTCATAAGAGATAAATCCGTGAGAGATACATTTGTCAATTAATTCCATGTATCAAAAATCATTAAGAGATGAAGCAAAGGTATGAAGTAAACTTCATATCGCATAAACTCATGAAAGCTCCATTCAAGAAATACATTAAGTGAAAGATAGTCCAAAAAAGATATATATTAAATTCATGCATTCGGACAAATTAACATTCCTAACTCCACAAATGATCATAATACATCAAGTCACAGATACCAATAGTTAAATGTATCAAGGAATTTATCCATTCAAAAGATATATCAAGTCTAATTCTTAGAGTGATATATTTATTAAAGTAAGCTCAGAATTTAACCATTAAGGTAGTTAGCGCAGAATTTTACTATCAAAGTAAGTAGCATTTTAGGCATCAAAGCACAGCATTGCGATCATCAAAGTAAGTAGCATTTTAAGTTTACAACATTAAGGTAAACAACATATGATTACAACATAACAAAGAGGAATTGTGTCCACTTTTCCTCAGATACATACATAGCTTATTCAGGTGGTAGAAAGTTTAAATGTCTAAACAAAGTATTAAACTGTTAATGAATTTGCTGCAACTCAGTTAAGATTTGATCTTGGCGTTATTCAAGTCGATCTTGTCGTTGTTCAAAACGATCTATTCGAGTTCTTATGTCATCAATAGATGAGGGATGTGCTTGCTCTACTAGAGGTGATTCCTCAAAGGGACCAATTGGAGGAGATTGATTACCCCTAAAAATTGGTGTTTCAGGTTCTAGTTCAGGTTGGTGGGGATCAGTCCTTCTAGGCAGTCTAGTTTATATTCCATTTCTAAATGTACATCTCATCCGTCGAATTAGATTTCTATTTATGATACTAAATCTATCTAGTTTGATAACTTCTTCTTCGGGTGGAATAGCAATATTATAGGCATGAAGTAGTCTTGTGATTAAGCCACCATATGGAAGCATCATGTCTCTTTTTGATAGTTCAATCATGTTCTAATGGATTAGGTAACTCAAATAATTGTTATGTCCCTTCATAATCCAATATATGATACCTAATTCCATTTGGCTTACTTCATCATGATGATATTGCTTTGGGAGAATGATACTTATCAAGATGTGATGAAGTATTTTGATGCTTAAAGGTAGTAAGTGTTCGCAGCTTTTTGGAAGAATGGTTAAGTTAGGATTACCAAAAATTGTTCCTAAGGCATAAATGTAAGTAGTCCCAACCGATTCTTCATCTCACTATCCTCTAAAATAACACCATCTTTCTTTTACTGGAATTCCGTTGCAAATTGATCTATCCATAATGGGTATATGATGTCCTAATAGATAGGTAGATACCCTTTCATCTTTATCTACGTGTAAATTGTTGTAAAATAGCCTAACAAGTCTAGGGTAGATATGTTCAATCATTTGAATAATTGAGAGAATGTCTAGATTTGCAAACCATTAAATTGGTTCCTAATCACTTAATTCGTCTAAATCAACATATTTTCCCTTATGAACATGTCTAGACTCTATGGATAAAAATTTCAGGGCATATTGATTAGAATTGAAAAGTATGGAGTCATAATTTTTATCTAATCTCCTCTTCCCTTTGTCCCTAGAGGATCTTTTAGAGGCCCTGAGACTAAACACATAAATGACGAGAGAACTACACATAAGAGGCAAGACCTATTAATAAATTGAAAGAAGAGGTTTGAGAATTACCCTTGCAATAATCTTCTTGAAAGGTTAAGATTGATCCTTGAATTTAAAGAAGAGGAGAGTTTCTTTGAGTTTCTAGAGGAGGATCAAGACGAATGAGGGGTGGAGAGGTGTTTAGAGGTGTGAGGAAGGAGTGTAGGAGGGCTTGGGGTCGGTTCAACCGCCAGCCCTAAGTGCCTTTTTATAGGGCAGAGGTTGCGGATGGTGGCACTGCTAGCTGGGTGGTGCTACCACCTATCACCTGAGATAAATGACGGTGCTACCACCAGCTGGGCGATGCCACTGCCTATGGGCAGTGAGCATTGCTCACATTGGTGTGTGGTGCTATCATAGGTGATTCTAATTTTGTAAGATTTTTATTATTGTGAAGCACACCATCTTATTTACTTCATCATGTAAAATTCACATCATAAGAGGAGAAGTTCCGTATTGAAGATTGTTCGTTCATAATTCATCATATAAAATTTGTACGCAAGCATTGTAACAAATTCATGAATTCGTAACAAACTCATATGGAAAAATGCACATGGCTCAATATGTACACTATAAGATCATGATTCAAGTGAGTGATCAAGAAAGTCTAAAGACGAAAATTTAACAAATTCATGATCTTGTTAGATAGAATTCGATCCGAAAAAAAAAAATTTGGGGAGGGAATGTATCCTAGAAATTTAGAACTCCGAAAGAAGTTAGAAAGGGAACTTGTGTATAACAATTTTTAGGTTTGAGAGATCAAGATCAAGTGTTTATCACATAAGATTTCAAATAATTATTGCATTATGATCTTATAAGTATCATTTTATAACTAATAGTTTTAATTCTTATGATCCCCTTTTAATTATTTTGGCTAGAGAGCTTTATGGGTTATTTTGGATATCCGGTCTTGAGCATCCACTATTAATGTACCCTCTCTTGCTCTTAGCTTGTGATGGTTGCTCCTAGCTTGTGATGGTAAATATTTCTATAAAAAAGGATGATTTTTAGGTACCTATTTGACCTTGGGTGCCTCAAAAATCAATCTACATTGTTTATCATATTGCATTGAGTCATTTGAGGTTCTTTTAGGAACTCAAATCAATTTATGTGGACTACATTTCTTAAATGGATAATGATAAGCTACATGCCTAAATTTGTAACAAAAGTTGCATTTCTTTCGAGGTGAAACGTACAAAGTAGGGCCTTTAACAAAGGAAGTTGGATTATAGTGAGAGCTACTCACAAATCCGATTCTGCCTTATCTATGAACGTGACCCTTATTGGCAAGGAGCATGTTCAAGGATTTGCTATAACCTCAAACTTTTCTAAGGTTTTCTTAAGTAGCAAGTTTTCTTTTTGAAGTAATTCTAGTTCATCACATTTCTACATGAAGCTAGACTATTTTCATGCTCGACAAGTTCCTTTTTTAAAGAGTTGTACTTTTTACCTAAGATTCTATATTCATCAAACAATTCATGAAAAGCACTTGAAAGCTCATCGAAAATTAAATTTGCATCTAATGAACTTGTTACCTCATCTACAATAGCCATTAGCGCATAGTAAGCAACTTGCTCGGTGATGATAGGCTCCTCTTCTTCGGAAGCACTTGAGTTGTCCCATGTAGCTTTGAGAGCCTTCTTCTTTGGTTGTCTCCTCTTTGCTTGAGGACATTTACTTTTAAAGTATCCCGGCTTCTTGCATTCATAACATATTACTTGATCTTTCTTGGGTTCAAATTTATTTTTAGTATTATTTTTAAATTTATTTTTTTTATAAATCTTTTGAACTTTCTTGTTAAGAGTGCCAAATCATCATCAAAGTCTTCATCACTTGAGTTTTTTTCAAGTGATCTTCTTGTGTTCTCAGTGTCATATCCTTCCTATTCTTTGAAAGGGTATCCTCAAGCTCTTCATGAGCTTTACATGTCCTTTCATAAGTCATTAGTGATCCAATTAGTTCTTCAAGAGGAAAGTTATTTAAATCTTTGGCCTCTTGAATGATTGTAACTTTAGGGTCCCAACTCTTTGGTGTTGAATCTTGGATTTTGATGATGAAACCAATTGATAAGTGTTTATGATTTGATCTGCGTTTTTAGTGATGCAGGATGCTTCGATCAGGATAAGACAATTAAAGTAGGAAGAATCATGTTGGGCCGGAGGAACATGTCAGAAGATTGGACGTTGAGTTGGAGGATTGGTTGACATATCAACAGAAGGCTTCGGGCCATAGATTCGGGCATTGGGCCAAGAAGAGCAGATATTGCACCAAAGATATCGGAGTTGTGGAGGTCAACTGACCGATTGGACAATAGGTCGCAAGAGAGGATGATGCGCCGAAGAATCGGACGAAGCGTCGATGGACCAATGACATGCCGAACAACATGATTTATGCTTAGTAATAATTATCTAGATCGAAGTGTGTTTTTGTGTATGTAGGATTAACTACGATAGTAAGATATAAAGCAAAATAAAGTCCCAGAGTCAAGAACGCGATTTCGTTGGGAGTTCAAGAGTTCATCGGAAGTCCGGACGTTCGTCAGAAGTTCTGTTGGAACCAACCGAGAAGTCTTGAAGTTGTTAGGATTAAGAGCACTAAGAGGGGGTGAATTAGTGCAATGGAAAACTTTCGACGTTTAAAACTGCGTTTGTATGATGAAATCGTTTCCGACGTAAAACCGTTTTCGAAAACTTAACTTGAAAGTGAGTTCGTAAAAGAGTGCAACAAAAGTAAAGAGGAAGTAAAGCAAAAATGGAGGTTTGCAGTAAGGTAAGTAGCAAGAATAAATGCAAACCAGAGAGCACCGTAATTTTAGAGTGGTTCGGTCAATCTTGACCTACATCCACTTTTGGCTTCCTCCTCCGATGAGATCACCGACGTCCACTAGAGGCCTTCCTTCAATAGGTGAAGGTCAAACACCCTTTTACAGTTTCACTCCTTTTGACAAGTTTAGGAGATAACTCTTACAGAAATTTCTTTCCTCTCTTGATAGATCAAAACTTGGAAGAAAAGAGGAAGGAGAACTTTTAACTCATACAACACTTTTGAGCTCTAAAAATCACAGGTAAGATTGGATTTTCAGTGCCCTTTCATGCAGGAAAGGGTGGGGTATATATAGGCCCCAAACTAATTTGAATTTGGAGCTTAAAAATGTCACCTCCCGGATTTTCGAGGTCCTGGCAGTACTACTGCCTGACTGGGGCGGTACAACCGCCTGACAGAGCTTGGAGACCGAGCTCTAGCGGTGCCACCGCCTGATAGGGGCGATTGCATCGCCTAGTCTCGCTCGGAGACTGAGCCCAGGCGGTGCTATCGCTTGACTAGGGCGGTTGCACCGCTTGGTAGAGCTCAGAGATCGAGCTCAAGCGATTCCATCGCCTGTCAGGGGCGGTTGCACCACCCAGCCTAGCTCGAAGACTGAGCCCTGGGCGGTGCCACCGCTGACCCAGGCGGTGCCATCGCCGACTCAGGCGGTGCCACCGCTGGCCAAGAAATCTGGGTCCGAATGGGCTGATCCATTTAGCCTAATTTGGGTTTATCAAGGGCCCAATTGCCCCAAGATTAAGTTAATAGGATCACCTCCCATTTCTAACTTAATCATCGTGCTAACTATGATATTTCTTAAGACATTTACTGCAACTTACTCCGATGCGTCAATCGCTTCTTCCGGCGAGCTTTCGGCGAACTTCGGTCGATCATCCGATGAACCCTTGGTGATGCTCCTGCAAACTTCCGGCAAACTCCTGGACTTGCAACGATCCACTTGGCGAGTTCCGACGAGCTTCTTTTGGCAAGCTCCTGGACTTCTCGGATTTGTTTCCGCAGAACCTTCGACGACCGTCCGGACTTCCAACAAACTCTCGAACTCCCAACGTGATCATAGTCTTGACTCCAGTGCAACTCCTGCTGCATGTTTTACTTTCATCGTAGTTAATCCTACACACTTATCTCAACATATGTATTAGATAACAAATGATAATTGACTTCATCATTAAAATCTGAGATTCAACAATCTCCCCCTTTTTTATGATGACAATCAATTGATAACGGAGTTAACCTTAACTCCCCCTATCTATATGCCATACTTGAGATAAGTCATTCTTGAATTTAAGGTCTTTGAATTCAATAGACTTATTGATAATTTAAGAACTCTTAACCTTATCAATTACTCCCATCATGATTCCTATCACGATGTATCTTACTAAAAATGATGTCAAGACTTGACATCTATTCTCAAGTTTTACATTTCAAATATGAATGATGGTAGTAGTTCAACATAAGATATCAACATGTAAATTTACAATTTAAGCTTTTGATATCTTAACATAAAGCAAACATTTCAAGTGTTTAGCAATCGTAGCATCACATGACAAGATATCAAAAAGTAAAGTTGCTATGCGAGTTCTTGATATTTTATCATGATATGGCAATAACATAGTGCAAATATGACACTCATAGCATCAATTCATATATTTCTCATTCAAATATGACACTCATAGCATTAATTCATATATTTCTCCCCCTTTGTCATCAACAAAAAGGAGAAGGATATAAGCAAGTTTTAAGCATAAGTGCGGTAATTATACCATAACTAGGTTCATGTCATTTTCCAACAGTGAGTGATAGGATACTAATTATGCAAACATCTCAAGGAAAATATGACATGGAGATAGCTTTGAATACTTCTTCCTTTTTATTTGTTATTATCTTTTTGCATGAAGGAGGAATCTATTTGTGATACCAGCTATTTGTGAATTTACTTTGAATGAAGTTAAAATTGATAAGAGATTGAATCATACTTCATTTTTACAACGATCAAGATATGTATGTGAAACAAATCCTTGCAAGTAAAAAAACTATCCATATTTCAAGAAGGAATTTATAAGCAGGAATCATTTAATCAAATCCATTTCTCAAAAAATATTTTTCACATGATGAGTGTATGAGAGATGTATTTGCTAGTTGATTTCATATGTCAAAAATCAATAATGAGAATCAAACTCGATATGACATATGCTTATTAAGTTCGGAAGAGAATAATGTATCGATAAAATCCGATTGTTAGGATACCACTAGTTAAGAGAATCCGAAAATGAAATTAACACTTTCATGCATTCGGACAAGACTATATTATAGATTTTCAAATACAATCATAAAGACAAAATATGCTCATTGTTATGAAAATTTTTTGTATCCAAAACACATAATTTCCAATATGTAATTTTAGGCATGTAATGGCAATCAAGTGATTTGATTATTCAATCAATAAAGTCCGAAAAATAATTTCAACAAGTTCATGCATTCAGACATATTAACATTCCTAATTCTCTTCTAATGAAATCAAATTATTCTTCACTTAGTGGTTTTGTAAAAATATCAGCTAGTTGATGCTTAGTATCTATGAACTCTATGATTACATCATGATTAGTGACATGATCTTGTATAAAGTGATGTCTAACATCAATATGTTTTGTTTTTAAGTGTTGAATGAGATTCTTTGTTAAACATATTGCACTTGTGTTATCATATTTAATGGGAATGTTTTTAAGATGGACTTTATAATCTTCTAAGGTGTTTTTTATCCACACAACTTGTGCACAGCATGCACTAGCTACAATATACTCAGCTTTAGTTGTTGATAGTGCAACCAAGTTTTGTTTCTTAGATGACTAGGAAACAAGGGAATGTCCCAAAAATTGACATGTTCTTGATGTTAGGATCGAGAGCACTAAGAGGGGGGGGGGTGAATTAGTGCAGCGGAAAACTTTCTGCGATTAAAACCGAAAGCTGCGTTTGAACGATAAGGACAACTCTGTATGAGAGTTGATACTAAGCAAGGTTACAGTCAATCTATGCAGGCAGTTTGCAGCAATGATGAAAACCAGAATATCGGCGTAAACTGAAATCCAACGTTCGTACGAGGAAACAGATTTACGTCTAAGTGTCGATTCGTAAATCACTTGTTTAGATAAAACGCAGTTCAAGCAGAAGTATAAAGACAGTGTGCTGCTATTGTACAGCTCAAAAAGTAATCTGCAAAAAGCAGATTTACGTCTAAACGCAAATTTACGTCTAAACTCAGATTTACGTCTAAACACAGATTTACGTCTAAACTTTGAAACTCGTTTGTAAAATCGCAGAAGGCAGTATGCAGTTGAAATCAAGATGTTAACGTAAACTGAAATCTGATGATTGTACGAGGAAAGCCGATTTACGTCTAAATGCAGTTTTACGTCTAAACGCAGTTTTGCGTCTAAACGTAATTTTACGTCTAAACGCAGTTTTACGTCTAAACGCAATTTTGCGTCTAAACGCAGTTTTACGTCTAAACGCAGTTTTACGTCTAAACATAGTTTTGCGTCTAAACGCTGTTTTACGTCTAAACGCAGTTTTTACGTCAAAGCGTAATTTTACGTCTAAACGCAGTTTTGAACTTTGAAAAGCGTTTTATGAATACGCAGAAAGCAATTTGCAGTTATAAATGGAATCAAAACGTAAGTATAAACTGCAGCGTAAAGATCGTACGAAGACACCGATTTACGTCTGAATGCAGATTCGGAAAGATCAGAATTTAGAGACTCGTTCGTAAAAGCGCAGAGGGCAGTAGCTATGTAGGAGGTTTGCAGTAATGATAAAGTGCTCAAAGTAAAAGCAAACCAGAGATTTAGAGTGGTTCGGTCAGTCTTGACCTACTCCACTTTTGGCTTCCTCCTCCGACGAGGTCACCGACGTCAACTAGCTGCCTTCCTTCAATGGGCGAAGGCAAACTGTCCTTTTACAGTTTCACTCCTTTTGACGGGCTCAGGAGACAACCCTTACAGATCCTTTCTCTCCTCTCTTTACAACTCAAGACTTGAAGAACAGAAAGAGGAGAACTTTAGGACTTTACACAAATTTGAGCTCTTAGAATCACTGAAAAGATCAAGAATTCGGTGTGGATCTGTATCTCTTCAGTGCTGAATGGGTGGGGTATTTATAGGCCCCAACCCAGTTCAAATTTGGAGCTCAAAACGATCAAATCGATCAAATCCCGGAATTCCGGGATCAGGCGGTTGCACCTCTTGACTGGAGAGGTTGCACCGCCTGGCAGAGCTCGAGATCGAGCCCGGTGGTTGCACCTCTCTGTTAGGGGCGATTGCACCGCCTGAAGTCTGCTCGAAGATCGAGCCCCCTCGGTGCCACCTCCCCGACCGGTTTGCACCTCTCTGCCTGCTCTCGAGACCGAGCTCAGCGGTGCTACCTCTCTGTCGGGGAGGTTGCACCGCCCGATCTAGCTCAAGATCGAGCTCGGGTGGTTGCACCTCTGGTCGGGCGGTTGCACCGCCTGCCTCGCTGGGAGACGCGTAGCCGGCGGTTGCACCTCTGGCCTAAGGGCGGTTGCACCGCCGGTGCAATCGGGTCCGAATGGTTAGCTCCATTCGGCCCAATTTGAATCTTTTCAGGGGCCCAATTGCCCCAAGATTAAGCTAATGGGATCACCTCCCATTTTCAAGCTTAATCAACGTGCTAACTACGATTAAATCTAAGACAACTTCTGCAGCTTTGCTCCGATGCGTCAATCGCTTCTTCCGGCGAACTTCTGTCGATCATCCGATGAACCCTCGGTGATCCTTCTGCGGACATCCGGCAAACTCCTGGACTTTGCGATGATCCACTTGGCGAAGTTCCGACGAAGCTTAAGCAACAAGCTTACGGACTTCTCGGATCTGTTCTCGTTTGAACCTCCGGCGACCGTCCGAACTTCCGTCGAACTCTCGAACTCCCAACGTGATCATGATCTTGACTCCGGCGCAACACCTGCTGCTTGTCTTACTTTCATCGTAGTTAATCCTGCACACTTATCTCAACACATAGATTAGATAACAAATGATAATTGACTTCATCATCAAAATCCGAGATTCAACAATCTCCCCCTTTTTGATGATGACAATCAATTGATAATGGAGTTAACCTTAACTCCCCCTATCTATATGCCATAGTTGAGATAAGTCAACCTTGAATTCAAGACCTAAGAATTCAAGTGACGTATTGATAAGTTAGATCAGTTAAACTTATCAATACTCCCATCATGATACCCATCATGATGTATCTCTTCAAGAATGATGTCAAGGCATGACATACATCATCAAGTTTGTATGATTGTGTTTGTAACTATTCATCATTTAATCATATAAAGCTGCGAAGGACTATTACATGATGCACACATTTGAGATTTTCTAGCAAGTTTGCATTTACTTCACAAGATAGAATATCAACTTAAGACATAATGCAAACTATAGCACATGTTCACATATCTCTTGGTGATGCAAGGATGGCATAACTATAACATTGTTTATAGCATCACTCAAGTATTTGCAACTATGACATAGATATGATTATGGCAGTTCAGCTATGACATAGACATGATTTTGGCAATGTTTATCAATTCATATGTTTCTCCCCCTTTGTCATCAACAAAAAGCATGATAGCATTATCAAGCACATAAAGGAAGGCATGACACATATAATAATTTGAATATCTCTTCTCCTTGTTATAGTTCGTTGCTTGAAGGAGGAAAGTCATTTTTCAAAAAGTTTTCATAAGAGTGTACAGGAAAATCCCATTTTTAGCATTCAAACCGAAAAATGAACTTCTTACATGCATTCAGTTAAAAACATTTGTCACATAATTTGCAACATGTTATTTGATCAAGTGATGCCAAGGCATGTAATAGTAATAACATCTGAAAAATAATTTTAACTAGTTTAAGTATTCGGACACATCAACATTCCTAATTCTCTTCTTATGTAATCAAATTGTTCTTCACATAGGGGTTTTGTAAAGATATCAGCTAGTTGATGTTTGGTATCAATAAACTCTATGGTTACATCATGATTAGTGACATGATCTCGTATAAAGTGATGTCTAATATCAATATGTTTTGTTCTTGAGTGTTGTATAGGATTTTTAGTTAAGCATATTGCACTCGTGTTATCACATTTAATGGGAATATCTTTAAGATTAACTTTGTAATCTTCTAAAGTGTTTTTCATCCATACAACTTGTGCACAACATGGCACTTGCTGCAATATATTCAGCTTCGGTTGTTGATAGAGCAACCGAGCTTTGTTTCTTAGATGACCAGGATACAAGGGCATGTCCTAAAAATTGACATGATCCTGATGTGCTTTTTCTATCTAATCTACAGCCAGCGAAGTCCGCATCAGCATAAGCTGTTAATTCAAAATTTTCTGATTTTGAGTACCATAATCCTAGATTTGTAGTTCTATTAAGATATCTAAGTATTCTTTTGACTGCTTTGAGATGAGATATCTTAGGGTTTGATTGAAATCTAGCACAAAGTCCTACACTGAACATGATGTCTGGTCTGGTGGCAGTGAGGTAAAGTAAACTTCCTATCATACCCCTATAGGTTTTTTGATCGAAGCTTTCTCCATTCTCATCAATTTCTAACTTAGTGGAGGTGCTCATAGGAGTGTTAATGGCTTTTGAATTATTCATATTGAACTTTTTTAGCAAACTCATTGCTTATTTGGTTTGACTAATAAAGATGCCATTGCTTAGTTGTTTGATTTGTAGACCTAAGAAGAATGTTAACTCTTCCATTAGACTCATTTCGAATTCATGACTCATAGTTTTCGCAAAGGATTCACAAAGAGATTCATTTGTAGAACCAAAGATAATATCATCAACATAAATTTGAACAATGAGAAAATTGTTTTCAAAGTTCTTGATGAATAATGTAGTATCAACCTTGCCTTTTATGAAATTATTTTCAATAAGAAAAGAACTAAGTCTCTCATACCAAGCCCTAGGAGCTTGTTTTAAACCATAGAGAGCTTTAGTTAATCTAAACATATGATTAGGGAGACTATTATTTTCAAATCCAGGAGGTTGTTCAACATAGACTTCTTCGGAAATAAAGCCATTAAGAAAGGCGCTTTTAACATCCATTTGAAACAACTTAAAATTATTACTGCTAGCGTAGGCAAGGAGCATCCTTATGGCTTCCAATCGAGCCACAGGAGCGAAGGTTTCTTCATAATCGATACCTTCTTCTTGGTTGAAACCTTTGGCCACTAATCTAGCCTTGTTTCTAACCACGATACCATTTTCATTTTGCTTGTTTCTGAAGACCCATTTAGTACCAATAACTAGATGGTCATTTGGCCTAGGAACAAGCTTCCACACTTCATTTCTCTCAAATTGACTTAATTCATCTTGCATACGATAATCCATGAATCATCTTTCACGGCTTCATCAATGCATTTGGGTTCAATTTGGGAGAGAAAGGCGGCATTTGCACAAAAGGTTTTAAGAGAAGATCGTGTTTGAACCCCCTTTGATGTGTCTCCTAAGATTAGCTCCTTAGGATGAGCATCTACATACTTCCAATCCTTGGGTAAGGAAATCTGAGAAGTGGATGCATCCAAGTTGCTAGTTGGAGACGGGGTTTCGTTTAAATTTAAAGAATCAAAATTAACATCATCGTCAAGATCATTTTTCGTGATTTCAGAAATCTCATTGAAAACAACATGAATGGATTCTTCAATAATTAGAGTTCTTTTTTTATTAAAGATACGAAAGGCTTTAGAAACTGTAGAATAACCAAGAAAGATTCCTTCATCGGATTTAGCATCAAATTTTCCTAAGTTGTCTTTTTTCATTCAAGATAAAACACTTACACCCAAAGACTTTAAAAATGAAACGTTGGGTTTTTATTGTTCCATAACTCATAGGGAGTTTTGGTTAGTAGAGGTCTCACTAGAACTCTATTTAAGATATAGCATGCAGCATTTACGGCTTCGGCCCAAAAATATTTGGGTAGGTTGTGTTCATTCAACATGGTTCTTGCCATTTCTTGTAAATTTTGATTTTTTCTTTCTACAACTCCATTTTGTTGAGGGTTTCTAGGAGTAGAGAAATTATGGTTGTATCCATTGAGTTCACAAAATTCCTGAAAATCATGGTTTTGAAATTCACCACCATGATCACTTCTAATTGACGAAATCATAGAACCTTTCTCATTCTGAACGAGTTTGCAAAACTTGGTAAAAGATCTAGGCATTCACTTTTCTGTTTTAAGAAGTAAGTCCATGTGTATCTGCTATAGTCATCTACAATGACGAAAGCGTATTTGCTACCTCCTAGGCTTGATGTGGAGATGGGTCCGAACAAGTCCATATGGATCAATTGTAAGGGCCTAGAGGTGCTTACTTGATTTTTAGATTTGAAGCTACTCTTAATTTGTTTACCTAATTGGCAGGCATCACATACATTATCTTTGATGAACTTGATATGAGGAATTCCTCTTACAAGTTCTTTGGATGATATTTGAGTGATTAGCTTCATGCTAGCATGACCTAATCTTCTCATGCCATATCCAAGCATTCTCATTTAAAGCAGAAAAAACATGTTTCATTACATAAATCATTGATGTCAATAGTGTATACGTTATTTTGTTTTAATGCAATCATAGATATGTTTTTGTGTGGTTTTTCAATGATGCAAGCATTAGATTCAAATCTGATAATATATCCTTTATCACACAATTGACTAATGCTCGGGAGGTTATGTTTTAGACCATCAACTAGCAAAACATCTTCAATAGAAAAGTTGGATTTGTTACCTATGGTTCCTTTGCCAATGATTTTACCCTTGTTGTTGTCTCCTAAGGTGACATATCCTTCATCTATGCTAGTGAGCTTAGAGAATTGGGATGGATCTCCCACATATGCCTTGAGCATCCACTATCAAGGTACCATCTCTTGCTCCTAGCTTGCGATGGTTTAGTTTTCTACAAGAAAGGATGATGTTTAGGTACCCATTTGCTTTTGGGTTCCTCACAAATAGATCTACATTTTTTTATCATGTTGCATAGAATTTGTCATGGTTCCTTTAGGAACCCAAATCAATTTATTTGGACTAAATTTCCTGAATGGACAATAATGCGTCCTGTGAAACCAAACTTGCAAATGAAGTTGCATTTGCTTTGATGTCTAACATGTAAGATGGGGCCTTTTATTTAAGGTAGTTGGATTTTGGTGAGGACTCCTCACAAATCCAATCCCACTTCTTTTGGGAACATGACCCTTGTTTGTAAGGATCATGTTTAATGACTTGCTACCAACCTCTAATTTCTTCAAGGTGTCCTTAAGTAGCAAGTTTTCTTTTTGAACAGTTTCTAGATCATGACATTCGATACATGAATTTAAACTATCATGATATTCAATTTTTAATTTATTAAAATCACAAGTAAGACTATCATGTTCCTTTTTTAGCAATTTGTATTTTCTATTGATAATCTTGCATTCATCAAATAAATCATGGAAGGCATTTAATAATTCATCGAAAGATAAATCAGCATCTAATAAATTCGTTACCTCCTCTCCGATGGCCATTAAGGCGTAATGAGCAACTTGCTCGGTGTTGGACTCCTCTTCTTCAGATGCACTTGAGTCATCCCATGTTGCTTGAAGAGCCTTCTTCTTTGATGTTCTCCTTTTGACTTGGGGACAATCACTCTTGTAGTGTCCCGGCTTTTTGCATTCATAACAGATCACTTGGTCTTTCTTGGGTTCAAGTTTATTTTTCGCATCATTCTTAAACTTGTTTCTTTTAAAGAATTTTTTAAACTTTCTTGTTAAAAGTGCCAAGTCATCATTACAGTCCTCATCACTTGAGTTTTCTCTCAAGTGGCATTCAGAAGTTTTAAGTGCCATATCCTTCCTGTTCTTTGGAAGGATGTCTTCTTGCTCTTCATGAGGTTTGCAAGTCATCTCGTAGGTCATTAATGACTCGATTAATTCTTCAAGAGGGAAGTTGCGTAGATCTTTTGCCTCTTGAATAGCAGTGACTTTAGGATCCCAACTTTTAGGAAGGGATCTTAGTATCTTATTTACGAGTTCAAAATCCGAAAAACTTTTTCCGAGTCCTTTTAGACCGTTGACGACATCCGTGAAACGGGTAAACATGTCGCCAATGGTTTCACTCGGTTTCATTCGGAAAAGTTCAAAAGAATGCAACAACAGATTGATTTTTGACTCTTTCACTCTACTTGTGCCCTCGTGGGTCACTTCAAGTGTGTGCCAAATATCAAATGCAGTTTCAAGTTGAAACACGATTAAACTCGTTTTTTTATCAAGTCGCAAAATAAGGCATTCATAGCCTTTGCATTAAGAGCGAAAAGCCTTCTTTTCCAATTCATTCCAATCGATCATTGGAAGAGAAGACTTTGAAAATCCGTTTTCAACAAGGTTCCACATTTCAAAATCCATAGAAATAAGAAAGATCCTCATTCGGTCTTCCAAGAGGTGTAGTCCATTCCACTGAACATGGGTGGACGTGTAATAGAATGCCCCTCTTGGTTTCCTACGATGCCATCTCTCTTGGGTTTTAACTGTTAGAGAGTTAACCTTGCTCGATACCAATTGTTAGGATCGAGAGCACTAAGAGGGGGGGGTGAATTAGTGCAGCGGAAAACTTTCTCTGCGATTAAAACCAAAAAGCTGCGTTTGAACGATAAGGACAACTCTGTATGAGAGTTGATACTAAGCAAGGTTACAGTCAATCTATGCAGGCAGTTTGCAGCAATGATGAAAACTAGAATATCGGCGTAAACTGAAATCCGACGTTCGTACGAGGAAACAGATTTACGTCTAAGTGTCGATTCGTAAATCACTTGTTTAGATAAAACGCAGTTCAAGCAGAAGTATAAAGACAGTGTGCTGCTATTGTACAGCTCAAAAAGTAATATGCAAAAAGCAGATTTACATCTAAACGCAGATTTACGTCTAAACACAGATTTACGTCTAAACTTTGAAACTCGTTTGTAAAATCGCAGAAGATAGTATGCAGTTGAAATCAAGATGTAAACGTAAACTGAAATCTGATGATTGTACGAGGAAAGCCGATTTACGTCTAAATGCAGTTTTACGTCTAAACGCAGTTTTGTGTCTAAACGCAGTTTTACGTCTAAACACAGTTTTGAACTTTGAAAAGCGTTTTATGAATACGCAGAAAGCAATTTGCAGTTATAAATGGAATCAAAACGTAAGTATAAACTGCAGCGTAAAGATCGTACGAAGACACTGATTTACGTCTGAATGCAGATTCGGAAAGATCAGAATTTAGAGACTCGTTTGTAAAAGCGCAGAGGGCAGTAGCTATGTAGGAGGTTTGCAGTAATGATAAAGTGCTCAAAGTAAAAGCAAACCAGAGATTTAGAGTGGTTCGGGTCGGTCTTGACCTACTCCACTTTTGGCTTCCTCCTCCCACGAGGTCACCGACGTCAACTAGCTGCCTTCCTTCAATGGGCGAAGGCAAACTGCCCTTTTACAGTTTCACTCCTTTTGACGGGCTCAGAGACAACCCTTACAGATCCTTTCTCTCCTCTTTTACAACTCAAGACTTGAAGAACAGAAAGAGGAGAACTTTAGGACTTTACACAAATTTGAGTTTTAGAATCACCAAAAGATCAAGAATTCGTGTGGATCTGTATCTTTCAGTGCTGAATGGGTGGGGTATTTATAGGTCCCAACCCAGTTCAAATTTGGAGCTCAAAACGATCAAATCGATCAAATCCCGAATTCGGGATCGGCCGGTTGCACCTCTTGATTTGAGAGGGTTGCACCGCTGGCAGAGCTTCGAGATCGAGCCCAAAGCGGTTGCACCTCTCGTCGTGGCGGTTGCACCACCGAAGTCTGCTCAAGATTGAGCCCCGCGCGGTGCCACCTCCTCGACTGGCGCGGTTGCACCTCTCTCGCTCGAAGCTCGAAGACCGAGCTCGAGGCGGTGCTCCTCTCTGTCGGGAGGTTGCACCGCCCAGCCTAGCTCGAAGACTGAGCTCGGGGTGGTTGCACCTCTCGGTCAAGGCGGTTGCACCGCCAGTCTCGCTGGGAGGCGTGAGTTCCTGGCGGTTGCACCTCCTCGGCCTAGGGCGGTTGCACCGCCTGGTGATCGTGGTCCGAATGGTTAGCTCCATTCGCCCCCATTTGAATCTTTTCAGGGGCCCACTGCCCCAAGATTAAGCTAATGGGATCACCTCCCATTTTCAAGCTTAATCAATGTGCTAACTACAATTAAATCTAAGACAACTTCTGCAGCTTTGTTCCGTCGTCAATCGCTTCTTCCGGCGAAGTTTCCGGCGAACTTCCGTCGATCATCCGATGAACCCTCGGTGATCCTTCTCATGGACATCCGGCAAACTCCTGGACTTTTATGACGATCCACTTGGCAAGTTCCGATGAGCTTTTGGTAAGCTTCGACTTCTGGATCTGTTCTCATTTGAACCTCCCGACGACCGTCCGAACTTCCGTCGAACTCTCGAACTCCCAACGTGATCATGATCTTGACTCCAGCGCAACACCTGCTGCTTGTATTACTTTCATCGTAGTTAATCCTGCACACTTATCTCAACACATAGATTAGATAACAAATGACAATTGACTTCATCATCAAAATCCGAGATTCAACACTTGATGTGTTTTTTCTATCTAGTCTACACCCAACAAAATCCGCATCAGCATAAGCAATTAACTCAAAATTCTCGGACTTTGGATACCATAATCCTAGATTTGTGATACCTTTAAGATATCTAAATATTCTTTTAACTGCTTTGAGATGAGATATCTTATGGTTCGATTGAAACCTAGCACAAAGTCCTACATTGAACATAATGTCTGGTCTAGTTGCAGTGAGGTAAAGTAAACTTCCTATCATACCAGTATAACTTTTTTTATCAAAGCTTTCTCCACTTTCATCAACTTCTAACTTAGTGGAGGTGCTCATAGGAGTGTTAATAGCTTTTGAGCTATCCATATTAAATCTTTTCAGAAGATCTAAAGTATATTTAGTTTAACTAATAAAGATGCCATTGCTTAGTTACTTAATTTGTAAGCCTAAGAAAAAGGTTAATTCTCCCATCAAACTCATTTCAAATTCGTGACTCATGGTTTTAGCAAAAGATTCACAAAGGGATTCATTCGTAGAACCAAAAATAATATCATCAACATAAATCTAAACAATGAGAAAATTATTTTCAAAATCCTTGATAAATAATGTAGTATCGACCTTGCCTTTTGTGAAATTATTTTCAAGAAGAAAAGTACTTAGTCTATGATACCAAGCCCTTGGGGCTTGTTTTAAACCATAGAGAGCTTTGGTTAATTTAAATACATGATTAGGGAGACTATTATTTTCAAATCCGGGATGTTGTTCAACATAAACTTTTGCATAAATAAAGCCTTTAAGAAAAGCGCTTTTAACATCCATTTGAAACAACTTAAAATTATTATTACTAACATTGGCAAGAAGCATCCTTATGACTTCTAATCTAGCCACAGGAGCGAAGGTTTCTTCATAATCGATAACTTCTTCTTGGTTGAAACCTTTGGCCACTAATCTAGCCTTGTTTCTAACCACGATACCATATTCATCTTGCTTGTTTCTAAAGACCCATTTAGTTCCAATAACTAAATGGTCATTTGGCCTAGGAACAAGCTTCCACACCTCATTTCTCTCAAATTGATTTAACTCATCTTGCATTGCGATAATCCATGAATCATCTTTCATGGCTTCGTTAATGAATTTAGGTTTAATTTAGGAGAGAAAAGCGGCGTTGGTACAAAAATTTTTAAGAGAAGAATGTGTTTGAACCCCCTTAGAAGTGTCTCCTAGGATTAGCTCCTTAGGATGAGCATCTACATACTTCCAATCCTTGGGGAAGGATGTTTCAGAAGTGGATGCATCCAAGTTGCTAGTTGGAGAAAGGGTTTTGTTTAATTTCAAAGAATCGAAGTTAACATTATCATCAAAATCATTTTTCTTGATTTTGAAAATCTCATTGAAAACAACATGAATAGATTCTTCTATAAATAAAGTTCTTTTATTGAAGATAAAAAAGCTTTAGAAATCGAAGAATAACCAAGAAAAATTCCTTCATCAAATTTAGCATCAAATTTTCTTAAGGCATCTTTTTCATTCAAGATAAAACACTTACACCCAAAAACTTTAAAATATGAAACATTGGGTTTTTTATTTTTCCATAACTCATAGGGAGTTTTGGTGATTAAGGGTCTTACTAGAACTCTATTCAAAATATAGCATGCAGTGTTTATGGCTTCAACCCAAAAGTATTTGGGTAGGCTATATTCATTCAACATGGTTCTTGCTATTTCTTATAAATTTCTATTCTTTCTTTCTACTACTCAATTTTGTTGAGGATTTCTTGGAGTAGAGAAGTTATGGTTGTATCCATTAGATTCACAAAATTCTTGGAAATCACGATTTTGAAATTCACCACCGTGATCACTTCGAATTGATGAAATCATAAAACCCTTTTCATTTTGAACAAGTTTACAAAACTTGGTGAATATCTAAAGCATTCATTTTTGTGTTTCAAGAAATAAGTCCATGTGTATCTACTATAGTCATCTACAATGACAAAGGCGTATTTGCTACCTCCTAGGCTTGATGTAGAGATTGGTCCGAACAAGTCCATATGGATCAATTGTAAGGGCCTAGAGGTGCTTATTTGATTCTTAGATTTGAAACCACTCTTAATTTGTTTTCCTAATTGATAAGCATCACACACATTATCTTTGATGAACTTGATATAAGGAATTCCTCGTATAAGTTCTTTGGATGATATTTGAGTGATTAGTTTCATGCTAGCATGACCTAATCTCCTAGGCCAAAGCCAAGCATCCTCATTCAAAATTGAGAAACACATTTCATTGCAAAGATCATTGATGTCAATGGTGTATACGTTATTCTATTTTAATGCAATCATAGATGTATTTTTGTATGGTTTTTCAATGTTGCAAGCATTAGATTCAAATTTGACGATATATCCTTTATCACATAATTGACTAATGCTTAAGAGGTTATGTTTTAAACCATCAACTAACAAAACATCTTCAATAAAGAAGTTGGATTTGTTACCTATAGTTCCTTTGCCAATGATTTTACCCTTGTTGTTATCTCCGAAGGTGACATAGCCTTCGTCTATGCTAGTGAGTTTAGAGAATTGAGATGGATCTCCGGTCATTTGCCTTGAGCATCTACTATCAAGGTACCATCTCTTGCTCCTAGCTTGTGATGATGAATGTCTCTACAAGAAAGAATAATTTTTAGGTACCCATTTACTTTTGGATGCCTCAAAAACTGATTTACATTGTTTATTATGTTGCATAGAGTTTATCATGGTTCCTTTAGGAACCCAAATCAGTTTGTTCAGACTAATTTTCTTGAATGGACAATGATACGTTTTATGTCCATGTTTGCAACAAAAGTTGCATTTGCTTTGGTGTCGAACATATAAGATGAGGCATTTCATGAAGGTGGTTCGATTTTGGTAAGGACTTCTCACAAATCCGATTCCACTTTTTTTGGGAACGTGACCCTTGTTTGCAAGGATCATATTCAAAGACTTGCTATCAACCTTGAATTTCTTCAAGGTGTCCTTAAGTAGTAAGTATTCCTTTTGGAGAGTTTCTAGATCATGGCATTTTTCACATTGAGCTAAACTATCATGATATTCAGTTTTTAATTTATCAAAATTGCTAACAAGACTTTCATGCTTATTTTTCAATAATTTATATTTTCTACTAATTGTTTTGCATTCATCAAATAAGTCATGGAAGACATTTAATAATTCATCAAATGATAAATCTGTATCAATTAAATTTGTTACCTCTTCTCCGATGGCCATTAAGGCTTAATGAGCAACTTGCTCGGTGTTGGACTCCTCTTCTTCGAATGCACTCGAGTCATCCCACGTTGCTTTGAGCACCTTCTTCTTTGATGTTCTCTTCTTAGCTTGGGGACAATCACTTTTGTAGTGTCCCGGCTTTTTGCACTTGTAGCAAATAACTTGGTCCTTTTTTGGTTCAAGTTTATTTTTTGTGTCATTTTTAAACTTGTTTCTCTTAATGAATTTTTTGAATTTCCTTGTTAGAAATGCCAAGTCATCATCACAGTCCTCGTCACTTGAGTTTTCTCTCAAGTGGTCATCTAAAGTTCTAAGTATCATATCCTTCCTGTTCTTTGGAAGAATGTCTTCTTGCTCTTCATAAGCCTTGCAAGTCATTTCATAGGTCACTAATGACTCGATTAGTTTTTCAAGAGGAAAGTTGTTTAAATCTTTAGCCTCTTGAATAGCAGTGACTTTAGGGTCCCAACTCTTAGGAAGGGATCTTAGAATCTTATTTACGAGCTCAAAAATCTGAAAAACTTTTGCCAAGTCCTTTTAGACCATTGACAACATCCATGAAACGGGTGTACATGTCGCCAATAGTCTCGCTCGGTTTCATTCGGAAAAGTTCAAAAGAATATATCAAAAGATTGATTTTTGACTCTTTCACTCTACTTGTGCCTTCATGAGTCACTTCGAGTGTATGCCAAATATCAAACATGGTTTCACAAACCGAAACATGATTGAACTCATTTTTATCAAGTGCACAAAATAAGGCATTTATAGCCTTTGCATTAAGAGCGAAAGTCTTCTTCTCCAATTCATTGCAATCGATCATTGGAAGAGAAGACTTCGAAAATCCATTTTCGACAAGATTCCAAAGTTCAAAATCCATTGAAATAAGGAAGATCCTCATTCGGGTCTTCCAATAGGTGTAGTCCGTCCCATTGAACATGGGTGGACGTGTAATAGAGTGGCCCTCTTGGTTTCCGGCGTATGTCATCTCTCTTGGGTTTTAATCCGTTTGAGAGTTAACCCCACTCTGATACCAATTGTTAGGATCAAGAGTGCTAAGAGGGGGGGGGGAGGGTTGAATTAGTGCAGCGAAAAACTTTTGACATTTAAAACTGCGTTCATACGATGAAATCGTTCCGACGTAAAACCGTTTTCGGAAACTTAACTTGAAAGTGAGTTCGTAAAGGAGTGCAGCAAAAGTAAAGAGGAAGTAAAGCACATATGAAGGTTTGTAGTAAGGTAAGCAGCAAGAATAAATGAAAACCAGAGAGCACCGCAATTTTAAAGTGGTTCGGTCAATCTTAACCTACATCCACTTTTGGCTTCCTCCTCCGACGAGATCACCGATGTCCACTAGAGGCCTTTCTTCAATAGGTGAAGGCCAAACACGCTTTTACAGTTGCACTCCTTTTGAAGGGTTTAGGAGACAACCTTTACAGAATTTTCTTTCCTCTCTTGACAGATCAAAACTTGGAAGAAAAGAGGAAGGAGAACTTTTAACTCATACAAGACTTTTGAGCTCTAAAAATCAAAGAGTAAGATTGGATTTTTGGTGCCCTTTCATGCAGGAAAGGGTGGAGTATATATATGCCCCAAACTGGTTTGAATTTGGAGCTAAAAAATGTCACCTCCCGGATTTTCGGGGTCCTAGCGGTACTACCGCCTGACTGGGGCGGTACAACCGCTTGACAGAGCTCGGAGACTGAGCTCTAGCGGTGCCACTGCCTGACAGGGGCGGTTGCACCACCCAGTCTCGCTCGGAGACTGAGCCCAGGTGGTGCCACCGCTTGACTAGGGCGGTTGCACGGCTTGGTAGAGCTCGAAGACCGAGTTGAGGAGGTTCCACCGCCTGTCAGGGGAGGTTGCACTGCCCAGCCTAACTCGGAGACTGAGCCCTAGGCGGTGCCACTGTCGAACCAGGCGGTGCTATCGCTGGCCAAGAAATCTGGGTCCAAATGGGCTAATCCATTTGGCCCAATTAATTCAATGTGCCTCTTGAATTATGCCAGAAATCGAGCTTTGGTCAATTTTCTCTGGCTTGCCTCGTGGTTTTTACCCTTCACGTTAGAGAGATTTTTCAAGTAAATCTTAGCGTTCTATTTTATTATGATTTTCATTTAATTCTACTACGTGTTACGGGCTACGAGTATTTGTTCGTATACTAAAGTTTCTCTCTTTTTTTCTCATCAGTTTTAACATATCAATGGAAACAAAAATGATATATATTTTATCATTACCTCAAGTGATATTTCATGATATACTTATATTATCTATTCTTAAAGTTGAAGGGTAGACTTTAAAAAATGTTATATATAATATTCTTTCAACTGATATTTGAAGTATACATAAGTTTTGCTCTCTATTTGAAGAATACCAACAAACTTCAGTATAAAATCATGACATAATAATAAGCATGCATATAGTGATTAAAAAAAATAATTATATTATTCTAAGCCTAAAAAATAATTATGATAAGCCTAATGGGCTAAGCCTAGCCCATCGGTATAGCCCACTAAGTAACTCTATCCCACCTCCTCTTTATTTTATCTTATGGGCACAACTTCTTTCCCTAGTTTTTCATCAATTCTCTTTCAGCTACTCAACCACCTTTTTGTTGAAGCCCTGGAACCTTGTTTCTAACGATGAACAAGATAAAAAAAAATATTATTCTTTCTTTAGTTATACCTAAGTTTCAGCTTAGTAGATTGTAGGTTGAATTTTTCAATTACTTTTGAGTATTTTAAAATTTGATTCGATTTCTGATTTTTGGTTATGTTTTATACAAATTTGGTAGATTCTAAAGCCTATAGTATTATTTGAATATAAGACTAGTGCATAGAGTTATAAATATTCCAATATAAGGTACTCATAATTCTTTGTTTTCGAGGTTTTGTTCGAACTAAATTAACACCCTGGATATAATTAGATCGTGACTATAAGAAAATATAATTACCATGAATATATTATATGTATAGTGTGAAAGTGTATGCAGATATCATGATATGCAATATGAAAGTTCGTGGGCATATTATGAGATTCTATGGCATGCAATATGACTTGCCCATGCAAATATGTATTATGATTTATATTGAATTAGAGTTTTACCTCTGCACTACACATCTATCTATTAGGACCATATCAACACTAAGAGGGAGGGGTGTGAATTAGTACTTTCATAAAATTTACAACGATTCAGAAACTTCATTCAATAAAGTTATATCGGAAAGATGTTTAACTTGAAAACGTAATAAACATAGTGAGAGTAAGAAATCAGTTTGCAATATAATTGAAAAGCATAAAGTAAATACAGAAATCAGTTTGCAATGTAAATGGAAAGCATAAAGTAAATGCAAATCAGATTTTATAGTGGTTCAGTCATCCCACCTACATCTACTCGATTCCTCTTCACTCAAGGTCACCGGCTTTCACTATTGATCTTCTTTCTAACAAAGTGAAGATCAACTGCCTTTACAACTCTTTCTCCTTTTTTTAAGCTCAAGAGAGAACCTTTACAAGTTTCACACCTCTCTTAAAATGAACTCTAAACTCTAACAGGTGGAGGGAACACTCAACAATTTCTAAGCTTTTCCAACTTTTTTCTTCAAGGATTCTTTCATCATTTCTATCCTTTTTCTTGCTTACCCAAGTAGAAAAGAGTAGGGTATTTATAGATCATAAACAGCTTAAAAAAATAGAACAAAAAAAGTCTCATCTCGGGTTTCCCGTCCCTAGTATGAACATCCAATTAGTCCCACATCTGAAGTGGGGAATGTATATGATTAGCTTATAAGGGCCTGATGAGTGTACTACGTAACCTCTCGCTTAAGCATTTTGGTCCGTGGTTGCAAGGACCAAAATGGAGTTATTGGCCAGTTGGCTCATTGTTATTGGCCAGTTGGCTCATTAGACTCGGGTCGTGACATTTGGTATCAGAGCCGACCTAGCATTTGGGCAGGGTGAGAGGGGTCGAATAGGAAAGAGCTAGCATTTGGGCAGGGTGAGAGGGGTCGAATAGGAAAGAGCTACCCGTGGATGGAGTCAGAGAACTCATCACGGCGCCACCACATCCGAAGTGGGCAATGTGTATGATTAGCTTATAAGGGTCTGGATGAGCCAAATAACTCCATTTTGGTCCTTGCAACCACGGACCAAAATACTTAAGCGGGAGGTTATGTAGTATACTCATCAGGCCCTTATAAGCTAATCATACACATTCCCCACTTCCGATGTGGGACTAATGGGATGAGGTTTAACTCAGTGGTGGCTCCACGCCATGATGAGTTCTCGACTCCAATCACAGGTAGCCCTTTCCTACTCGAGCCCTCTCACCCTACCCAGTGCTAGGTCGGCTCTGAATTTCATATCAAACAAATAGATGGTGAAGTGGGATTCCAAACATAATATGGTCCATCCATTTCTGAATGACCACCAAATATAATCTAGAGCATCGCGGGCTCTAAGCACATACCCTTTACCATTTCTAGCAAAGGTCCAAATAATCCCACAAACACTAGAGTACAAAAGGGTATTGTGAACAATAAATTGGGACATATCGGAAGCACATGTGGAATAATGAAATGTACATATGCCTTTATGAGTCAATACGATGCAAACATGAAGTTTACATAACAGATTTAGGTATCTAAATACATGTAGGACAAGAGCATACAAGAATTCAAAGCAGTAATATAAAGCTCAAATGAATAAAAAAGCTAAAGGATATCAATTTCCAAAGGAATGAAACCAGAATATGCGAAATCGACCAAAGCTCGATTTTTGGCTTAATTCAAGAGGCACATTAAATAAATGATTCAAACTATCAATCGTGCTCCAATTTACTCAGAAATATATCATTGGAAAGATATTTCAATCTACTTTCAGATAAAATAAGCTTCATATAAATTGAACTGTCCAACAGAGAGTTACAAATAATTTGGTAAACAAGGGTTGGGAGAACAAAATCTCTTTTGGCGAGAATTCATAAGGTCAAATTCAATAGATAACTGGGCAGGTGCTTGGACTCCAAATCTTTCAATCCGATTTGTTCAAAACTGATTTCATTGGAAACTAGACTCGTAGATCTTTCTTTTGATATATGGATTGAAAGATTTGGGGTCCAAGCACCTGCCCAAATATCTATTGAATTTGACCTTAAATTCTGCCAAACAGAGATTTTGTTCTCCCAATCTTTGTTTACCAAATTATTTCTAACTCTCTGTTGGACAGTTCAATTCATATGAAGCTTATTTTATCTGAATGTTGATTGAAATATCTTTCCAATGATATATTTCTGAGTAAATTGGAGCATGATTGATAGTTTCAATCATTTGTTCAATGTGCCTCTTGAATTATGCCAGAAATCGAGCTTAAAGTGGTTCGGTCAATCTTAACCTACATCCACTTTTGGCTTCCTCCTCCGACGAGATCACCGATGTCCACTAGAGGCCTTTCTTCAATAGGTGAAGGCCAAACACGCTTTTACAGTTGCACTCCTTTTGAAGGGTTTAGGAGACAACCTTTACAGAATTTTCTTTCCTCTCTTGACAGATCAAAACTTGGAAGAAAAGAGGAAGGAGAACTTTTAACTCATACAAGACTTTTGAGCTCTAAAAATCAAAGAGTAAGATTGGATTTTTGGTGCCCTTTCATGCAGGAAAGGGTGGAGTATATATATGCCCCAAACTGGTTTGAATTTGGAGCTAAAAAATGTCACCTCCCGGATTTTCGGGGTCCTAGCGGTACTACCGCCTGACTGGGGCGGTACAACCGCTTGACAGAGCTCGGAGACTGAGCTCTAGCGGTGCCACTGCCTGACAGGGGCGGTTGCACCACCCAGTCTCGCTCGGAGACTGAGCCCAGGTGGTGCCACCGCTTGACTAGGGCGGTTGCACGGCTTGGTAGAGCTCGAAGACCGAGTTGAGGAGGTTCCACCGCCTGTCAGGGGAGGTTGCACTGCCCAGCCTAACTCGGAGACTGAGCCCTAGGCGGTGCCACTGTCGAACCAGGCGGTGCTATCGCTGGCCAAGAAATCTGGGTCCAAATGGGCTAATCCATTTGGCCCAATTTGGGTCTATCAAGGGTCCAATTGCCCCAAGATTAAGTTAATGGGATCACCTCCCATTTCTAACTTAATCATCGTGCTAACTATGATATTTCTTAAGACATTTACTGCAACTTGCTCCGGTGCGTCAATCGCTTCTTCCGGTGAACTTCAATCGATCATCCGATGAACCCTCGGTGATGCTCTTGCGGACTTCTGGCAAACTCCTAGACTTGCGACGATCCACTTGGCGAGTTCTGATGAGCTTCTTTTGGCAAGCTCGTAGACTTCTCGGATTTGTTCCCATAGAACCTCCGATGACCGTCTGGACTTCCGACGAACCCTTGAACTCCCAACGTGATCATAGTCTTGACTCCGATGCAACTCCTACTGCATGTCTTACTTTCATCGTAGTTAATCCTGTACACTTATCTCAATATATGGATTCGATAACAAATGACAATTGACTTCATCATCAAAATCTAAGATTCAACAGAAGCTTGCCAAAGAAGCTCATCGGAACTCGCTAAGAAGATCATTATAAAGCCTAGGAGCTTGCCGGGAGTCCGCCGGAACATTGCCGAGAGATCGTCGGAAGTTCGCTGGAAAGATCGCCGAAAGCTCACCAGAAGAAATCAGACTTATCTTGCTTAAAATATGTCTTAGGAATTGTAGTTAACACATAATTAGAGTTAGGATTAGGAGGTAATCCTATCAACTCTATTAAGGGCCAACTGGGCCCGAAGCTGGACTGGTTTGGGCCGAATTCAAGGCCTAACTGAGGTGCTGAAACCCTGGTCGGTGGTGGCACTGCTTAGGGAACATCACCCCAGGATTTCTGGGCGGTGGTATCGCCCAGGCTGGGTAGTGGTACCGCCGACAGCAATGCTGCCAGCATTGGTACTGCCCCTATTCGGTGGTGGTACCGCTCAGTACTAGATCTTACGGTAGTAGTACCGCCCAAGAATGGTGGTGGTACCTCCAGTACCCAGAAACCTGGGATGTGACCTTTTTAAGCTCTAAGTTTGAATCAACTTGAAGTCTATAAATACCCTTCTCATCCTTGGTTAACACACATAAGCACAGAGAATTTAAAAAGAGAAACACGTTGTAGAAATCTCTTATGCGAATTCTCCTCTAGCCTAAGTGTTAAAATAGTTTGAGAGGAGTGAGTGCTTGTAAAGGTTGACTCCTAAATCTATGAAAATGAGAAGAGGGGTGTAAGCAGGAGGTTGATCTTCGCCTATTAAAGGAAGATCGATAGTGAATGCCGGTGGCTTCGACCGAAAAGGAATCGGCGAAGTTGATGTAAGTCACGACGACCGATCCACTCTAAAATCTAGTTTGCATTTACTTCTTGCTATTTATCTTTATTACAAATTAAATTCCTCCTTCATTATGTTTCCATACAATTTCAAGTTAACATCTTTACGAAACTAGTTTTATCGCAATGAAGTTTTTAAATGGACATTATTTTACCACTACACTAATTTACCCCTTGTCTCAGTGCCAACTCATTCCTAATAGTTGGTATCAGAGCCTCGTTTTCTCATTTGGTTTAACACCCAACGAGAAATGGCTCATTTTGGCTTTCAAGAGGGTCACTCTCTCATTCATTGTCTCTTTTTCAATAGGATAGACTACACTTATTAGAAAACTCGAATGAGAGTTTTCTTGCTTTCGATTGATTTGAACTTATGGAACATTATTGAAAATGGTTTTCAAATGTCTTCTCTTCTAATGAATCATTGGAAGGATTTGGAGAAGAAGATATTTTCTTTAAATGCTAGAGCTATGAACGCTCTATTTTGCGTCTTAGATAAAACTTAGTTTAATCAGGTTTCTTTATGTGAAATGACTTTTGACATATGGCGCACTCTCGAAATCACACATGAAGGTACTAGCAAAGTTAAAGATTCGAAAATCAACTTTTTAATGCATGATTTTGAACTTTTTCATATGAAACCAAGCAAAACCGTTGTTGACATGTACACCCATTTTACGGATGTCGTCAATGGTTTAAAAGCTTTTGGTAAAAGCTTTTCAAATTTTGAACTTGTTAATAAGATTTTAAGATCTCTTTCTAAAAATTGGAATTCGAAAGTAACGGTAATACAAGAATCAAAAGATTTGAACTATTTTCCAATTGAAGAACTAATTGGGTCTTTAATGACATACGAAATGACTAATGTGACACTTGACGAACATGAGAACCACCTTCCAAAGAATAAGAAGGATTTTAAACTTAGAACAATTGAAAACCACTCGAGCATAAGCTCAAGTGATGGTGAACTTGAACTACTCATGAAATTTAAAAAATTCATGAAACAAAAATTAAAGAACAAAAAGAATGCAACTACTTGATATGAATGCAAGAAGAAGAATACAAATCAGGATGAATCGAGCTCATCCGAAGACGAGGAGAAAATCAACAAAGGCGAGGTGGCAAACTATGCCTTAATGGCTTTCAACAATGAGGTAATCAAAATGCCCTTAGTTTATTTCGAAATTACATAATGCTTTTCATGAATTATTTTTAATTTAGTTTAGAATAATATTTTTCATGAAAATTGCATGTATAAAAATGAAAATGCAAAAAAATATGATCATGCTAGTAATCTTGAAAATGATAATAAAAATTATATGTTTTATGTTAAAGGAATAAAATATTATATTTAAATCTAATGATAATCCTATGTATGTTTTTGAAGCAAGAATGTGTATTTTGATGATTTCCATATGACTTTTCGATTTTGATTGAAGATGTCTTATGAAACCATGCTTGATGTTTTAATAAAAAGGCTAAGAGGTTTAATATCATGCTTAATGAGTTTATATTTAGAAATGATGCATGATGATCTTTGCGATTTATAGATTATCGATTTTTATCGTAATGAAAGTTGCTTTTTTGGTTTTAAAAATGATGTATGACTTTTGTATGGAAACTAAGCATAAAAAGTTAGATTTTAATGATGATTTTGGATTTCTTTTCATATGATTAGTTTTAATAATGAGATGATACATCCAAAATTTTGACATATTCTTGAGATTTATGAATCAAAATCTTATATCTCCTGTGCTTCGTTTTGTCATTTACCAAAAAGAAAAATTATCTAAATGGATCATGAAGGTTCTTTCGATATTCATGAATTGATTATAACTTATGATTTTTTTTATGAATCATCATCTTGATTTCTCAAAATTTAATACATAAGATTTTTCTATGAATCAAGATCTTGTTTTTGAACTTCTATGTTCCTTCTTACCATTTATCTAAAAGGAGAGATACTGAATCTATCTATGTCCTTTTTTTTATAAACCTCTTGAAAATGATTTTGATTTGATGATTTGAATTTGAATGAGATTTATCTTGATTTTTTTTTAAATTTATAACTTGAGATTTCTTTTGCATGAATCAAGATATTATATCATTTTTTTTCTCCTATGTCTCTTTTTGCCAATTGCTAAAAAGAAAATAAATGATCAAAATGTTGATTTAATGCATAAAGTGATAAATGCTTAAAAATTTCAATGTCTTAGCATCATGAATGTTATGACCAAAATGATGTATCATGAATACTTGAGTATCATGTGTGATATGCCCATAGTGATAATTGATTTATTTTTGGTATGATGCATGAAGTAAGAATGAAATGTAAGGTTTTAAAATTGTGCATATTTTAATTTGAAACTATAATGATGCACAAACTTATTGAAAAAGAATTGATACTTTAACTTTGTCATGATTTAAAAATTGATGTAAAGGGAAAAAAGAATTACAACATTGTATTCTTCCCTTTTTTTTTTGACAATGACAAAGGGGGAGAAAAATTGTTAGCTCAAGATGCAAAATTTTTTCCAACTTTCATGTGTGAAAAACTTGCTCATTTGAATATTCTAAAATTTACTAACTTGCACATCTAGCAAAATTTACAAACTTGCAAAAATTAAAATTTGCTAGCTTGCATATTCTAAAATGATGCATTGCTATCTTGCCAGCTTGCTATCTTGCGTTCTTTTTCAAAAACTTCAAAGAGAAGTAAAATGATATAAGACTTGCCAAATTGTTAGCTTCTATATTGTAAAATGATGTAAAATTTTGTTAGCTTGCATTTTGCAAAGGAAAAAAAAAATCGCACTTCTTAAAAGAGAAGAAAATGCTATCTTGAACATCACTGAAGATTGTTAGCTTGCCTATCTTAAGAAGCAAAAATGCAAACTTGTAAAATTTGGAATCTTGCACATCTTCGAAATTAATTATGATTTGGTGATTATGCATGTTGTAAAGTGATGAACAAATTTACTAGTTGTATGTTACAAATTACAATGATGATAAAACTTGAGATTATGTTTATAATGCAATAATTTGAAATTATATCTAAAAAATTGACTAGATGCACTTCTCCTTTTTGTTGATGACAAAGGGGGAGAAGTTATGATGATAATCATGCATGGAATGATGTATTGAAAATTTGATCATGTATGATTTTATGATGACATGTTGTAAATATTAATGATTAAATTTGCTTTGACTTGAATTCAATTTAGATTCAAGGTTCATCTCACAAATGGCATATGGATAGGGGGAGTTTGTTTAAACTCCATCATCAATTAGTTGTCATCATAAAAAAGGGAGAGATTGTTGATTCTCGGATTTTGATGATAAAACTAATTGATGGTGTTTATCTAATATGCATTTGAGTGACGCAGGACTAGCTTCGATCAGAAGAGGCAAATCGATTTAAGTAAGAGGAATCATTGGTTGTCATCATAGAAGATTGGACGTCGAGCTGGAGGATCGGTCGACATGCCGGCAAAAGGCTTCAGTATGTGAATTCGGGCATCGGGCCAAGAAGATCGGACATTAGACTAAGGAGATCAGATGTTGCAAGAAGACAACATGCTGATTGAGCAATACGCCGAAGGAGAGGATGATGTGCCGAAGGATTGGACGAAGCGCCGGAAGAACCAATGATATGCCGGACAACAAAGGATTCGCTTGTAATTGATTATGTCTAGATCGAGTTAGTTTAGAGTCTAATTGAGTCGGTTTAGAATGTAATTAGACCAACTCAATTAGGGGCCAATTGGGCCCAAGTTTGGGCTATGTTGGGCCAAGTAGAAGGCCCAAATAGTGACCCAATATGTGGAACCATCGTGGCACAGTCTTCAAGACTATGTCAGGCGATGGTACCACCCAAACATGGTCTCTAAGAGACTATCAAGTAGTGGTACTGCTCAGACGTAGTCTCCTAGGTGGTAGTACCACTAGATTGGGTAGTGGTACCACCCAGTGTTAGGCTATAGGTGGTGGTACCGCCCGTACCCCAAAATCTTGGGGATTTGAATTTTGTTCCAAGTTTTGAAGCCATTTGGGATCTATAAATACCCTAGTTATTCCTGCATGGAGTAGCAAGAAAGATTGAGCAAAACTATGTTGTAAACCCTATTAGAAAGTTGAGTTCCCTCTTCCTAAAGCTTAGAGAGAGTTCTAAGGGAGGTGTGTGAGGGATACCTTGCAAAAGAGGGTTATAAAATGTTGTCTCCTAAACCTGTGAAAAGGAGAAAAGGGATGTAAAAGGGTAGTTGGTCTTCACCCATTGAAGGAAGATCGATAATGGATACCGGTGGTCTCGACGAAAGAGGAATCGGTGGAGTGGATGTAGGTCACGACGACTGAACCACTATAAAATGATTTGCATTTCTATTTTGTTGTTTATCTTTATTGTAAACTACTTTACTTTCTCATTACTTTTGCTGCACACTGTTTCGAATGTATTTCAAGTTAACATCTTTTCAAAATCGATTTTAATGGACAAAAGATTTTTGAACCAATGGTGATTTTATCTGCTGCACTAATTCATCCCCTCCCTCTTAGTGCCGACTCATTCCTAACATGAAGGACATGGGGCTAGCAAAGTAAATACTAGGCATATCAATTTCTCATGACAGAAAAAATAAGAAGATTTGGTTATCATAGGAGAAATACATCGATCAGGTATTGGAATGGTTCAGTATGAGCAATGCAAATTTAGTTAGTTCTCCTCTTATAGGTCACTTCAAGTTATGTTCAAAACAGAGTCTGTCAAGTGATGAGGAGAAGGAGAAAATAGAAAAGGTTTCTTATGCTTCAGTAGTTGGAAGTTTAATGCATGCAATAGTATGTATGAGACCAAACATCACATATGCCATGGGTGTTACTTGTAGATTTCTTGCAAATCCAAGCAAAGAGCACTGAGCAGCAATGAAGTGGATCTTTAGATATCTCAAAGGGAGCTCTATGGTTTGTTTAACCTTTGGAGGTTGACTACCTATGTTGACAAGTTATACAGATGCAGATATGGTAAGAGATATAGATATAAGGAAATCCATATCAGGTTTTGTACTTACTTTTTGCAAGGAAAGCTATGTCATAGCAATCCAGATTGCAAAGATGTATTGTTCTCTCCACTATAGAGGCAAAGATATATTACTGCTATAGAGGTTTACAAAGACATGTTATGGATGAAAAAATTCTTATGAGAATTGAGGTTGAAATAGGAAAACTATATGATGAATTGTGATAGCTAGAGTGCTATCCATTTATGTAAGAACGAGACTTTTCATTCCAAGTCAAAGCATATAGATGTTAGATACTATTGGATTCAAAATGTACTTGAAGAGAAGCAATTGCAACTTTAGAAAATTCATACAGATGAAAATGGAGCAAATATATTGACAAAGACCTTACCAAAAGAAAGGCAGGAGATGTGCCAATAGTTGGTCACCATGGTTTCACATTGAGGAGTCATGGGATAGCCTCCCTTATGGGTTGAAGGGGGAGGTTGTTGGGCTGATAGCCCATGAGTTTAGCCCATAGTTGGCTTTAATAGCCCATAGCCCACATCTCTTTTAACCTAAAAACCCTAACCCTTTTAATAAAAGAGTTGTGGTGGCTAGGGAAAGCACAAAAAAAAGGGTGGCTACAATGGGTGTGAATAGGACCAAAATACTGTAGCTACGTGATTCTAAAAGTGAGGAAGAAAAAACAAAAAAATAAGAGAAGGAAAGGGAAGAAGACAAGGACAATACAAAGAATCTGTTCTCAATCTTCCAAGCAGTGTTCTCATCTCAGGATAGATTAAATCTATAGTAAATTCTTGCTGTGATTTCTTGGAGAGATTTTGGATATTATACATAGTGACATAACCCTTGTATCCCAATTATTCTCTTGTGATTGTTATTTGGGTTTTGGGCAAGAGACTTTGCGATTTGTACATTCATTAGTTTCATAGTAGATTTTCTCTGGCTTGCCTCGTGGTTTTTACCCTTCACGTTAGAGAGATTTTTCAAGTAAATCTTAGCGTTCTATTTTATTATGATTTTCATTTAATTCTACTACGTGTTACGGGCTACGAGTATTTGTTCGTATACTAAAGTTTCTCTCTTTTTTTCTCATCAGTTTTAACATATCAATGGAAACAAAAATGATATATATTTTATCATTACCTCAAGTGATATTTCATGATATACTTATATTATCTATTCTTAAAGTTGAAGGGTAGACTTTAAAAAATGTTATATATAATATTCTTTCAACTGATATTTGAAGTATACATAAGTTTTGCTCTCTATTTGAAGAATACCAACAAACTTCAGTATAAAATCATGACATAATAATAAGCATGCATATAGTGATTAAAAAAAATAATTATATTATTCTAAGCCTAAAAAATAATTATGATAAGCCTAATGGGCTAAGCCTAGCCCATCGGTATAGCCCACTAAGTAACTCTATCCCACCTCCTCTTTATTTTATCTTATGGGCACAACTTCTTTCCCTAGTTTTTCATCAATTCTCTTTCAGCTACTCAACCACCTTTTTGTTGAAGCCCTGGAACCTTGTTTCTAACGATGAACAAGATAAAAAAAAATATTATTCTTTCTTTAGTTATACCTAAGTTTCAGCTTAGTAGATTGTAGGTTGAATTTTTCAATTACTTTTGAGTATTTTAAAATTTGATTCGATTTCTGATTTTTGGTTATGTTTTATACAAATTTGGTAGATTCTAAAGCCTATAGTATTATTTGAATATAAGACTAGTGCATAGAGTTATAAATATTCCAATATAAGGTACTCATAATTCTTTGTTTTCGAGGTTTTGTTCGAACTAAATTAACACCCTGGATATAATTAGATCGTGACTATAAGAAAATATAATTACCATGAATATATTATATGTATAGTGTGAAAGTGTATGCAGATATCATGATATGCAATATGAAAGTTCGTGGGCATATTATGAGATTCTATGGCATGCAATATGACTTGCCCATGCAAATATGTATTATGATTTATATTGAATTAGAGTTTTACCTCTGCACTACACATCTATCTATTAGGACCATATCAACACTAAGAGGGAGGGGTGTGAATTAGTACTTTCATAAAATTTACAACGATTCAGAAACTTCATTCAATAAAGTTATATCGGAAAGATGTTTAACTTGAAAACGTAATAAACATAGTGAGAGTAAGAAATCAGTTTGCAATATAATTGAAAAGCATAAAGTAAATACAGAAATCAGTTTGCAATGTAAATGGAAAGCATAAAGTAAATGCAAATCAGATTTTATAGTGGTTCAGTCATCCCGACCTACATCTACTCCCGATTCCTCTTCACTCAAGGTCACTGGCTTTCACTATTGATCTTCTTTCTAACAGGCGAAGATCAACTGCCTTACAACTCTTTCTCCTTTTTACAAGCTCAAGAGAGAACCTTTACAAGTTTCACACCTCTCTTAAAATGAACTCTAAACTCTAACAGGTGGAGGGGAACACTCAACAATTTCTAAGCTTTTCCAACTTTTTTCTTCAAGGATTCTTTCATCATTTCTATCCTTTTTTCTTGCTTACCCAAGTAGAAAAGAGTAGGGTATTTATAGATCATAAACAGCTTAAAAAATAGAACAAAAAAAGTCTCATCTCGGGTTTCCCGAGTCCTAGCTGTAACATCCAATTAGTCCCACATCGGAAGTGGGGAATGTATATGATTAGCTTATAAGGGCCTGATGAGTGTACTACGTAACCTCTCGCTTAAGCATTTTGGTCCGTGGTTGCAAGGACCAAAATGGAGTTATTGGCCAGTTGGCTCATTGTTATTGGCCAGTTGGCTCATTAGACTCGGGTCGTGACATTTGGTATCAGAGCCGACCTAGCATTTGGGCAGGGTGAGAGGGGTCGAATAGGAAAGAGCTAGCATTTGGGCAGGGTGAGAGGGGTCGAATAGGAAAGAGCTACCCGTGGATGGAGTCAGAGAACTCATCACGGCGCCACCACATCCGAAGTGGGCAATGTGTATGATTAGCTTATAAGGGTCTGGATGAGCCAAATAACTCCATTTTGGTCCTTGCAACCACGGACCAAAATACTTAAGCGGGAGGTTATGTAGTATACTCATCAGGCCCTTATAAGCTAATCATACACATTCCCCACTTCCGATGTGGGACTAATGGGATGAGGTTTAACTCAGTGGTGGCTCCACGCCATGATGAGTTCTCGACTCCAATCACAGGTAGCCCTTTCCTACTCGAGCCCTCTCACCCTACCCAGTGCTAGGTCGGCTCTGAATTTCATATCAAACAAATAGATGGTGAAGTGGGATTCCAAACATAATATGGTCCATCCATTTCTGAATGACCACCAAATATAATCTAGAGCATCGCGGGCTCTAAGCACATACCCTTTACCATTTCTAGCAAAGGTCCAAATAATCCCACAAACACTAGAGTACAAAAGGGTATTGTGAACAATAAATTGGGACATATCGGAAGCACATGTGGAATAATGAAATGTACATATGCCTTTATGAGTCAATACGATGCAAACATGAAGTTTACATAACAGATTTAGGTATCTAAATACATGTAGGACAAGAGCATACAAGAATTCAAAGCAGAAATATAAAGCTTAAATGAAGTTATTGGCCAGTTGGCTCATTAGACTCGGGTCGTGACATTTGGTATCAGAGCCGACCTAGCATTTGGGCAGGGTGAGAGGGCTCGAATAGGAAAGGGCTACCTGTGGATGGAGTCAGAGAACTCATCACGGCGTGGAGCCACCACATCCGAAGTGGGCAATGTGTGTGATTAGCTTATAAGAGTCTGGATGAGCCAAATAACTCCATTTTGGTCCTTGCAACCACGGACCAAAATACTTAAGCGGGAGGTTATGTAGTACACTCATCAGGCCCTTATAAGCTAATCATACACATTCCCCACTTCCGATGTGGGACTAATGGGATGAGGTTTAACTCAGTGGTGGCTCCACGCCATGATGAGTTCTCGACTCCAATCACAGGTAGCCCTTTCCTACTCGAGCCCTCTCACCCTGCCTAGTGCTAGGTCGGCTCTGAATTTCATATCAAACAAATAGATGGTAAAGTGGGATTCCAAACATAATATGGTCCATCCATTTCTGAATGACCACCAAATATAATCTAGAGCATCGCGGGCTCTAAGCACATACCCTTTACCATTTCTAGCAAAGGTCCAAATAATCCCACAAACACCAGAGTACAAAAGGGTATTGTGAACAATAAATTGGGACATATCGGAAGCACATGTGGAATAATGAAATGTACATATGCCTTTATGAGTCAATACGATGCAAACATGAAGTTTACATAACAGATTTAGGTATCCAAATACATGTAGGACAAGAGCATACAAGAATTCAAAGTAGTAATATAAAGCTCAAATGAATAAAAAAGCTAAAGGATATCAATTTCCAAAGGAATGAAACCAGAATATGCGAAATCGACCAAAGCTCGATTTTTGGCTTAATTCAAGAGGCACATTAAATAAATGATTCAAACTATCAATCGTGCTCCAATTTACTCAGAAATATATCATTGGAAAGATATTTCAATCTACTTTCAGATAAAATAAGCTTCATATAAATTGAACTGTCCAACAGAGAGTTACAAATAATTTGGTAAACAAGGGTCGGAGAACAAAATCTCTGTTTGGCAGAATTCATAAGGTCAAATTCAATAGATAACTGGGCAGGTGCTTGGACTCCAAATCTTTCAATCCGATTTGTTCAAAACTGATTTCATTGGAAACTAGACTCGTAGATCTTTCTTTTGATATATGGATTGAAAGATTTGGGGTCCAAGCACCTGCCCAGTTATCTATTGAATTTGACCTTATAAATTCTGCCAAACAGAGATTTTGTTCTCCGACCCTTGTTTACCAAATTATTTCTAACTCTCTGTTGGACAGTTCAATTCATATGAAGCTTATTTTATCTGAATGTTGATTGAAATATCTTTCCAATGATATATTTCTGAGTAAATTGGAGCATGATTGATAGTTTCAATCATTTGTTCAATGTGCCTCTTGAATTATGCCAGAAATCGAGCTTTGGTCGATTTCGCATATTCTGGTTTCATTCCTTTGGAAATTGATATCCTTTAGATTTTTTATTCATTTGAGCTTTATATTACTACTTTGAATTCTTGTATGCTCTTGTCCTACATGTATTTGGATACCTAAATTTGTTATGTAAACTTCATGTTTGCATCGTATTGACTCATAAAGGCACATGTACATTTCGTTGTTCCGCATGTGCTTCCGATATGTCCCAATTTATTGTTCACAATACCCTTTTGTACTCTGGTGTTTGTGGGATTATTTGGACCTTTGCTAGAAATGGTAAAGGGTATGTGCTTAGAGCTCGCGATGCTCTAAATTATGTTTGGTGGTCATTCAGAAATGGATGGACCATATTATGTTTGGAATCCCACTTCATCATCTATCTGTTTGATATGAAATTCAGAGCCGACCTAGCACTGGGCAGGGTGAGAGGGCTCGAGTAGGAAATGGCTACCTGAGATTGGAGTCGAGAACTCATCACGGCATAGAGCCACCACTGAGTTAAACCTCACATGCACTATACTAGGGTACGACGTCTGAGCTTCTATTTCATATTCGTTCTTTGATATGCTTCGAAATGGTCCATATGCCATTGATATGTTTCGAAATGTCCCATTTATCATTGATATGCTCCGAAACATTTCATACGCCGTTGATAAGCTCCGAAATGTTCCATTCGTTATTGATATGTTCCAAAATGTTTCTTATGCCATTGATATACTTTAAAATGCTTCACATACCATTGATATGTTCCGAAATATTTCATTTGTCATTGATATGCTCCGAAACATTTCATACGCCTTTGATATACTCCGAAATGTTTCATTTGCTATTGTTATGCTCCTAAATGTTCCATACGCTATTGATATGCTCCGGAACATTTCATACGCTATTGATATACTCCAATTACTCTATACTCTATTTGTTATGAACCAAATATGTTATGAATGAAATGACATTTGTGATTCTGTATCTAATGAGATGATATCCTTGAATCTCTTGGATTCTGTCTTGCATTGTGATATCTTGTTTGTTTGAAACTGTCCCTTTTCATGCTAGATATGCTTTGTCACTTGCTGAGCTATTTTTAGCTCACTCCGTTGTTATATAAATCTTTTAGTAGTTAAATTCGTTAAAAAATTTAAAAATGTAACATCTCATTAGTCCCACGTCGGAAGTGGGGAATGTGTATAATTAGCTTATAAGGAATGAGTGGCGCAACGGAAGCGTGGTGGGCCTATAACCCACAGGTCCTAGGATCAAAACTTGGCTTTGATACCAAATGTCACGACCCGAGTCTGATGAGCCAACTGGCCAATAACTCCATTTTGGTCCTTGCAACCACGGACTAAAATGCTTAAGCGAGAGTTAACGTAGTACACTCATTAGGCCCTTATAAGCTAATCATACACATTCTCCACTTTCGATGTGGGACTAATGGGATGATACATTTTTAAAATTAGCTTGACGTCCTCGTCAAGGTCCAACACCCTAGTGCATGTGAGGATTAACTTAGTGGTGGCACGGGTAGCCCTTTCCTACTCGAGCCCTCTCACCCTGCCCAAATGCTAGGTCGGCTCTGATACCAAATGTCACGACCCGAGTTTGATGAGCCAACTAGCCAATAACTCCATTTTGATCCTTCAACCGCGGACCAAAATGCTTAAGCGGGAGTTAACGTAGTACACTCATCAGGCCCTTATAAGCTAATTAGACACAGTCCCGACTTCCAATGTGGGACTAATGGGATGTTACATTATCCCCAACTCAATTAGCTTAACGTCCTTGTCAAGGCCCGACATAACCCAGATCGAACCCTAGCATAGTGCATGTGAGGATTAACTCAGTGGTGGCTCCACGCCGTGATGAGTCCTCTGACTCCATCCATGGGTAGCCCTTTCCTACTCGAGCCCTCTCACCCTGCCCAAATGCTAGGTCGGCTCTGATATCAAATGTCACGACCCGAGTCTGATGAGCCAACTGGCCAATAACTCCATTTTGGTTCTTGCAACCATGGACCAAAATACTTAAGCGGGAGGTAACGTAGTACACTCATCAGGCCCTTATAAGCTAATCATACACATTCCCCACTTCCGATGTGGGACTAATGGGATGGAATGTGTATGATTAGCTTATAACGTAACCTCCCGCTCAAGCATTTTGGTCCATGGTTGCAAGGACCAAAATGGAGTTATTAGCCAGTTGGCTTATCAGACTCGGGTCGTGACACTAGCGGTAGCACTACCTATGTTCGGTGGTACCATCACCTATAACACTAACACTATGCAGTACCATTGCCCAGACTCGCGGTACCACCACCTGACATAGTTTGGAAGACTATGTTTGAGCGATACCACCACCCAATCTAGTGGTACCATTGCTTGATATCTTGGAAAAGTATTCTCTTGACTTTTCCAACTCATAGGTGGTTCCACCTAATCTTCGGTCATCGAATGGGCCTTCCACTTAGCCCAAAATAGTCCCAAATTAGGCCCAATGGGCCCCTAATTGAGTTAGCATAGTTATATCAAAATAACTCAATTATGACCTAACTATGACCAATTAAGACATAACCAATTACAAAACTAGAATTCTATATTGTCCGACATGTCATTGGTTTATTCGACGCTTCATTCGATCCTTCAGCATATTGCCCAATCGACATGTTGACCTCTCACAACTTCCAATCTCCTTAGAGTAATGTCCAATCCTTCGACCCGATGCCCAAACTCATAACAAGAAGTCCTTCTGTCGGCACGTCGATGGATCCTTCGGTCGATATCTAATCTTTTGACATGCTCACTCCGACCCAACATCTGATTCTTCCTACTTTAATCAATTTGTCTTTTATGATCGAAGTTAGTCCTGCGTCACTTAAAACATAGATTAGATCGTAAACTCATCAATTGATTTTATCATCAAAATATGAGATTCAACAATCCCCCCCATTTTTTATGATGACAACTAATTGATGATGAAGTTTAAACTAAACTCCCCTTATCAACATGTTATAATTTCAATCATGAATTATATGTAATACATCATATCATTACTTACATCATAAGTTTAAGTATTGCATCTAAACCATAATACATAATAAAATTTCATTATACCATGCATGATCATCATAATTTTTTATTGTATAATATCATGAGTATTTCATACATAATTTCATACCATCATCATAACTTCTCCCCCTTTGTGATCAATAAAAAGGAGAAAAGTACAACTAGCAAAATTTTGAAATATGCAAGCTAGTAAGATAGCAAGTTTTGAATACGCAAGCTAGCAAGTTTTTGAGATATAAAAACTAGCAAAAAATTTTCTTCTCTTGAGATGTGCAAGATAGCATGTTTGCTTTTCTTTCCGATGTTCAAGCTAGTAAGTTTTTGTAAAAGAATGCAAGATAGTAAATAGCATGTTTTACATCATTTTAGAACATGTAAGCTAGTGAGTTTTAGAGATGTACAAGTTTAGTAATTCTTTGCTTCTTGAGATAGGTAAGATAGCACTTTTGCTTCTCTTGAGATTGCAAGCTAGCAATTCTTGCTTCTCTTTTGAGATAAGTTAGCAAGTTTTGCTTCTTGTGATGGGAAACATAGTAATTTTTGCTTCCTTTTGCAATGTGCAAGCTAACAATTTTTCTTTTCTTTACGATGTGCAAGCTAGCAAGACTTTTCTCCCCCTTTGTTATTATCAAAGAGAAGGGAAGAATATAATAGTATATATATATTTTTTTTTTACATTGATGATTTAATCATATCATGAGATATACAAATTATAAATATAGGACAATTGTATATCATGTGATATAAAAATTATAAATAAAATTCAAGTCATAAACATCAAGAAGTCAAGTGATATATCATGGTTAATTTGAATATATCTCTTCTTTAGTGAAAGGAAAAATCTTGATTCTGTTGAATCTTGGATTTTGATGATGAAATCAATTAATAGATTAACTGATCTAATCCATATTATTGAGTTAAGTGTGCAGGATTAACTATGATAGCTTGAAGACATAAAGCAAGTCTACCGGAGTCAAGTTCGATGGGTGTTCGAGAGTCCGTCGAAAGTCCGAAGATTTGTCGGAGATACTATCGGAACCAACCGAGAAGAAATTGGGGACTTATCAAAGTTTTCAGAAGTCCACCGAAGAGATCTTTGGAGGTTCACGGAGATCACTGAGAAGGCTCGGCTACTCATTGAACTCACCACAAGATCAGGAGCCTGTTGGGAGTTCGTCGGAAGAAATCCGAGGGTGTATCGGAAGTCTATCGGAAGATCGCCGGAAAGCTCGTCGGAAGGAGATTCAACGTTTGCTGGTTAAAAACTTACTTAGAACTATGTTTTCAGTTGCGTAGTTTGCATGTAATTAGGGTTAGGATTAAGGGATAATCCTATATCCTAGTTAGGGGCCAATTGGGCCCGAATATGACTTGGTTTGGGCCAGATCTGAAGCCCAACAAGTGATACGTAAGGTCGGGCGGTGGAACGACCGGACTGGGCAGTGGCATCGCCCAGAACCTGAAGGATCAGGCGGTGGTACTGCCAGACTGGGCTGTGGCATCGCCCAGCACCCAAGAGGTCCAGCGGTGGCACCACCGGACTGGGCGGTGGCACCGCCCAGCACCCGAGAGGTCCGAAGGTGGCATCGTCAGACTGGGTGGTGGCACCACCAGTACACTGTTAGTGTCAGACATTGACAGGCGGTGGCACCGCCAGCATTGGGAAACCCAAAAGCAATTCAAATTTGGAGCCCAAATTTGAATCCTCTTGGGGCCTACGAATACCCCTCAATTCTCAGCAGAGAATATAACTTTTAAAGAAGCAATAGATTGAGATAAAAGCCTTAGCAAAGTCTTTAGAAAGCCTTGTTTTCAATTGCTTGAGTTTTCACCTTCTTCATTTTCGTTGAAAATTTGTAAGAGTGTGAACCACTTGTAAAAGTTTGTAAGAGGGGTATTTATCCTTCCCCTTCAAAGTGATTTGCTAGTGGAAGTTGGGAGCCTCATCGAAGAAGGCTTCGCAAGTGGATGTAGGTCATTTGACTGAACCACTTTAAATTGGTGTGTTTCGTGAATGTGTGAGTATTTACCTTTCTAAAATTGTTATTTACACTGTAGCAAGTTTTTGTTTTCATCTTCTCACTTTACTCAAGTTACTGTCGAATCAAAATCTCCTCGCATTTACAAATTCATTTTCAAACTTACAAGTTTTAATCCACTACACTAATTCATCCCCCCCTCTTAGTACTACTCCGATCTTAATAGTTGGTATCAGAGCGAGGCTTACTCTCATATTTGGTTTAATACCTAAGAGAGATGGTTTACTCCGACATGTAAGAGGGTCACTCTATTACACGTCCGCCTTTGTTTAATGGGTCAGACTACACGTATTGGAAGACTCGTATGAGGATCTTCCTTATTTCCATGGATTTTGTGCTTTGGAATATTGTCGAAAATAGATTTAAAAAATCTTCTCTTTTGATGAGTGAGTGGGATGAATCGAAGAAGAAGGTTTTTGCTTTAAACACAAAGGCTATGAATACCTTATTTTGTGCACTTGACAAAAATGAATTTAATCGCATTTCGATTTGCGATTCGACTTTTGATATTTGTAGAACTCTTGAGGTCACTTATGAAGGCACTAGCCAAGTGAAAGATCCAAAATCAACATTCTTGTGCATTCTTACAAACTTTTCCAAATGAAACCAAGTGAGTCCATCGGAGACATGTACACCTGTTTCACAGATGTCATCAATGGACTCAAAGCTCTTGGTAAAGGTTTTTCTAACTTTGAACTAGTAACTAAAATTTTAAGATCCCTTCCAAAGAGTTAGGATCCAAAAGTTATAGCCATTCAAGAGGCCAAGGACCTTAAAACATTTCCTCTCGAAAAACTTATTGGGTCTCTTATGACATACGAAATGATGTGCCATGCTCATGAAGAGCTCGAGAACCCCCTTCCAAAGAACAAGAAGAATATGACACTTAGAATATAAGAAGACTACTTAAAAGGAACATCAAGTGATGAGGACAATGATGATGACATTGCACTTTTAACTCAAAAATTAAAAAAATTTATAGGAAAGAACAAATTTAAAAATGACACCAAAAACAAACTTGAACATTAAAAGGACCAAGTAATATGCTATGAATGCAAGAAGCCGGGGCACTTCAAAAATGAATGCCCCCAAGCCAAGAAGAAGCAACCGAAGAAGAAGAAAGCTTTAAAAGTGACTTGGGACGACTCAAGTAATTCCGAGAATGAAGAAGCAGGCAACAAAGAGGAGGTAAACTTTGCGCTAATGGCTTTAGGAGGAGAGGTATGTGATTTAGTTAATGAAGATTTATCTTTCGATGAACTTTCTATCGCTTTTCATGAATTATTTGTTGAGTGTAGAACTATTAGTAAGAAGTTCAATCTATTAAAGAAAGAGCATGCTTTACTACAAAATAAGCTTGATAATCTTCAAACTCCTGCATGCACTAAGTGTGAATACTTAGAAGCAATAAAAGATGAGAATTTGCTACTTAAAGAGACCTTAAACAAGTTTAAGGTCGGTAGCAAAGGCTTGGACATGATCCTTGCAAATAAGGGTCACGTCGCAAATAGAAGTAGAATTGGTTTTGTGAGAGAATCTCACCAAAATCCTACCACCTTCATTAAAGGACACACATTACATGTTTCACCTCATTTGAAATGCAACTTTTGTTGTAAATCCGGACATATTGTTTACAAATGTCCATTTAAGAAAATTAGTCTACATAAGTTGATATGGGTTCCTAAAGGAACTGTAAATAATTCAATGATGAATGACAAAATTAGTAGATCAATTTTTGAGGCACCTAAAGTCAAATGGATACCTAAAAACCATCCTCTTTTGTAGACAAACTCACAAGCTAGGTGCAAGAGATGGTATCTTGATGGTGGATGCTCAAGGCATATGACTGGAGATCCATCTCATTTCTATATACTCACTAGCAAAGAAGAAGGGTATGTCACCTTCGGAGACAACAACAAAGGTAAAATCATTGGCAAGGGAACCATAGGTAACAAATCAAGTTTTTCAATTGATGATGTGTTGCTAGTTGATGGATTGAAACATAATCTCTTAAGCATTAGTCAATTAAGCGATAAAGGTTACATCATTAGATTTGAATCTAATGTGTGCATTATTGAAAAACCAAATAATAACATATCAATGATTGCCTTAAAACAAAATAATGTCTACACCATCAACCTTGATGAATTTAATAATGAAATATGCTTTTTCGTTTAAAATGATGATGCTTGGCTTTGGCATAGGAGATTAGGCCATGCAAGTATGAAACTAAAATCTAAGATTTCATCTAGAGAGTTAGTACAAGGGATTCCCAATATGAAGTTTGTTAAGGACAAAGTGTGTGATGCTTGTCAACTAGAAAAATAAAAAAAAACTAGTTTCAAACCAAAAAATCAAATTAGCACCACTAGACCATTGCAATCGATTCATTTGGACTTATTTGGACAAATTGACACAACGAGTCTAGGAGGAAGTAAATATGCCTTCGTAATTATAGATGACTATAGTAGATACACTTGGACCTATTTCTTGGCTCACAAAAGTGTTTGTTTCAAATGTTTCTCTAAATTTTGTAAACTTACTCAAAACGAAAAAGGCTTTATGATTTCATCAATTCGGAGTGATCACGGTGGCGAATTTCAAAACCATGACTTCCATAGTTTTTGTGAATCAAATAGATATAATCACAACTTTTTCACTCCGAGAAATCCTCAACAAAATAGGATAGTTAAAAGAAAAAAAAGGAATTTACAAGAAATGGCAAGAACCATATTAAATAAACATAGTCTACTTAAGTATTTTTGGGACGAAGCCGTTAATACGGCTTGCTGTGTCATGAATAGGGTTCTAATAAGACCATCTCTATTAAAAACTCCCTATGAATTATGGAACAACAAAAATCAAATGTTTCTTATTTTAAAGTTTTCGGTTGCAAATGCTTTATTTTGAATGAAAAGGATGCCTTAGGAAAATTTGATGCTAAATCCGATGAAGGCATCTTTCTTGGTTACTCTTCCGTTTCTAAGGCTTTTCGTATTTTTAACAAAAGAACCTCAGTTATAGAAGAGTCTATTTATGTAGTTTTTAATGAAATTTTTGAGTTAAAAAAAATGATTTTGATGATAATCTTGGTTTTGATAATTTGAATTTAAATGAACCCCCTCCTCAAAATAGCAACTTGGATGTATCTTCTTCCAAAATTTCCTTACCCAAGGAATGAAAGTACGTAGATGCTCATCCAAAGGAGCTAATTATAGGAGATACCTTAAAATGGGTTCAAACTCGTTCTTCCTTCAAGAATTTTTATGCTAATGCCACCTTCCTTTCTCAAATTGAACCTAAATGCATTGACAAAGCCTTGAAAGATGATTCATGGGTTATTGCAATGCAAGAGGAATTGAACCAATTTGAGAGGAATGAGGTATGGAAGCTTGTTCTTATACCTAGTGACCATTTAGTCATAGATACTAAATGAGTATTTAGAAACAAGCAAGATAAATGCGGTATCGTGGTTAGAAATAAGGCTAGACTAGTGGCCAAAGGTTTCAACCAAGAAGAAGGTATCGACTACGAAGAGACCTTCGCTCCTGTGGCTAGATCAGAAGCCATTAGGATGCTCCTTGCCTATGCTAGTAGTAATGATTTTAAACTATTTCAAATGGATGTCAAAAGTGCTTTCTTGAATGGTGTTATTTATGAAGAAGTGTATGTTGAACAACCTCCCAGATTTGAAAATTCTCTTCTTCCTATCATGTATTTAGATTAACTAAGGCTCTCTATGGCTTAAAACAAGCTCCTAGAGCTTGGTATAAAAGGTTTAGTTCCTTTTTTAGTTTAAATAATTTTACAAAAGGCAATGTTGATACTCATTGTTTATCAAATATTTTGAAAATAATTTTTTTATTGTTCAAATTTATGTTGACGATATTATTTTTGGTTCTTTGTATGAATCACTATGTGAATCATTTGTCAAATATATGAGTTATGAATTTGAAATGAGCCTAATGGAAGAATTAACCTTCCTTTTAGGATTGTAAATTAAACAACTTAGTAATGGTATATTTCTTAATCAATCTAAATATATATTATAATTGTTAAAATGATTTAACATGGATGGTTCAAAAGCGATAAACACTCTTATGAGTACTTCCACTAAATTAGATATGGACGAAAATGGTGAAAACTTTGATAAAAAATGTATAGGGGAATGATAGGAAGTCTACTTTACCTAATCGCAACTAGACCGGATATCATGTTTAGTGTAAGACTTTACGCTAGGTTTCAATCTAATCCTAAATTGTCTCATCTTAAAAGTGTTAAAAGAATCCTTAGATATCTTAAAAGAACTCCTAATTTAGGATTATAGTATCTAAAATCCGATAATTTTGATTTAATAGCTTATGCAGATGCCGATTTTGGCGGATGTAGGATAGATAGAAAAAGCATATCCGGAACATGTCAATTTTTAGGACATGCACTTGTTTCTTAGACTTCTAAGAAACAAAATTCGGTTGCACTATCTACGGCGGAAACCGAATACATAGCTGCAAGTGCATGTTGTGCACAAGTTGTTTGGATGAAAAATATGTTAGAAGACTATGAAATTTACTTAAAGAACCTATGGAATTTACTTAAAGAACATTCCCATAAAATGTGATAAAAAAAGTGCTATTTGCCTAACCAAAAATCCAATTCAACACTTTAGAACTAAGCATATTGACATTAGGCATCACTTTATACGAGATCATGTCAATAATAATAAAGTCATTCTAGAATTTATTGATACAAAGCATCAATTAGCAGATATTTTTATAAAAGCCTTAAATGAAGATCAATTTGACTTTATTAGAAGGGAATTAGGCATGTTGAATTGTCCTTGTGAATGAGCTTGATTGTATATATTTTTTGGAAAATTTTTATCCTCTTTCCGGTTTTCGTGGATTTGACTTCTTTCTTATTATTGTAAACCTCTATGCTACCTTGACATGCGTTTGACATTATCCTAGTATATGATGTTGGATGTTTCTTTCTGAAATTTTGTCAACATTTTGATGGCTCCTTCATGTTATTTTGGATGATTTGATGTCTTCCTTGAATGATCAATATTAATGCCAAGTTGAAGCTTTGTCAATTTTGCCATCTCCTTTTCAAGATTTTTTTCTTATGAGATGATTTTATGAATGGCTTCAATGATCACAAGTTTTATGCTTAACACCTCATCTCCTTTTTGTTAATGACAAAGGGGGAGAAGAATGTACAAAAGATCGATGACTTGTGCAAACAATGAATTGCAAAAGCTAATATGTTATGTAATGCAAATGTCTTATATGCATCGATAGCATGACTTATATGAATTGTAAAAGCTTGTGTAATGCAAATTCTTATATGCATCGATAGCATGACGTATCGTTGACTTATATGAATTACAAAAGCTTGTGTAATGAAAATGTCTTATATGCATCAATAGCATGACTTATATGAATTGCAAAAGCTTATGTAATGCAAATGTCTTATATGCATCACAAATGTGATAGCATGACTTATATGAATTGCAAAAGCTTGTGTAATGCAAATGTCTTATATGCATCGTAAATGTGATAGCATGACTTATATGAATTGCAAAAGCTTATGTAATGCAAATATCTTATATGTATTGCAAATGTGATAGCATGACTTATATGAATTACAAAAGCTAATATGTTGTGTAATACAAATGTCTTATATGCATCGCAAAAATGTCTTATATGCATCGTAAAACTTTTTGAGAATATTGTAATATGAAAGTTTTTAGATTGGTTGTTGTTTCATCTCATGATCATATGAAATCATGCCTTACATTTATATCATGAGATTTATGTTGAAAGTTCATATCTCTTGTCGAAATGATAATTATCTTTTATCATTCGACTTAAAAATAATTTTCATAGCTTGAAATTATGAGAAATACGAAGTTTCGTATTTGCTCATGTTTATAGAAAATAATGATAAGTTCAACGGATAGAACTTATCGGTTTGGGCTTGAATTCAAAGAAATTGAATTCAAGAGTTTTTATCTTCTCATTATATGACATGTAGATAGGGGGAGTTATGTTTAACTTCGTCATCAATTGATTGTCATCATCAAAAAGGGGGAGATTATTGAATCTCGGATTTTGATGATAAAATCAATTGATGGGTTAATTGATCTAATCCATATTATTGAGTTAAGTGTGTAAGATTAACTACGATAGCTTAAAGACATAAAGCAAGTCTATCGGAGTCAAGTTCGATGGGTATTCGAGAGTTTGCCGAAAGTTCGAAGATTCATCGGAGATACTGCCGAAACCAACCGAGTAGAAATCGGGGACTTATCGAAGTTTTCGGAAGTCTGCCGAAGAGATTGTCAGAGGTTCGTGGGGATCACCGAGAAGGCTTGGCTACTCGTTGAACTCACCACAAGATTGAGAGCCTACTAGGAGTCTACCGGAAGAAATCTGAGGGTGTATCGAAAGTTCGTCGGAAGATCGTCGGAAAGCTCACCGGAAGGAGACTCGACGTTTGTCAGTTAAAAACTTTCTTAGGACTATGTTTTTAGTTACGTAGTTTGCATATAATTAGGGTTAGGATTAAGGGATAATCCTATATCTTGGTTAGGGGCCAATTAGGCCCGAATATGACTTGGTTTGGGCCAGATCTGAAGCCCAACTAGGGACACGTAAGGTCGGGTGGTGGAATCGTCGGACTAGGTGGTGGCACCGCCCAGAACCTGAAGGATCGGGCGGTGGTACCATTGGACTGGGTGGTGGCACCGCCCAGCACCTGAGAGGTTCGACGGTGGCACCGCCGGATTGGGCGGTGGCACTACCGGACTGGGCGGTGGTACTGCCAGTACACTGTTAGTGTCAGACACTAACAGGCGGTGGCACCGCCAGCACCGGGAAACCCAAAAGCAATTCAAATTTGGAGCCCAAATTTGAATCCTCTTGGGGCTTATAAATATCTCTCAATTCTCAACAGAGAATACAACTTTTTGAGAAGCAATAGATTGAGATAAAAGACTTAGCAAAGTCTTTAGCAAGCCTTGTTTTCAATTGCTTGAGTGTTCACCTCCTTCCTTTTCGTTGAAAATTTATAAGAGTGTGAACCACTTGTAAAAGGTTATAAGAGGAGTATTTTTCCTTCCCTTTCAAAGTGATTTGCTAGTAGAATTTGGGAGCCTCATCGAAGAAAGCTTCGAAAGTGGATGTAGGTTATTTGACCGAACCACTTTAAATTAGTGTGTTCGTTAAATGTGTTAGTACTTACCTTTCTGAAATTGTTATTTACACTGCATCAAGCTTTCGTTTTCATCTTCTCACTTTATTCAAGTTACTATAAAATCGAAATATCCTCGCATTTACAAATTTATTTTCAAACTTACAAGTTTTAATCCGCTGCACTAATTCACCCCCCCCTCTTAGTGCCACTCCGATCCTAACAGATTCATTTGGATCAATATTTTCTTTAATAAAATACAAGAATTGTACTGTTAGGACTAAAAATGACACTAAGAGGGGGGGTTAATTAGTGATTCGATAAAAACCTCAATGATTCAAAAACTTTCGTTCGATGAAAGACCGTGTCGGAAATGTTAAAGGTGTGCTTGACTTAGAATAAGTGCAATAAGCAATTAAAATAATATTAATGACAATGAAAGCAAATCAGAAATGTAAACCGAGTTTTATAGTGGTTTGATCATCATGACCTATGTCCACACCCGATTCCTCCTCCATTGAGGCCATTGGCATCCATTAACAGTACTCATTCAATGGGCGCAATGTCCGATCCTTCGACCCGATGCCCAAAGTCATGGCACGAAGTCCTTCTGCTAGTATATCGATCGATCCTCCTGTTTGACGTCTAATCTCTTGTCATGTTTCACTATAGCCCAACGTCTGATACCTCTTGCTTTATTCAATTTGTCTTTTCTGATCGAAGTTAGTCCTACATCACTGAAAATACAAATTAGATCGTTAACTCATCAATTGATTTCTTCATCAAAATTCGAGATTCATCACATACAAGAATAAAGAGTAAGGGGTCTTGATTCATATAAAGAAAATCTCAAGTTATAATTCTGAGAATTCAATATCATGATATAGATAATATTTATTCAAATCGTCAAATCATCAAAATCACTTTCAAGAGATTCAAAATGACATAAATAGATTCATTAATCTCTTATTGAAAACTCAGTAAGATTTTAGGGATAGAGATATTTTCAAGAATAATACATTTTTCTTTTTTATATGTTTCAATTTATGTGATTTATTTCATACAAGCATGCCTTTGTCTTTTATACCAAACAAAAACATACATTATCATTTAAAACTGAAAAACAAGACTTATCATAAGAGTCATCAACATCAATAAACCATAAATCATAAAAATTATCATTATTTCAAATCATTAAGCATGATTTCACTAAACATAAAACATTTGAAACAAAATCATTTTGTTTATTGTAGTAATATATTTTTTAATCTAACTCTTTATATTTAGTGCAAGAAGTTAACGTGCAATTGTCATGCTCAATTTTTTTAAAATTTTTTAAAATCACTAGAAAGAGAAGCATGATCCCCCCTATTTTTTTTTATATTTTATATACTAATTTAAAAATAACTCATGAAATGCATCAAGTAATTTAGGTCATTTGATTCTTGTATTACCGTTACTTTTTAGTCCAAACTTTTTAGAAGGAATCTTAGAATCTTGTTTACAAGTTCAATATTAGAAAAACATTTGCCAATAGTTTTCAAACTATTGACGACATCCGTAAAACAGGTGTACATGTCAATAATAGTTTCGTTTGGCTTCATTCGAAACAATTCAAAATCATGCATCAAAAGATTTATCTTAGATTCTTTTACTCTATTCGTGCCTTCATGAGTTACTTGTAGTATGTGCCAAATCTCATATGCAGTTTCGCATAAAGAAATATGATTAAACTTATTTTTGCTCAATGCACAAAATTATTCAAAGAAAAAGTCTTCTTCTCCAAATTATTCCATTCATTCATTAGTTTGGTAGACTTTTGAAAATCACTTTCAATAATATTCTATAAATCAAAATCCATATAAGCAAAACAACTCTCTTATTCGAGTTTTCCAATACGTATAGTCTGTCCCATTGAATATAGGAGGATGAACAAAAGAGTAACCCTCTTGAAAGCTGAAAAAAGTCATCTCTCTTGGGTGTTAAACTAAACGAGAAAAACTTAGCTTTGATACCAACTGTTAGGATCGTATCGGCACTAAGAGAGATGGGGAGGGGTGAATTGGCACTTTCATAAACCTTACGTTGATTCAGAAACTTCATTCAGTAAAGCCGTATTAGAAAGATGTTAAACTTAAAAATGTATGAAAGCATAATGAGCATAGTGAGAGTAAGAAATCAGTTTGCAATATAAATAAAAAGCATAAAGTAAATGCAAACCAGATTTTATAGTGGTTCGGTCATCTCCACCAGTGTCCACTCTAGATTCCTTTTCACTTAAGGCCATCGGCTTTCACTACCAATATTCTTTCCAATAGGTGAAGATCAACGACCCTTATAACTCTTTCTCCTTTTTATAGGCTCAGGAGAGAACCTTTACAAGTTTCACACTACTCTTATAATGAACTCTAAACTCTAAGAGATGGAGGGGAACACTCAACACTTTTCAAGCTTTTTCTACTTTTTTTTGTCAAGGATTCTTTCTCCCTTTTTACCCTTTTGCTTGCTTACCAAAGTAGGAAAGAGTGTGGTATTTATAAACCATAAATGGATTAAAAAATAAAGCAAAAAAAAGTCTCATCTTGGGTTTCTCGGGTCATGGCGGTACCACCGCCTGCAGCATTGACACTAGGCGGTACCACTACTTAGACTAGTGATACCACCACTGAGATAGTCTAGGAGACTATGTTTGGGTGGTACTACTGCTTGACATTCTGAAAAAGTGTTCTCTTGAATTTTTCAGCTTATAGGTGATTCCACCTAATCTTGCGTCACCAAATAAGCCTTCCACTTAGCCCAAAATAGTCCGAACTCAAGCCCAATGGGCCCTTAATTGAGTTAGTATGGTTATACAAAAAATTAACTCAATTACGATATAACTACGATCAATTAAGACATAACAAATTACAAGACTAGAATTCTATGTTGTCCAACATTTCATTGGTTTATCCAGTGCTTCGTCTGATCCTTCCGCGTATTACCTAATCTGCATGTTGACCTCCCACAACTTCTAATCTTCTTGACTCAATATCTGATCCTTTAGCTCGATGCCCAAATTCACGGCACAAAGTCCTTCTACCCGCACATTGACCGATCCTCGAGCCGACGTCTAATCTTCTAACATGTTCACTCTGGCCCAATGTTCAATTCTTTCTGCATTAATCGATTTGCCTTTTCTGATTGAAGTTAGTTCTGCATCACTCAAAATGTAGATTAGATCGTAAACTAATTAATTGATTTCATCTTCAAAATCCAAGATTCAACACTATTATGTTATAGTGTCATGAATTGCTAAGCTAATCAATAAGAAGATAATGTTAGTATGAAAAGTTTCATGCATATGAATTTCAAAAAGTTATACATTATATAATGACATAATGTATACTCACTTAAATAAATGATAATGACTTACATTTACTAATTTATCGCTCATTATAGACCCTTTTTGTATTGAATCTCATATTTTGTTAATGGAATCGATTGATGAGTTTACAATCTAATCTATGGTTTGAGAAAAGTAATGTAGGACTAGCTTCGATTATGAAAAGGCAAAACAATTAAAGCAGAAGAATAAAAAATTGGGTTGGAATTAGAGTCCGAGCATCGAGCCGGAAGAATCAGACATTGTGCCAAGATCGGATGTTGCTAGAGTCAACATGTCGATGGATCGAGTGATACACCGAAGGTTTGAACGATGCCCCGGAAGTTCGTCGGGAGTTCGGATGAACTAATGACATACCGAACAATTTAAATTCTTGTCTTGTAATTATTTAGGTCTTAATTGTCATAGTTAGGTCTTAGATAGTGTTAGTTTTGAGTATAACCCTAGTAACTCAATTAGGAGTCCATTGGGCCTAATCTATGATTGAGTTGGGCCCATTGGGAGGCCTATTCAGTGACCCAGAGTTAGGTCAGGTGGTGGAATCGCCTAAGAGCTGGAATATAAGAAGTGTACATTTTTTGGAAGACCCGATAGTGGTACCGCTACTGTCAGGCAATGGTACTGCCTAATACTAGTAGTAATCGCCAATACCCCTGAAACTAAGGATAAGATACTTTTTTATTCTATTTTTGAAGCCATTTGAGGCCTATAAATACTCTACTCTTTCCTGCTTCAGGAAGCACGAAAAGAGAACAAAAAACCTTATGATTTTGAGTTGTAAAGTTATAAAAAGTGCTAAATGTCCCCCTCGCTCGCCTCCTCTTTTAAGTTTTGGGCTTATTCTAAGAGAGGTATGAGACTTATAAACGTTCTCTCCTAAACCTTTGAAAAGAAAAAATTAGTTGTAAGAGGGTAGTTGGTCTTCACCCATTGAAAGAATATCGATAGTGAACCCTAGTGGCCTCGACGAAAGAGAAATCGAGAGTGAACATAGGTTGCGATGACCTAACCACTATAAATTCGGTTTGTATTTACTTTTTGCTTTTCATTGAGATTATTTTTTTATTTAACTGGTTATTATACTTATTCTAAGTTAAGTATACTTTCAATATTTATTTTTATCGAACAAAAGCTTTCAAACTTACGTTCTATTGAAAGTGCTAATTCACCCCCCACACCCAACCCCACCACCACCCCCCCCCCTCCAGCTAAGTTTCTCTCTATTGGTTTAACACCCAAGAGAGACTAAATGACTTTTACCGACAATCTAGAGGGTCACTCTATCACTCGTCCTCCTATGTTCAATGGGATAGACTAAACGTATTGGAAAACACGTGTGAGGATTTTTTTTAATTTCTATGGATTTTGATTTATGAATATTATTGAATGTGATTTTCAAAAATCCTTTAGACCAATGAATGAATTGAATGATCTAGAGAAAAAATCATTTTCTTTAAATGCGAAAGCTATGAATGCTTTATTTTACATTTTAGACAAAAATGAGTTTAATTATGTTTCTATATGTGAAACTGCATATGACATTTGTCATACACTCGAAGTTACATATGAAAGCACAAGTAGAGTTAAAGAGACTAAAATCAATATTTTGATATATAGTTTTGAATTATTTCGAATGAAAATAAGTAAAACCATTGGAGATATGTACACCCATTTTACGGATGTCATCAATGGTTTAAAAACTCTTGCTAAAAGTTTTTCGAATCTTAAACTTATTAATAAAATTTTATGATCACTTCCTAAAAATTAAGATCCAAAAGTAACTACTATTCAAGAAGTAAAGGACTTGAACTATTTTCCTCTTAAAGAACTTATAGAGTCATTAATGACCTAAGAAATAACTTGTATGATATATGACGAATTTGAGAATAACCTTCAAAAGAATATAAAGGATATGACACTTAAAATTAAAGAAGACTACTCAAGCAAAAGCTCAAGTGATGATAAGGACTTGGCACTCCTAACAAGATAGGAGTAAAAATAAATCAAAAGAAGATACCAAGCAAAATAATTCATAAGAAGAAACAAAATAAATCTTGTAAAACAAGATACCAAGAACAAAAACGAAGTAAACAAGGACATAATCATCTATTAGGAATGCAAGAAGCCGAGTCACTTCAAAAGTGAATATCCTCAACTGAAGAAGAAGAAGTTGCCAAAGAAGAATAAAGCACTAAAGGCGACTTGGGATGAATCGAGTGCATCCGAAGACAAGGAGCAAACCAATGAAGGTGAGGTGGTAAACTACACATTGATGGCTCTCAATAACGAGGTAAGCAACTCAACTGAAACCCCTTTACTTGACAATGAATTACTTGCTTTTTTTTACGACTTGTATGATGAATTTAAATTAGTTGATAAAAATTATAAATTACTAAAAAAGGATCATGCTTCTCTCTCTAGTAAATTCGATAAATTGAAAAGTGATTATGATAAATGCTTGTTAACTCCTTGCATTAAGTGTGAAGAGTTAGATTCACTTAAGAAAGAAAATGTAGTATTATAACAAACTTTAGAAAAATTAAAAATTAGTAACAAATCATTAAACATTATTCTTGCCAATAAGGGTCATGTTCGTAGAAAGGAAGGAATTGGCTTTGTGAGTAACACTCAACAAAAGCCAACTACTTTCGTTAAAAGATCCACATTATATTTTTTCCCTAAAAATTAATATAATTTTTGTGGTAGATGTAGACATTATGCTTATAAATATTCACTTAAAAAATATAACTCACACAAATTAGTTTGGGGTCCTAAAGGAACCATAAATAACTTAATGTTATTAGTCAAAATAAGTACTTTTATGAGGGACCTAAGGCTAAATGGGTACATAAAGTAAACCCCATTTTCTTGTAGATATGTCTACGATCTAAAGCCAGGAGAAAGAAATGGTACTTTGATAGTGGATGCTCAAGGCACATGACCGGAGATCTAACACATTTCTCTAAGTTTACTAGCCAAGACAAAGGATATGTCATATTCAGAGATAACAATAAAGGAAAAATTATTGGCAAAGGAAATATAGGTAACAAATCAAACCTTTTGATTAAAAATATTTTATTAGTAAATGGTTTAAAACATAACTTACTAAGCAATAGTCAATTGTGTGATAAGAGTTATAACATCAAATTTGAATCTAATGCTTGCATTATAGAAATACCATACAAAAATAGATCTTTGATTACCTTAAGGACTAATAATGTGTATACTATTAATCTTGATGAGTTTTGTGATGAAACTTGCTTTTCGGTTTTAATCGATGATGCATGACTTTCATATAGAAGATTAGGTCATGCAAGTATGAAACTAATTTCATAAATTACAACTAAAGAACTTGAAAGAGGTATGCCTAAAATTAAATTTGTCAAAGATAAAGTTTATGATGCATACCAACTAGGTAAACAAATAAACAGTAGCTTTAAATCCAAAAATAAAGTAAGTACCTCTAGCCTACTACAATTAAGCCATATAGATTTATTTAGATCAATTGATATCACAAGTCTATGAGGTAGTAAATATGCTTTTGTGATAGTTGATGATTATAATAGATATACTTTGACGTACTTCTTGGCACATAAAAGTGATTGCTTTAAATATTTTTAAAAATTTCATAAACTAGTTCAAAATAGAAAGGTTTTTATGATTTCTTCTATTTGTAGTGATCATGGTGGTGAATCTAAAAACCATGATTTTCAAGATTTTTGTGAGTTAAATGGGTATGACCATAATTTCTTCACTCCAAGAAACCCTCAACAAAATGAAGTTGTTGAGAGAAAAAAATAGGATTTTATAAGAAATGACAAAAACCATGCTTAATGAATATAACCTACCCAAATATTTTTGGGCCGAAGCCGTTAACACGATATACTATGTCATGAATAGGGTTCTCATAAGACCATTACTTTCTAAAATTCCTTATGAATTGTGGAACAATAAAAAACCCAACATTTCATATTTTAAAATTTTTAATGATAAATATTTTATTTTAAATGAAAAGGTTATCTTAGAAAAATTTGATGCAAAATCCAATGAAAGCATTTTTCTTGGATATTCCTTTATTTCTAAAACTTTTCGTTTCTTTAATAAAAGAACTTTAGTTATTGAGGAATCTATTCATATTATTTTTAATGAGATTTTTGAATTTAAGAAAAATAATTTTGATGATAATTTTGATTTTGATACTTTAAATTTGAATGAAAATTCTCCTCTCCCAAGCAACTTTGATGCATCTACTTCCAAAAATTCCTTACCCTCGGAATAGAAATATGTAGATGCTCATCCTAAGGAGTTAATTATTGGAGATATACCAAAAAAGTATTCAAATTCATTCTTCATTTAAAAATTTTTGTACTAATGCTGTCTTTTTTATCTCAAATTGAACCCAAATGCTTTGACGATGCTCTAAAAGATGATTCATGAGTTTTTGCAATGCATGAGAAATTAAATCAATTTGAGAGAAATAAGGTGTGAAAACTTGTTCCTAGACCTAGTGAACATATTATAATTGACATTAAATGAGTCTTTAGAAATAAGTAAGATGAACTTGGTATCATGGTTCGAAACAAGGCTAGATTAGTGGCCAATGGTTTCAACCAAAAAGGTATCGATTACGAAGAAACCTTCACTCTTGTGGCAAGACTAGAAGCCATAAGGATACTTCTTACCTATGCTTATTGTAATAATTTTAAGTTCTTTCAAATTGATGTTAAAAATGCTTTTCTTAATAGCTTTATTTTTGAAGAAGTTTATATTGAATAATCACCCGGATTTGAGAATGCTACTTTTTTGAACCATGTGTTTAAGTTATCTAAGGCTCTCTATTTATTAAAACAAGCCCCAAGGGCTTGATATGAGAGACTTAGTTCATTTTTTATTAAGAATGATTTTTTAAAAGGCAATGTTGATGCCACATTATTTATTAAATATTTTAAAAATATTTTTTTTTATTTAAATTTATATTGATTATATTATTTTCTATTCTTCAAATGATTCTTTATGTGAAACTTTTGCCAAAAGTATGAGTCAAGAATTCAAAATTAGTTTAATGGGTGAATTAACTTTTTTTTTAGGATTGTAAATTAAGCAACTTAGTGATGAAACTTTTGTTAGTCAAATAAAGTATGCTTTAGATCTATTAAAATAATTTAGTATGGATAGTACTAAGGCTATTAATACACCAATGAATACTTCTACAAAATTAGATATAGATATTGATGGAGAATATTTTGATCAAAAGACTTAAAGGGGTATCATAGGTAGTTTACTATACCTCACAATAACTAGACCTGATATTATGTTTAGTGTTGGACTATATGCTAGATTTCAATCTAATCTCAAGAAATCTTACTTAAAAGGTATTAAAAGGATTTTTAGATACTTAAAAGGAACTCCTAATCTAGGATTATGGTATCCAAAAATTAAAAATTTTGAATTGATTGCTTATGCTGATGTTAATTTTACTAGATGTAGAATAGATAGAAAAAGCAAATATGAAATATGTAAACTCTTAGGTCATTTACTTATTTCTTGATCTTCTTATAGGAAAATCTAGGGATGACATTACATGCGCAGCAGAAGAACAGAAAAAAAAAATCTTCAAAATTTTTGAACGATGTGTACCTCATCGTGCGAAGATTAGTGTGTAAAATCCATAAAACCAAAGTCTATGTATATAAAAGATTGTGTTTTACCTAGGGAGATCATATATCCCTGAATCCCTACAGATATATAAAAGAGGATGAAGGAGGTCAAGTGTCCTCCTCTCTAATGGTAATCCATACAACAAGGATACGACGATGCTCTTCGAATCACTACCCAAATCTCTACACCTACTATTTAAGGAGGAGAAGGAGAGAGGAGAATAGGAGGTGACAACCAAAAAACCTCTATCCTATGGGTGTTTAGTTTCCTCCTATTTATAGAGGCCCCTTGTCAACTTAACCCTAATGGATCCTACCCTATTGGGTATTGGATCTCCATCCAACTACCCAAGCCTCTTAGATTAGTGGATTTCTATCCAATAATCTCTTATTGGCTCTTATTGGATCTTATATATAGGATTTAATAATTTAGGGACTTATTGGATATCTATAATATAAAAGCTCAATGGATATCTCATATCTGAACCTCTACTCGTCGCAATACCTATCATATATGTGTGACTTTCTAGGCCCAATATTAAGCTACCTATGAGTCATAGCTATCAAAGCTTCTTCTAACTCAGTGAATTATTATCTCCATAATAATTCACTCGACTCGTCGACTATAAACGTACCAGGCCACTACGTCGCAGTCACCTAGATGATACAAGGAAATCCAAACCTTTGGACCTATCTGTCCACAGTTAACATATATTTATAGTCCCTGATCCATCTAATACCCTAGAGATCGTATATTGGGCATAGTACTGTTAAACCCATACGGTTTCTACTCGAGTCTTGCTCTAATCAGATTCTCTTGGAGAACTCTTTCTCTCTTAATTCGAATAACCCTAGCCAAGGATTTATTTAAGCAAGTATACATGGGAACTCCATAATAATTCACTCGACTCATCGACTACAAACGTACTAAGCCACTACGTCGTAGTCCTCCAAATGATACAAGGGAATCCAAACCTTTGGACCTATCTGTCTATAGTTAACATGTATTTATAGTCCATAATCCATCTAATACCCTAGAGATCGTATATTGGGCATGGTACTGTCAAACCCATACGGTTTCTACTCGAGTCTTGCTCTAATCAGATTCTCTTGGAGAACTCTTTCTCTCTCAATCCGAATAACCCTAGCCAAGGAATTATTTGAGCAAATATACATGGGATATTTCTCTCATGATACTGAGAGTGGATGATCCTCTATCAATACTTAATAGTCCTCATAAGATTGGCTGCCACTCCCGATGATTGATTATGCTAGATCTGAAACTTTCAAGCCTATAATTTTGATATCATAGAGTGTAGTACTCATACAAGACATCCTTAGTATCTCGAGTCTAAGAACCAAGTATACCACTGGGATAACGGAATCGCTATCTAACAATGAGGTATCATTAACCATCTAGTATTCTGTGAGTAGATAAATCAGTGAACTCATTCTCTAATGAACACCTACACTATAGCCCTAGTGTCCCAACATGAGTAGCTCTGAGACCAACTGCCTCATATGGATGGGTATACAATATACAAGTATGTTTGGTTATCTCGATGTCCCTCTCGAGTAACCTATGACTAGTATTATTTAGGGTCTGTGTTTAAAGGTGAATCAATCTCATTATCGTGATCTTATTACGATCTGATTCCCATTGTATAGATTCATCGACATTATAATATATATGTGCATATATGCAACAAGCAATATAAAGTGATTAAATACTAAAATATAATAAGAAAAAAGAATGCGTATCATGTCACTCGTGCTATCAATCACATGATTAGGTTGCGGGGCACCTATGACCAGTAATCTCTCACTTGACCTAAAGCCAATCACCTATGTATCTAATCCCCATCAGACCCCTATGATGCTCATAGACAATATGAGATAATGGTTTTATTAGTGGATCTTCGATGTTATCTTCGGATGGAACTCTTTCCACTACTATGTCTCCTCGGGTCACAATCTCTCTTATTAGGTGGAACTTCCTCAGAACGTGCTTAGACTTCTGATAAGACATGGGTTCCTTCGCTTGAGCAATCACCCTGTTGTTGTCGCAATATAAGGGAATCAGTTTCTCGCTGCTCGGCATGACTCCTAGATCTGTGAGGAACTTCTTCATCTAGACTCTCTCCTTTGTTGCCTCTATTGCAGCAACATACTCTGCCTCTATGGTTAAGTTAGTAGTATTATTTTGCTTGGAACTCTTCCAGCATATGGCTCCTCTATTCAGGATGAACACATATCCCAAATTAGACTTGCTATCATCAACATCAGATTGGAAACTCAAGTCCATGTATCCTTCAACCCTGAGGCTACTACCTCTATATACTAGTAAATGATCCTAAGTCCTTCTTAAGTACTTAAGAATATACTTTATTACTTTTCAATGCTCAAAGCCTAGATCCGCTTGATACCTACTCATGACACTTAGCACATGCACTATATTAGGCTTGGTACATAGCATGACATACATGATAGACCCTATTGCTGAGGCATAGGGTATCCTATCCATGTTTGTCCTTTCTTTAGGAGTCTTTGAGGACATAGTCCTAGAAAGCAATATTCTATATCTCATCGGTATGAGATCTCTCTTGAAATTTTTCATGTCAAACATTTTGACAATGGTGTTTATATACCTGGACTGAGATAAGCCAAGCATCCTCTTATATCTATCTCTATAGATTTAAATCCCTAAGATATAGGATGCTTCTCCTAAGTCCTTCGTAGAGAAGTGTCTAGATAACCAAACTTTTACTATGGATAACATTTCTTCATCATTCCCAATGATTAGGATATCATCCACATATAACACCAATAAGGTTATAGCACTCCCACTTACCTTCCTGTATACACAAGACTCATCTTCGTTCTTAATAAAATCATAAGATCCGATCGCCTCATCAAATATTATATTCCAACTTTGGGAAGCTTGCTTCAGTTCGTAAATGGACCTAAGCAACCTAAACACCCTATTTGGGTAGTCCTTAGACATGAATCCCTCAAGATGTATCATATACACCTCTTCATTGAGGTTGCTATTGAGGAATGTAATTTTCACAACCATCTGTCAGATCTCTTAGGTGAGATATTGCTAGTCATAGGTGCCCTACATACTAATCATGTGAGTGATGACACATGTGACATGACATGCATTCTTTTTATTTATTATTATTATGATATTTTCTCACTTTATATTACTTGTTGTATATATATATTGTGATATCCATGGATCTATGTATTGAGAATTGGATCATGATGAGATCACGATAATGAGACAAATTCGGCTTTAAACACATACCCTAAGGAATCCCAGTCATAGGTTACTCGAGAGGGACATCAAGATAACCGGACAGACTAGTGTACTATATACCCTTTCATATGATGAAGGCGACTAGTCTCGTAGCTACTCATATGGGGATACTAAGGACACAGTGTAGATGCTCATTGGAGAATGAGTTAACTAATTAATCCACTCATGGAATGTTGGATGGTTGATGATATCTTATTGTTAGATAGCGATTCCGTCATCTTAGTGGTATATCTGGTCCTTAAACTTGAGACACTAAGGATGTTATGTATGAGTACTCTACTCTTTGATACTGTTAGGAACGAGTCGGTACTAGGGGGGGTGAATTATTGTAGCGGTAAAATCACGGTTTCATAAAATCTTCATTTCGATAAAATCAACTTTGGAAATGCTTAACTTTAAAAGCAATAAGAGGAGCGTAGCAAGTAATGAGAAGACAATTTACAGTTTAAAGTAAATTGCTCAAAGTAAAGTAAACCAGATTTTTATAGTGGTTCAATCGTCGTGACCTACATCCACTCCGCCGATTCCTCTTCCATCTAGGCCATCGGCATCCACTATCGATCTTCCTTTAATAGGCAAAGATCAACCTCCTTCTTACACCTCTCTTCTCCTTTTCACAGGTTTAGGAGACAACCTTTACAAGCACTCACTCCTCTCTCAAACTATTCTAACACTTAGACTAGAAGAGGAGGATTCTCACAAGAGATTACAATAGCGTTTTTTCCTTTTTAAATTCTCTGTGCTTGTGTTGGTTAACTAGGGATGTGAGGGGTATTTATAAGCTTCAAGTTGATTCAAACTCAGAGCCTAAAAAGGTCTCATCCTAGGTTTCCTAGGTACTAGTGGTACCACTATCGTTCTTGGGCGGTACTACCGCCACAGGTTCTGCTACTGGGCGGTACCACCGCTGGCAGCATTATTGCCAATGGTACCACCACCTAGATTTCCTAGGGTGTTGTTCCCTTGGCGATGCCACCGTCGACTAGGCTTTCACACCCTGGTTGGGCCTTGAATCTAGCCTAAACCAGCCTAACTTCAGGCCTAGTTAGCCCCTAACAGAGTTGATGAGATTACCTCCCAATCCCAACTCTAATTATGTGCTAACTATGATTCCTAAGACATATTCTAAGCAAGATAAGTCTGGTTTCTTCCGGCAAGCTTCCAGCGATCTTCCGGTGAACTTCGGACGATATCTCGGCAATATTCCGACGGACTCCCTACAAGCTCCTGGACTTCATGACAATCTTCTTAACGAGTTCCAATGAGCTTTTTTAGCAAACTCCAAGACTCCTCGGTCAATTCCGGTAGAACTTTCGATGAACGTCCGGACTTCCGACGAACTCTCGAACTCCCAATGAAATCGCGTTATTGACTCTGGGACTTCATTTTGCTTTATGCCTTGCTATTGTAGTTAATCCTGCACACACAAAAACACACTTCGATCTAGACAATTATTACTAGGCATGAATCATGTTGTCCAGAATGTTATTGGTCCATCGACGCTTCATCCGATTCTTTGGCACATCGTCCGAACTTGTGGCCTATTGCCCAATTGACTAATTGATCTCCGCAACTCTGATATCCTTGATGCAATATCTGCTCTTCTTGGCCTGATGCCCAAATCCATAGCCCGAAGCCTTCTTTCGATATGTCGATCGATCCTCCAGCCCGACGTCCAATCTTCTGACATGTTTTCCTTCGGCCCTACATGATTCTTCTTGCTTTAATTATCACTCTCTGATCGAAGCATCCTGCGTCACTCAAAACATAGATCAAATCATAAATACTATCAATTGGTTTTATCATCAAAATTTGAGATTCAATAATCTCCTCCTTTTTGATGATGACAACCAATTGATGTTAGAGTTAACCTTAACTCCCGGAGTTTAAACAAACTCCCCCTATCATTATGCCATATTGATAGAATCTTGAATTCAAGCTGAATTCAAGTCGTTGCAAATTTCATCATGAATATTTGCAACGTCATCATGCATAACATGATTATACTTCTCCCTTTTTGTCATCAACAAAAGGGAGAAGTTCCAACTATCAAGTGTTTGAGATATAAGTTCAAATCATTGCATGAAAAATATAATATTAAGTTTTATCATTATACAATTTGTAAGCTAGAAAATTTAACAAGTGTTACATCATGTAAGCTATCAAGTTTTAGATATGCAAGGTAGTAAGATAGCAAGTTTACAACATACAAGCTGGCAAAAATTTCGAAAGCAAATGCAAGATAGCTTTTTGTTGAAGTGTGTAAGCTAGCGATTCTTGCTTCTTATTGCAATGTGCAAGTTGCAAGTTTTGCTTCTTGAGATTGACAAGATAGTGATATTTAAGATAGCAAGCTCTTTCTTCTCTTTTGAGAAGTGCCATTTTTGCTTCCTTTGCAAAGTGCAAGCTAGCAAAATTTTACATTATTTTACAACAATCAAGCTAGCAATTTGGCAAGTGTTACTTTTCTTTGAAGTATGAAGGCTAGCAAGTTTTTAAAAAATAATGCAAGATAACAAGCTAGCAAGATACAATGTTTTACATGAAGCAAGCTACATGAAGTACGTTTGCATCTTCTCTTTAGATGTGCAAGCAAGCAAGCAAGTTTTTGCATCTTTTTGACTTGTGCAAGCTAGCAATCTCCCCATTTGTCATTGTAAAAAAGAAGGGAAGAATACAATTTTGTATCTCTTTTTCCCCTTATAACAATTTTCAAATCATGACAAAGGATGAATAATCAAAGATGAAAAATCAAGTTATGAATGTCAAAATAATTTTTCATCATGAATATTTTATCATTGCATGCATCATTATCATAAGTTGAAGTATTATATGCATAATATAAAATCATCATTCATAATTATATTAATGTTTCAATCATTATTTCAACATGTTTGTGTATCATTATAGTTTCAATTTACAATATGCACAATTTTAAAACTTTACATATCATCCTTACTCTATGCATGATACTAAAAATAAATCAATTATCATATCATACATGATACTCATAAGCTAGCAAATTTATATCATTTTAGAGCATCAACACAATATTATGAGTATTTCATGCATTCATATCATTATATGAAAAATAAATTAGGTGTTAAGATATACACTAAATGAATACAAGCGAGTTTTGAAAGATGAAAGAAAAATCAATTTATGTTTACCATGTTCCAAACTTCAAAGCACATCATCTCAAGTTGTGAGTAAAAAAAAAATCATAGAAATATTGTGATTCATTTGGACAAATATTCTCATTAATAAACTGCAAGAAATCATTTGAGAATAAAAAGTTAGGGATCTTGATTCAATTAAGGAAAATATCAAGATTTGATTTCGAGAATCCAAGATCATATGAGTTCAATAACACTTCCTTTTAATATATAGAAAGTAGAATAATAGGAGATCAAATAGTAAAAGATCTTCAAAATAAATTTTTAGTCATGAATTCCTAAAAAGATATTCTCTTTAGTAAATCACAAAAGGAAACATAAGAGAAAAAAATTTCAATTTATGCATAAAAAATTTTATGATTCAAATTCAAATTATCAAAATTATCAAAATCTTTTCAATAAAATTCAATGAAGACAACGTAAATAGATTCTCATGAGAACTCGATTCATGCATAATGTCTCAATTTTTCATGAATGTCATAAGACATGATTTATTTCAATAAATCTCTTCTTTTATAAGTGGATAAAAGAAACATAGGAGATCTTGACTCGTGCATAAGAAATCTCAAGTTATAAATTTCAAAAAATCAAGATAAAACTCATTTAAATTTAAATCATCAAATCAATATCATTTTCAAGAGATTACATAAGATAGATTCATCACTAAGAATCACTTGTTGACAAAAATATCGAAAAGCTTTAGAGGTATTTTGAAAAAAAATGCATTCTCCCTTTTTGTTTTAATCTAAGTGATTTGATTTCATACAAGCATACTTAAGTTTTTTTTGTCTGAAAACATACATCATAGTTTAAAATCAAAAGAGCAAATCTCATCATGAAAGTCATCAAGATCAAATCATCATTTCTTCAAATCATCATGCTTAATTCAAACTTATTGAGCATGATATCAAATCATTACTTCAAATGAAACTTGATTTCATTAATCATAGAGCATCTTTAATTAAAATTGAGAAATAATATTATTAATCTTGTTAAGTGTATAAGCATTAGATTTATATTTAATATTTTATTATATTATTGTATCATTAAAACATCAAGCATGATTTCAATCAAAATCAGAAATACACATTATTTCTTCTTGAAAAACATACATAGGATTATAGGATTATTATTAGATTTAAATCTAACATTTTATTCCTTTAAGTAAAATATATAATTTTCATTATCATTTTCAAAATTACTAGCATGATCCCAATTTGTGCATTTTCATTACATTATTAAGCATACAATTTTCAAAAAGAAATTTATATATATATTTTAAACTAAATTAAAAATAACTCATGAAGAACATCAAGTAATTTCAAAGTAAATTAAAGGAGTTTTGTTTATCTTATCATAGAAAGTCGTTAAGGCGTAGTTTGCCACCTCACCTTTGTTGATTTTCTTCTCGTCTTCGGAGGAGCTTGATTCATCCTAAAGTTCTCTCTTCTTGCATTTATAGCAAGTAGTTGCGTTCTTTATGTTCTTTAATTTTTGTTTCATAAACTTTTTAAATTTCATAGTGATGAGTTCAAGTTCACCATCACTTGAGCTTATGCTCGAGTAGTCTTCAATTGTTCTTAGTCTGAAATCATTTCTGTTCTTTGAAAGATAGTTCTCAAGTTCTTCATGTGCATTGCATATCATTTCATAGGTCATTAGAGACCCGATAAATTCTTCGATCAAAAAAGTATTCAAAATTTTTTATTTTTGAATAGCCGTTATTTTCGAATCCCAATTTTTAGAAAGCGATCGTAAAAATTTACTAACAAGTTCAAAATTCAAAAAAGTTTTACCAAGAGCTTCTATACTATTGACAATATCCCAAAAACGAGTGTACATGTCAACAATGGTTTCACTCGGCTTCATTCGAAATAGTTCAAAATCATGCATTAAAAGATTGACCTTCGAAACTTTTAATCTACTAGTATCTTCGTGAGTAGTTTCAAGAATATGCCAAATATCAAAAGTCGTTTCGCAAGTAGAAACCCGATTAAACTCATTTTTGCCTAAGGCGCAAAATAGAGCATTCATAGCTCTAGCATTTAAAGAAAAAGTATTCTTCTTCAAATCATTCCAATGGTTCATTAGAAGAGAAGACATTAAAAACCGTTTTCAACAATACTCCATAAATTTAAATCCAACGAAAGCAAGAAAACTCTCATTCGAGTTTTCCAATATGTGTAGTCCGTCCCATTGAACAAGGGAGGATGAATGAGAGAGTGACCCTCTTGAAAGCCGAAAAGAGCCATTTCTCTTAGGTGTTAAACCAAATGAGAAATTACGAGGCTCTGATACCAACTGTTAGGAATGAGTCGACACTAAGAGGGGGGGGTGAATTAGTGCAGTGGTAAAATCATGATTTCATAAAATATTCATTTCGATAAAACCAATTTCGGAAATGCTTAACTTTGAAAGTAATAAGAAGAGCATAGTAAGTAATGAGAAGGCAGTCTGTAGTTTAAAGTAAATTGCTTAAAGTAAAGCAAACCAGAATTTTATAGTGGTTCGATCGTCGTGACCCACTTCCACTCCGCCGATTCCTCTTCCATCGAGGCCACCAGCATCCACTATCGATCTTTCTTTAATAGGCGAAGATTAACCTCCTTCTTACACCTCTTTTCTCCTTTTCACAGGATTAGGAGACAACCTTTACAAACACTCACTCCTCTCTCAAACTATTCTAACACTTAGACTAGAAGAGGAGGATTCTCACAAGATATTACAATAGTATTTTTCCCTTTTAAAATTCTCTATGCTTGTGTTGGTTAACTAGGGATGAGAGAGGTATTTATAGGCTTTAAGTTGATTCAAACTCGGAGCCTAAAAAGGTCTCATCCTAGGTTTCTTGGGTACTAGCAGTACCATCGTCGTTCCTGGGCGGTACTACTATCGCAGGTTCTGCTACTAGGCGGTACCACCACCTGATAGGGGTGGTACCATTGCTGATAGCATTACTGCCGGTGGTACCACCACTCAGATTTCCTGGGGTGCTGTTCCCCAAGCAGTGCCACCATCGGTCAAGCATTCAACACCCTGGTTGGCCCTTGAATTCAGCCCAACTTAGGCCTAGTTGGCCCCTAACAGAGTTGATGAGATTACATCCTAATCCCAACTCTAATTATGTGCTAACTATGATTCCTAAGACATATTCTAAGCAAGATAAGTCCGGTTTCTTCCGGTGAGCTTACGGTGATCTTTCGGCGAACTTATGATGATCTCTCGGTAATGTTCCGGTGGACTCCCGGCAAGCTCTTGGACTTCACGATGATCTTCTTGGCGAGTTCCAATGAGCTTCTTTGGCAAGCTCTAGGACTTCTCGATGAATTCTGGCAGAACTTCTGATGAACGTCCGGACTTTCAATGAACTCTCAAACTCCCAATGAAATCGCATTCTTGAATCCGGGACTTCATTTTGCTTTATGCCTTACTATTATAGTTAATCCTGCACACACAAAAATACAACTCGATCTAGACAATGTTGAATCTCATATTTTGATGATGAAACCAATTGATAATTGTGTTTATGTTTTAATCTGCATTTTGAGTGATGTAGGATGCTTCGATCAGGATGAGACAATTAAAGCAGGAAAAATCATGTTGTGCCAGAGGAACATGTCAGAAGATTGGACAACGGGCCGATGGATCGATCGACGTATCGACAGAAGGCTTCGGGCCGTGGACTTGGGCATCGGGCCAAGAAGAGCGGGTATTGTGCCAAGGATATCGGAGTTGCAGAGTCAACTGGCCGATTGGGCAATAGGCTGCAGGAGAGGACAATGCGCCGAAGAATCGGAGGAAGCATCGAGGGACCAATGACATGCCGGATAACTTAGTTAATTACTTAGGATTAATTGTCTCGATCGAAGTTTTGTTTTAAGTATGCAGGATTAACTACGATGAAAGAAAGACATGCAGCAGGAGTTGCACTGGAGTCAAGACTATGATCACGTTGGGAGTTCGAGAGCTTGACGGAAGTTTGAACGATCATCAGAGGTTCTGCGGGAACAAATCTGAGAAGTCCAGGAGCTTGCCAAAAGAAGCTCGTTGGAACCCGCCAAGATCAAATCGTGAAGTCTAGGAGCTTGCCGGAAGTTCGCAGAATGGTTTCCGAGAGTTTATCGAAAGACCACCGGATGTTCGCCGGAAGCTCACCGGAAGAAGTCTTGACTTGCGGACTTTGTAATAGCTTAGGAAATGTCTTTAAAATCGTAGTTAGCATGTTAATTAGGATTAGAATTAGGTGTTAATCCTATAACCCACGTAGGGGCCAATTGGGCCCGAGTTCGGACTGGTTTGGGCCAAGCGGTGCAACCGCCCCTGACAAGCAGTGGCACCGCCTAGAGGCTCAGTCTCCGAGCTCTGCCAGGCGGTGCAACCGCCCCAGTCAGGCGGTGCAACCGCCAGACCCCGGAATTCCGGGAGATGACAATTTTGAGCTCCAAATTCAAACTGATTTGGGGTCTATAAATACTCCTCTCATCCCTGGTTAATTCACACAAGCATAGAGAGCAAAAAAGGAAAGAAAAGTTGTAGAAATCAGTTGAGAAATCCCTCCTCTAGCTTAAGTGTTAGAATTCTGTTTAAGAGAGGAGAGTGAGTGCTTGTAAGGGTTGTCTCCTAAACCCGGTAAAAGGAGAAGAGGGGTGTAAGAAGGAGATTGATCTTCACCTACTAAAGGAAGATCGTTAGTGGATGCCGGTGGCCTCGACGGAAGAGGAATCAGAGGAATGGATGTAGGTCACGATTGACCGAACCACTATAAAGTCTCGTCTTCTCTGGTTTGCATTTACTTAGAGCATATTATCTTTACTGCAAACCTCCTCAATAGCTTACTGCCTTCTGCAAATCTACCATCGTGTTTCAAAGTTCAGTATTTTCCGAATCGGTGTTTAGACATAAATCAGTTTTATCGTACGAATATCATATTTTAGTTTGCGCTTACATTCTGATTTCCATCATAACTGCAAACTGCCCTTATAGATTCGCTTTAACTACATCTTGCTTGATTATAAGTTAAAGTGATTTACAAATTAACTTTTCTACCGAAATCGCTCTTATCGTACGAACGTAGTTTTAATCGTCGAAAGTTTTCCGCTACACTAATTCACCCCCCCCTCTTAGTGCTCTTGATCCTAATAGACAATTATTACTACGTATGAATCATGTTGTCCGGCATGTCATTGGTCCATTGACGCTTCGTCTGATTCTTCAGTGCATCGTCCGATCTTGCGGCCTATTGCCCAATCAGCAAATTGATCTCTACAACTCCGATATCCTTGGCGTAATATCCGCTCTTCTTAACCCGATGCCCGAATCCATGGCCCGAAGCCTTCTGTCAATACATCAACCAATCCTCTAGCCCGACGTCCAATCTTCTAACATGTTTTCCTCTGGCCCAACATGATTCTTCCTGCTTTAATTGTCTCTCCCTGATCGAAGCATCCTATATCACTCAAAATACATATCAAATCATAAATACTATCAATTGGTTTCATCATCAAAATTCTAGATTCAATAGATACCATATTTATAGGTTTAGAAATTTCAGATCTAACATAACCAGTCATCGAGAGTAGCAGCCAATCTTATGAGAGCTATTGAGTATCGAAAGAATATCATCAGCTCTTAGTGTTATGAGAGGAATATCTCATGTGTTCTTGCTCAAACAAATCCCTTGCTAGGGTCATTCAGATTGAGAGAGAAAGTGTTCTTTTGGAGAATTCGTTTAGAAAGAGACTCTAGTAGAAACCATACGGGCCTAGCAGCACCATGCTCGGTATAGGGTCTTTGGGATACTAGATGGATGAGGGACTGTAGATATATGGTAACTAAGGATAGATAGATCCATAGGATTGGATTCCTATATATCATTTGGGGACTACGGTGTAGTGGCCTAGTAAGTCCACAATCGATGAGTCGAGTGAATTATTATAGAGCTAATAATTTACCGAGCTAAAAGGAGTTCTAATATGTATGACTCACGTATGATAGGTGTTACGACGAGTAGAGGTTTGGATATAAGATATCCGTTGAATCCCCTATCTTATTTGATATCCAATAAGCCCCTAAATTATTGGATCCTATTGATGAGATCCAATAAGAGCTAATGAGAGATTAGAGTTTTTTAGTTGGAAATAAATATAAATTTAGTATAATATTAGTGAAAATAAGCTAAATTAAGAAAGAATAATGACACATATCTTTTGCGAGCTTTAAGGAGTAGCTTTGTTGTACGTTCTAGATCATCTTTCCATTAATATTGAATTATCTACAAAGAAATGATTTGGATTGTTAGATTGTGGTATGTTACGGACCATCCTCGTTGAGTTTCATGATCTGAATCATAGGTGACATGTATAAAATACTATTTTTCGATCCATGCACCACCCTCAAATTGTGTAAACAGGACCATCGACTCCCCTGCGTTGTTGCTATCATTAATTAAGGCATTGTTGTTCATGTCACTACCATGTCTCTAGATTGAGCGGGTTGAATGCAATTGAGAAGGAGTTTCATTATCTGACTCGATTGTTTCCAATAGTATGGCTGATGCTATTGTCTTCCCCTTTGCTTTTATCTTTGCATACTAGGTGGACGACTATCATGGTTGGGTGTCTCTAGTTCCTTGAGCAGTTTAACTTAATATTATCTGACTCCTTTCACCACGTTCTGACTAAAGAAAATCTTTCTCTAGCATTGTTGAGTTTAGGAGAGTGAAAATATGAGAATGAGGAGATATGAGTGAGAATGAGTTTGAGAGACCTGAGGAGATTGAGAGAGTGATGAGTTGAAAGAGGGGGGAACCCTTTCCTATGGTTCAAAAAGTTAATTTGATTGTTTGAAATAGGGCGATCTTAGCCCTTGATCGGTAATGATCGGATTTTGACCATTATTATCCGATATGGACCCCATATCACTCAATACGTGATCAAACTATGGTACTACTTGGTAGAGGGCGGTATGCATACCGAACCCCTATCGGACTAGTACATACCTCCCATACCAAGCAGTACGAGTCAGTATGGTGAACCCTATTCCAAGTCTAAGATTATTCTATCAATGAATACTTGTGTATGTTGTGTACAATCTAAGATAACTAAACCCTCTTTTAAATTTGTTATTAGAACATCATCCTTGCTAGAACTTATTCATACTAAAGTTTGTGAGAGCAAGGAAAGTCTAACTAAAGGAGGAAAACATTATTTTGTTACATTTATTGATGACTTTTCAAATTTTACATATGTTTATTTGTTAAGAACAAAGGATGAGGTTTTTGAAAAATTTAAAATCTTCATGGAAGAAATTAAAAATAAAACCAGCAAAAAGATTAATAGAATAGGATCTAACATAGGAGGAGAATATCTCTCAAAAGAGATTATTTCATTTTGTGATCAAAATGGTATCACCAGAGAACTTTCTACACCTAACACTCCATCTCAAAATGGAGTACCAAAAAGAAAAAAATAGATCTTTGCTAGAAATGGTTAGTGTTATGAAAATTCATGCTAAATTACCTAAGAATTATTGGGGAGAAGCACTTCTTACTGCATGTAATATTAATAACAGAATTTTAAATAAGAAACATTTATTTGAAATCTACTTCTGATTAAAGAAAAACCTAGTATTAATTATTTTAAAGTGTGGGGTTATATTGCATATGCTTTAGATGCTGCTTTGTAAAGACCTAAGTTAGGAAGTAAAACTGTTAAATCTATTTTCTTGGGTTATTCTGTGTATAGTAAAGTATATAGATTTTTGAGCCGTTGTAACAATAGAGTATTTTAGTATTTGAATGTGCACATGCTATTTTCGAACACTTAACAATTAAAGATGGAGACAAGTTAGCATTAGAAAAGGATTTATCAAATGAGTTAGATTCCTATTCTGATCACACTTCTAGTTCTAATACTGAAACTGAAGATGTTATTAAAAAGCTACAAAAAGATTTAACTTTTATTCCTAATTATAGTTGGTATTGTTAGAGCTAGTCCCAGGAAATTTACCAAAGGATAATTTTGGTAATTCAACAAAGACAATAAAACGGAAAGAATAAAAGCGACAAGAATACTAGATTTACGTGATTCGACCAATTGACCTATATCCACAGACAAAGGAGGAGCAAATCACTACTATAAAAGAGGGACTATTACAAATGCTTTAGGAAGATATTCCTAGGCCATAAAACAGTGAATCTAATAAACAAGAAAAACTAAAACTATAAGCCCAAACTATTTAACTGAGTATAGACTTAAACCCAAAGCAAACACTTAGGTTTTTCTTGTGGTGCATCTTGTGGTGCCTCTGACTTCAAAGCCTAGACCCTTATTTATAGTTCCAATAGGAGATAACAAGCCTGATTTTCTCGATGTGGGACTATGGGACTTGCCAAACTAACAAATCTCCACCTTGGCATGTCCCAACAAAACTTGCTCCACCTTCTTCATAAAAGCCCCAACGGGCAATCACTAACAATGAACACCAACCAAGTCCAAGCACCGCTTGAACTTGTAAACTGGAAGAGGCTTCGTAAGCATATCAGCTGGATTGTCCTTCGTATGAATTTTATAAACAAGGACCTTTCCCTCAGCAATAATATCCCATTTGCATCCAATAATTTTCTTACCCGAAGGCGACTTCACAAGATCCCAAGTTCTATTCCGATTGAGAGATTTAATTTCTTCATTCATCGCAATCAACCACTTAGTGAAATTATCACAAGAAACTGCATCTGAGTAGGAAGTAGGCTCACCAACTTCACTTGTTTCTTCTGCAACAAACAAAGCATATGCAACTAAATTTGCATATCATTGTGGCGGTCGAATATCTCTCCGTGGTCTATTCTTGGCTATGGAATATTGCTCTTCCTCTAGATCATCTTCGTTAGTAGACTCGGGACCATCTATTGGCATCTTTTGAGTAGAAGAGTTCAACTTAAAAGAATCTGAACTACCAATCTCAAGCTCCACCTGCTTCTGCGCACTATCATTTGTACAACTAGTAGATTCCTCTTTGGAAGATAACATAGACAATTCATCAAAAGTAACATCTTTACTGATTACAAATTTTGGGGATTTGGGATCAGAACACCATAATCTGTATCCTTTCACCCTAGAAGCATACCCAAGGAAAATGCATTTTTTAGCTTGAGGCTCTAATTTTTCTTCATTTATATGCATGTATACTGGACACCCAAAAATTTTTAAATCAGAGTAATCAACAGGAGTACCTGACCAAACTTCCTCCGGAGTTTTAAAGTTAAGTGCTACAGAAGGAGCGCGGTTGACAATGTAACGAGCCATATTAATTACCTCTGCCCAAAAGTCCTTTGTCAACCCTGCATTTGAGATCATACACCTTGCTCTCTTCAAGGTGTAACAGGCCCTTCGGAGTGTTCTATTCATATGTTCGGCCATATCATTTTGTTGAGGCGTCATCCTAACAGTGCGATGCTGAACGATACCTTTATTTTTGCATAATTCATCAAACTCACCTTCACAAAATTCCATACCATTATCTGTTCGAAGCCGCTTAATCTGTTTACCTGTTTGCTTCTCAATCAAAGCCTTCCATTATTTAAAGGTTAGAAAAACATCATTTTTATGATTCAAAAAATAAACCCAAACTTTCCTGGAATAATCGTCAATGAAAGTCAACATATACCTGGCACCACCCTTAGACTGAACATGAGTTGGATCCCAAAGGTCTGAATGAATATAGTGAAGAGTACCTTTCGTTTTGGGAACTGTCGGAGAATTAAAGCTGACACTTTTTTGCTTTCCAAAAATACAATGTTCACAAAAATCCAGTGGCCCAGTACTCTATCCACAAAGTAGATCCCTTTTGCTCAATATGCTCAAACCTTTTTCACTCATATGACCCAAACGCATATGCCATAATTTGGTGATGTCAAAATCAAACAATGATGATGACGAGACTACAATCGAGCCTATGACAGTAGTGCTAGTCATAGGTGCCCAATAAGTCAATCACGTGAGTGATGACACGTGTGACTTGATACAGAATCTTTTTGCTTATTATATTTTGGCGTATATCACTTTATAACTATTGCATATATGCATATATATATTATGATGTCCTTGGATTTGTGCAATGAGAATCGGATCGTGATGAGATCACGATAATGAGATCGATTCATCTTTAAACACATATCCTAAATAATCCTAGTCATAGGTTACTCGAGAGGGACATCGTGATAACCGGACAGACTGGTGTGCTGTATACCCGTCCATATGAAGGATGCAGATGGTCTCATAGTTGCTCATGTAGGGACACTAGGGATACAGTACAGGTGCTCATTGGAGAATGAGTTCACTGATTTATCCGCTTACGGAATGCTTGATGGTTGATGATGCCTTATTGTCATACAGCGATTTCGTAATCCTAGTGGTATATCTGGTCTTTAGACTTGAGACACCAAGGATGTCCTGTATTAGTGCTCCACTCTTTGATACCAGACTTATAGGTTTGGCTGTCCCAGATCTAGTACAACTGGTCATTGGGAGTGGTAGTCGACCTTACGAGGGCTATTGAGTGTCAATAGAGAATCATCCACTCTCGGCGTCATGAGAGAAATATCCCATGTGTTCTTGCTCAGAAAAATCCTTGGCTAGGGTCATTCGGGTTGAGAGAGAAAGAGTTCTCCAGGAGAATCCGATTAGAGCGAGACTCGAGTAGAAACCATATGGGTCTGACAACACCATGCTTGATATACGGTCTCTAGGATATTAGAAGGATGAGGGACTATAGGTACACGGTAACTGAGGACAGACAGGTCCAATGGATTGGATTCCCCTGTATCGTTTGGGGACTATGGTGTAGTGGTCTAGTACGTCCGTAGTCGATGAGTCAAGTGAATTATTACAAAGATAATAATTCATTGAGTTAGAAGGAGTTCTGACAGGTATGACTTACGACCAGCTCGATATTGGGCCTAGAGGGTCACACACATATGGTAGGCATTGCAATGAGTAGAGGTTCGGATATGAGATATCCGACAGAGCCCTTGTCTTATTGGATATCCAATAAGCCCCTAAATTATTGGATCCCATGGACAAGATCCAATAAGAACCCATGTGAGATTATTGGATAGAGATCTACTAATCTAAAAAGCTTGGGTTATTGGATGCAGATCCAATACCCGCTAGGTGAGGATCCATTAGGGTTTGACAGGGGACCTCTATAAATAGGAGGGATTCAGAGCCTCATAGGCTAGAGCCTTTGCTTGCCTCTCCTATTCTCCTCCCCCTTAGAGCAGGCCTAGAGTTTTGAGGAGCGTCGTCGTATCCCTGCTGTGTGGATTACCGCTAGAGAGGAGGATGATTAACCTCCTTCCCCCTCTTCTAAGGATCTGCAAGGAAACAGAGATATACGATCTCCCTAGGTAACACAAACTATTCTATACGCGGTTTTAAGTTTCGCGGATTTTGCGCACCAATCTTTGCACGACGACGAACATCTCTTTAGGTATTGGGGATTTTGTTTTCTTGTTCTTCCGCTGCGCATGTGATGTCGCCCCAAGATTTCCCAACAGTAGTATTAGAGCCAGGTTGTTCATGCGAATGATTGGTTTTGAACTGCATGTGTTGTGTTTATGAAAAACTTTTGATGTCAAAATCATTGATGCAAAAGCGAGAAAGGGCAGCAACAAGCCCTTGATCTGCGTGCGTGCAGCGCAGCCGCAGGCAGGCAGCATAGGGGATGCGTCTGCAGCAGCCGGTCGGCGGCCTGCTTGCAGCAGGCTTACGTCCGGTGGGGCTGGCAGCCTGCGGGCAGAGGCGCATGCGGCCGCTTCTCTCGCGGGGTGAGGCGCCGTAGGGCAACGGTGCTTGCCACCGCTGCTCCCGCGGGCGAAACCCCCCCCATAAGGGCGACCGCCCGGCGGGATAGCACTGCCTGCGGGCGTTGCCCCACGAGCAGAACCGCCCGCGGAGGCGGCGGCGCCCGTAGGGGCGCCAACCTGCAGGGGCAGCATCACCTGCAAGCGTTGCCCCGCCGGCAGAACCGCTCGCGGGGGCGCCCACCCGCAGCGGCAGCGCTGCCAGCGGGTGTGCTGCCTGCAAGCGGGGGCAACGCCCTCGCCCCGTCGCACAGGCCGCCGCCAACTGGGTGGCGACAGCGATAGTAGCAAAGGGGAGTAGGGCATTAGGGTTTTCTGGGCAAAAGACAGATTTGCCTCTCGGAATTTGAGAAATTCTAGTTTCTGTCTTTTGTCTAAATTATGAAAATACCCCTATGAATTTAGAAATTCTCTATATGTCCCTGATTTCATAAAATACTAATTAATTAAAATATTTAGTTGATTATTATTTTTTTTCATTATCTAGTAGTCCTACATGATGATGATTATTTATACATGTGATGTATGATATATGGACGGATGATCATGGACCGTGTGATGTGTGTACTTGTGATTATTATTATTGGGGTCTACGAGCCTCCATTATATTTCTTGTTTATTATCGGGCTGCATGCCTATGATTAAGTTGTAATCACATGAGAAGGCGCAGTGGGAGCGTGAATGCGATAACGGGACCCACGAGACGGACGATCGCGATGCATGAAGATGCATCAAGATGTCGACGGAACCGACGAGGACGAGATAAACGATCACAGGGCATGGAGATGTACCGTTGCACACAAAGATCTTGATGTGAGTGATTAGGCCTACTAGCTCGGGCCTAATCACATTAGGTTGTGGTCCATGATCATCTGGTGTGATTGCTTATACATATACTAGATATGTATATATATTTGCATGCGATGTAGATATATATTAAATATGTATATGTGTGACATGTTATATTAGGAGACCAAATTATTAAAACATCTCTCTCGATAATATTAAGTCGGTAAACGTGAGGCAATTAGATTGACCCACGTGGCCTTCCATCGTTATAAGTAGGAACCGATTCCCGGTGTAAGTTGAGTTGGTCGAGTCTCGCGAGAGTCACCTATATCGCGATTCGCTATCTTGCTTATGACATAAAGATATCACCGGTGACCTGAGGGTATGGTATGCTTGGTCGAGTCCCTCGAGGGTATATCATCAAATCAGACTCATCTTGTAACGAAGGTGTTGACTTAACCGAGCATCATGGTTGGTCGAGTCCCTCGAGACCATGGTGATTCGGAGGCTGAACAGGACAGAAATCACAAGGAGTTATGATCGGCAAGAGTTGCCTACCTTTTAGGTTTAGTGTGATTGGTCGAGTCCCTCGAGGTTACACTAAGACGCTGATTGGATCCTGATCCCCATTGGAAGTCTACTGGAGACTTCCATTTCACATGCTGAGGGTGTAGCGTGACTCATTAGTAAAATAGTAGGAGCATATTAAGATAGAAGTCTATATCTGAATAGTTTACTTCATGTAAAATCTGCATGTTATTCATTTCTACTACATCTTTATTTTTAGAAAATGTCGCTTTCAAATCCCTTACGTGGCATACTTGAAGTCAACCGCCTCACTGGTCCAAATTATACGGATTGGCTTCATAACTTGAGACATGTTCTCATGGTAGAGAAAATCGTGTACGTCCTTGATACAGTGATGCCTACACCCGAAGAAGGGGCAAGCAAGGATGAGATCGCTCGCTACGTGAAGTACATTGATGACTCCACTCTTGCTCAGTGCTGTATGTTGGGCTCTATGACTCCTAAGTTACAGAGACAACATGAAAAGATGGATGCCAGATCCATTCTCCTACATGTCCGTAAATTGTTTGAGGACTTAGCGATATGGGATATCCAAGAGCCTCTTTCGTGCTAGGATGACTAAGGGGACACCGGTTCAAAACCATGTCCCAAAGATGATTGAGTGGATAGAGAAACTCACAGGTCTAGGAATGGTTCTAGAGGATAACTTGTGTGTGGATATTGTGCTTCAGTCCCTACCATATTCCTTTTCACAGTTCATAATGAATTTTAATATGAATAAGCTTGAGGTGACTCTTCCAGAGCTCCTCAATATGTTGAGGGAGGTAGAGAGTACTATTAAGAAAGAGAAGCCAGTTCTCTACACTAGTGAGACCAGAAAGAAAAGGAAAGTAGAAAGGTCCCTTAAGAAGGGAAAGGGCAAGGGCAGACCAGGTAAAGCAAAGGTTGCTAAGAAAGACCCAGCTAAGGACAAAGGCTAGTGCTTCCACTGTGGTAAAGATGGACACTAGAAGAGGAACTGCAAAGAGTACCTTACAAAGAGGGCGAAATAGAAGCTTGGAGAAGCTTCAGGTACATCCATGATCAATCTCCAATTGTTAGATTTTTGTGATAGTGCATTGGTATTGGATACCAATATTGCTTATCACATCTACAATTTATTATAAATTCTAGCAAAGCCAAGGGGAGATTGGCGAGAGGAATATTGCATAAAGGTTTGTTTACGCTAGATACTACTCCACATATCATGAATGTAAATGTGTCCAAGAGGAAACAAGATGAGATGAACAGTGCATACCTGTGGCATTGTAGGCTAGGTCACATCCATGAAAGAAGGATTCAAAAGTTGCTAAATGATTGATATCTAGATCCATTCGACTATGTGTCATATGTAACTTACGAGCCTTGCCTTTGTGGAAAATTGACCAACTCTCCATTTAGTGGAACTAGAGAAAGAGCCACTGAGCTGTTGGAACTCATACATAGTGATGTATGTGGACCCATGTCAACTCATGGCATTGGTGGTTACTCCTACTTCATTACCTTTATTGATGATTTCTCAATGTATGGATATGTGTACTTAATGAAGTACAGGTCTGAGGCTTTTGAGAAATTCGGAGAGTATAATAATGAGGTAGAGAACCAGACTGAAAAGAGTATCAAAACTCTTCGATCAGATCGAGGAGGTGAGTACTTAAGTATAGAGTTTAATCAGTTCCTCAAGGACCATGGGATATTATCCCAATGGACACCTCCTTATACACCTCAACTCAATGGTGTCTTCAGAAAGAGGAATCGTATGCTATTAGATATGGTACGGTCCATGATGAGTTTCACTGACCTACCCATCTTATTCTAGGGATATGCTCTAGAGACCGCAGCTTACCATCTGAATAGAGTTCCGACTAAGTCGATAGTGTCTACACCATATGAGATATGGAAAGGGAAGAAACTTGATCCTAAGGTTGTTAAGATTTGGGGCTGCCTTGCCCACGTTAAAAGACACAACCCCGATAAGTTAGAATCAAGGATAGAGCGATGCAAATTTGTAGGATACCCCAAAGAAACTTGTGGGTATTATTTCTATCATCTTGAGGACCAAAAGGTCTTTGTAGCTAAGAGAGCAGTGTTCCTTGAGAAGGAACACATTCTTGGCAGAGATAGTGGGAGAATGATAGAGTTGAGCGAGGTTGGAGAACCAAGCTCAAGCACCACTCTACAGCCCGAGTCTGTTCAGGTACCTAATACACAAGTTTCAACTTTATGTAGATCTGAGAGAGTATTTCATCCCCCTAAGAGATATGTGGGACATATTAGAGGAGAGGATGTTGAGGATATTGATCCTCAGACATACGAGGAGACTATTATAAGTATAGACTCCGGAAAATGGCAAGAAGCCATAAATTCTGAGATGGATTCTATATACTCCAACAAGGTTTGAAACCTAGTTGATGCGACCGAAGGTATTGTACCCATTGGTTGCAAGTGGATCTTTAAGAAAAAGATCGGAGTAGATGGAAAGGTAGAGACCTATAAAGCAAGGCTAGTGGCTAAGGGGTATCGTCAAAGGCAAGGTGTTGACTATGACGAAACCTTCTCACCCGTAGCAATACTAAATTTCATTAGAATTCTATTGGCTATTGTAGCACACTATGATTATGAGATCTGGCAGATGGATATGAAAATCACATTTCTCAATGGGAACCTCGAGGAGTAGATGTATATGATGCAACCTAAGGGATTCGTGTCCAAGAACTGCCCATATAAGGTGTGTAGGTTGCTTAGATCCATTTATGGACTAAAGCAAGCTTTCCGAAGTTGGAACATAAGATTTGATGAGGCAATCATATCTTATGACTTCGTTAAGAACGAAGATGAGCCTTGCGTGTACAGGAAGATAAGTGGGAGCGCTATCACCTTTTTGATGTTATATGTGGATGACATCCTAATCATTGGGAATGACGTAGGAATGCTATCCACAGTAAAGGCTTGGTTATCTAGACACTTCTCCATGAAGGACTTACAGGAAGCATCCTATATCTTAAGGATTCGAATATATAGAGATACATCCAAAAGGATACTTGGCTTGTCCCAGTCCAAGTACATAGAAACCATTGTCAAAAGGTTTGGCATGGAAAATTCCAAGAGAGGTCTCATATCGATGAGACATGGGATATTGCTTTCGACGAGTATGTCCCCAAAGACTCTAGAAGAAAGGGCGAACATGAATATGATACCTTATGCCTCAGCAATAGGGTCTATCATGTATGACATGCTATGTACTAGGCCTGATATAGCGCATGCTCTAAGTGTCACGAGTAGGTATCAAGCGGATCCAGGCTTGAAGCACTGGAAAGTAGTAAAGTGCATCCTTAAGTACTTGAGAAGGACTAAGGATTATTTACTAGTGTATGGAGGTAATAGCCTTAAGGTTGAAGGCTACATGGACTCAAGTTTTTAGTATGATGTCGATAATAGCAAGTCGAATTCAGGGTATGTGTACATCTTGAATGGAGGAGCAGTGTGCTGGAAGAGTTCCAAACAAGATACTACTGCTGACTCGACCACAGAGGCAAAGTACATTGCTGCATTAGATGCAACAAAGGAGGGAGTCTGGGTGGAGAAGTTCATCACAGATTTGGGAGTCGTGCAGAGTAATGAGGAGCCGACTTCCTTATATTGCGACAACTATGGGGCGATTACTTAAATAAAGGAACCTGGGTCTCATCAGAGGTGTTCTAAGAAGGTTCTAGCTTATCAAAGAGATCGTAACCCGAGGAGATGTAGCAGTGGAAAGAGTTCCATCCGAAGATAACATTGCAGATCTACTGATAAAGCCGTTATCTCATATTGTCTTTGAGAGTCACAGGGGTCTGATGCGGATCAAACACATAGGTGATTGGCTTTAGGTCAAGTGGGAGATTGCTAGTCATAGGTGCCCAAAAAGCCAATCACGTGAGTGATGGCACGTGTGACTTGATAAAGAATCTTTTTGCTTATTATATTTTAGCGTATATCACTTTATAAATATTGCATATATGCATATATTTATTGTGATGTCCTTGGATTTGTGCAATGGGAATCGGATCGTGATGAGATCACGATAATGAGATTGATTCACCTTTAAACACATATCCTAAATAATCCCAGTCATAGGTTACTCGAGAGGGACATTGTGATAACGAGACAGACTAGTGTGTTGTATACCCGTTCATATGATGGATGTAGCTGGTCTCATAGATGCTCATGTCGGGACACTAGGGATACAGTACAGGTGCTCATTGGAGAATGTGTTTACTGATTGATCTGCTTACGGAATGTTGGATGGTTGATGATGCCTTATTGTCAGACAGCAATTCCGTAGTCCTAGTGGTATATCTGGTCCTTAGACTTGAGATACCAAGGATGTCCTGTATGAGTGCTCCACTCTTTGATACCAGACTTATAGGTTTGGCTATCCCAGATCTAGTATAGTTGGTCATTGAGAGTGGTAGTCGACCTTACGAGGGCTATTGAGTGTCGATAGAGGATCATCCACTCTCGGCGTCATGAGAGGAATATCCCATGTGTTCTTGCTTAGAAAAATCCCTAGCCAGGGTCATTCGGGTTGAGAGAGATAGAGTTCTCTGGGAGAATCCGATTAGAGCGAGACTCGAGTAGAAACCGTATAGGTCTGACAACACCATGCTCGATATATAGTCTCTGGGATATTAGAAGGATGAGGGACTATAGGTACACGATAACTGAGGATAGACAAGTCCAATAGATTGGATTCCCTTGTATCGTTTGGGGACTACGGTATAGTGGCCTAGTACGTCCGTAGTCGATGAGTCAAGTGAATTATTACAAAGATAATAATTCACTGAGTTAGAAGGAGTTTTGACAAGTACGACTCACGGCCAGCTCGATATTAGGCCTAGAGGGTCACACACATATGGTAGGCATTACGATGAGTAGAGGTTCGGATATGAGATATCCGATGGAGCCCTTGTCTTATTGGATATTTAATAAGCCCCTGAATTATTGGATCCCATGGATGAGATCCAATAAAAGCCCATGAGAGATTATTGGATAGAGATCTACTAATCTAAAAAGCTTAGGTTATTGGATGCAGATCCAATACCCACTAGGTGAGGATCCATTAGGGTTTGACAAGGGACCTCTATAAATAGGAGGGATTCAGAGCCTCATAGGCTAGAGCCTTTGCTTGCCTCTCCTATTCTCCTCCCCCTCTCCACCTCAAAGCAGGCCTGGAGTTTTGAGGAGCGTCGTCGCAGCCCTGCTGTGTGGATTACCATTAGAGAGGAGGACGTTTGACCTCCTTCACCCTCTCCTAAGGATCTGCAAGAAAATAGGGATATACGATCTCCCTAAGTAACACAATCTATTCTATATGCAGTTTTAAGTTTCGCAGATTTTGCGCACCAATCTTCGCACGACGACGAACATCTCTTTGGGAATCGGGGATTTTGTTTTCTTGTTCTTCCGCTGTGCATGTGATGTCGCCCCAAGATTTCCCAACAAGTAGTTCCCTGCAAAATATATAAACTACCAGACCTACAAGCTTTCATAACAAAAAGAGCACTTCAAGAAACTTTCATAACTCCACCTTCAGTTATGTATTTACACCCAAGGGCCTCTAGGGTGCCTAAAGAGATGAGATTATTTTTTAAATCAGGAACATGTCTAACATTAGTAAGCGTCCTCATAATACCATTATGCATTTTAATTCAGATTGTTCCTTTACCAATAACATCACATGCTATATTATTGCCCATCAAAACAATCCCACCATTACAAGATTCATATGTGGAAAACAAATCTCTATTAGGACACATGTGATAAGAACAACCCGAATCTAAAATCCATTCATTTTTAGACCTCGTCCTGTCATCAGCAGCAAAGAAAATATTTTCATCATTCTCATTAGTTGCTACACTAGCTTCAGCAGACTTAGTAGTTTTCTCAATAATTTTTTTTCCTTTTGTTTTAATTTGTTTTTTAATTTAAAGTAATTAGCCTTAATGTGCCCCATTTTATGACAATATCTGCATTCCAAAATTCTATGTCTGGATTTAGATCTAGATTTACATCTACCCCTGACAACTAGACCCTTAGCCTGATTCCCTCTACTTTCCCCAGTGATATCCCTATCTATCTGCTCCTTAGATTTTAGTGCAGATTTAATTTCCTGATACAAAATTATTTCTTTTCCATAAATCATAGTATCACCGAAATGCTTAAAAGATTAGGGAAGAGAACACAAAAGTAATAGAGCCTTATCCTCATCATCAATTTTTGCATCTATATTCTTCAAATTCATAACCAAGGAATCAAATTTATCAAGATGTGAGAGTATAGATGAACCTTCAGTCATCCAAAGCATATACAAACTCTGCTTTAAGTAGAGATAATTCTCTACTGTCCTCTTCATATACAAGGCTTTAAGCTTGTCCCACATGCTCTTAGCCATAGTCTCCGTAGTTACCTCCCGTAAAACCTCATAGAGATTTAGAATAATGCTTGATCGGGCCTTCTTATCCATACCGTCAAGATCTTCCTTTGACATACCATCTGGAATGTTCTCAGCTCCCTATAGTGCCAAATCAACTCCATCTTGAACTAGAATGGCCTCTATCTTGAGTTGCCACATGCCGAAGTTGATATTTCTGTTGAATTTCTTAACAACAATTTTTATTATTGTCATCGTTGCCAAAAGATCTCAAAACCAAGCTCTAATACCAGTTTGTTAGAGCTAGCCCCAGGAAATTTACCAAAGGGTAAAATTTACCAAAGGGTAATTTTGGCAACCCAACAAAGACAATAAAGTGGAAAGAATAAAAGCGACAAGAACACCATATTTACGTGGTTCGACCAATTGACCTACATCCACGGACGAAGGAAGAGCAAATCACTACTATAAAAGAGGGATTATTACAAATGCCTTAGGAAGATGTTCCTAAGTCATAAAACACCGAATCTATTAAACAAGAAAAACCCAAACTATTTAACTAAGTGTGGACTTAAACTCAAAGCAAACACTTAGGTTTTTCTTGTGGTGCATCTTGTGGTGCCTCTGACTTCAAAGCTCAGACCCTTATTTATAGTTCCAATAGGAGATAACAAGTCTGATTTTCCCGATGTGGGACTATGGGACTTGCCAAACTAACAGGTATCTCATAGATCTGTGCTATAATGGTAGAATTGTCTTGGCACCAATTCTTCTTACCATAATATAATTTTGAAGAAGTTTCATTCATCACCAATTGTGGATCATTCTAGATTTCTTCGTGCATAAAAATACATATGTCAACTTTTTTATTAGAAGGGTATGAAAAAAACCATCAAGAAATTTATTGTAGAATGTGATATTTACCAATGCTACAAAGGTGAGACAATTGTTGCCCTTGGTTTGCTTCAGCCTTTTCCTATTCTTGATGATGCTTGGCTGACATATCTATGGGTTTTATTAATGATTTTCTAATATCTCAAGGTAAAACCAACATATTTGTGGTTGTAGATCGTCTAACAAAATATGCTTATTTTTATGCTATACGACATCTTTATACTGTAGCAAGTATTGCTCGCACTTTTGTTAAAAATATAGTAAAGTTGCATGGAATTCCACATTCATTGTTAGTGATCGAGACAAAGTTTTTACTAGTGCCTTCTAGAAGGAGCTCTTTTGCTTGCAAGGTATGTAGTTGAATATGAGTAATGCGTATCACCCACAAACAGATAGGCAAATTGAAGTATTGAATAGATGTCTAGAAACTATCTTAGATGTTTTACTAGTGATAAGCCAAAGGAGTGGATGAAATGACTTCCTTAGTCAGAATGGTTGTACAATACCACTTATCGCTTTTCTACTAAAATGACTCCTTTTGAAGCAGTTTATGGTCGACCTCCTCCCACGATTATAAAATTCATACCTAGTTCTTCTAAGGTTGATCAAGTGGATAAGGAATTGCTTGATAAGGATAAGATTATTCAACTTTTAAGAGATAATCTCATAGTCTCATGAGTTAGAATGAAGCAACAAGCTAATAAGCATTATAGTGAGTGAGAATTTACAGTGGATGATTGGATTTTTCTTCGACTTCGGCCTTACAAGCAAACTTCTATAAAGATTAAGTCTTCTATGAAACTGTCTCCTCAATTCTTTGGGCCTTATAAGGTATTAGAATGTATTGGTCAAATTGCTTATCAATTGGACTTGCCAATAAGCTCTAAGATACATTCAGTTTTTTATGTTTATTACCAAAAAAAGAAGTTAGGTGAGGATGATGCTGTGCAACACTATTTGCCAAATATTTCTTCTACTAGTGAGAAACAAATCCTGCCTCAAGCCATACTTGATCAACTTGTTATGATGCGTTATAGATATCCTCCCACTAAAGTACTTATTCAATGAGCTAAATTACTAATTGAAGATGCCACTTGAGAGTTTTACAAAACGTTGGAGGAGAAGTTTCCAGAATTTATTGCTACTCAGCCTTAAGGACAAGACTATTTTGGAGAGGCAAGAAATGTTAGGATTCCTTAATTTTATGAGTCCTTAATTTTAGGGATTTGATATTAATCTTTATTTTCCTATTTAGTTTTTCCTAGTTATGGTAAGAGTTTGAGTTTTAGGAGTCCTTTGTGTTAGGATTAAGAGCGGAACTAAGAGGGGGGGGGGGTGGGGGCCGGAGGGGTAAATTAGTGCAGTAGAAAAATTATCAATTTTATAATATATTCATTCGTTGAAAACCAATTTCAGAAAGTGCTTTGTTGGGAAATCATGGGGGCGACATCTTATGCGCAGCGGAAGAACAAGAAAACAAAAATTCCCGATTCCCAAAAAGATGTTCGTCGTCGTGCGAAGATTGGTGCGCAAAATCCGCAAAACACAAAACTGCGTATAGAGATTGTGTTACCTAGGGAGATCGTATATCCCTGTTTCCTTGCAGATCCTTAGGAGAGGGTGAAGGAGGTCAAGCGTCCTCCTCTTTAGCGGTGATCCACACAGCAAGGTTGGGACGACCATCCTCAAAACTCCAGGCCTCTGTGGTGGAGAGGGAGAGGAGAATAGGAAGGGCAAGCAAAGACTCTAGCCTATGAGGCTGTGAATCCCTCCTATTTATAGAGATCCCGTGTCAAACCCTAATGGGTCCTTCCCTAGTGGGTATTGGATCTGCATCCAATAAGACAAGGGCTCCGTTGGATATCTCATATATGAACCTCTACTCATCGTAATGCCTACCATATGTGTGTGACCCTCTAGGCCCAATATCGAGCTGGCTGTGAGTCATACCGCCGAAACTCCTTCTAACTTTCAATGAATTATTATCTCTGTAATAATTCACTTGACTCATCGACTACGGACGTATTTAGGCCACTACGCCAGAAGTCCCCGGACAATACAGGGAATCCAATCCATTGGACCGGTCCGTCCTCGGTTACCATGTACCTATAGTCCCTCATCCATCTAATATCCCAGAGACCGAGATATCGAGCATGGTGTTGTCGACCCATACGGTTTCTACTCGAAGTCTCGCTCTAATCGGATTCTCCCGAGAACTATTTCTCTCTCAACCCAATGACCGGCCGGCCGTTTTGTCCGAGCAAGAACACATGGGATATTCCTCTCATGATGCCGAGAGTGGATGATCCTCTGTCGACACTCAATAGCCCTCGTAAGGTCGACTACCACTCCCAATGACCACCAGTACTAGATCCGGGACAGCCAAACCTATAAGCTCTGTATCAAAGAGTGGAGCACTCATCTACAGATATCCTTGGTGTCTCAAGTCTAGGGACCGAGATACACCACTAGGACTACGGAATCATTGTCGACAATAAGGCATCATCAACCATTCAGCATTCCGTAAGCGGATCAATCAGTGAACTCATTCTCCAATGAGCACCCATCAGTATCCCTAGTGTCCCTACACGAGCAACTATGAGACCAAATTTGCATCCATCATATGGACGGGTATACAACACACCGGTCTATCCGGTTATCACGATGTCCCTCTCGAAAATCCTATGACCGGGATTATTTAGGATATGTGTTTAAAGGTGAATCGATCTCATTATAGTGATCTCATCACGATCCGATTCCCATTGCACAAATCCAAAGACATCACAATATATACATGCATTTATGCAATAGTTATAAAGTGATATACGCCAAAATATAATAAGCAAAAAGATTCTGTATCAAGTCACACGTGCCATCACTCACGTGATTGGCTTGCTGGGCACCTATGACTAGCCTCTGCCCGTGGGCTGCCAGCCCGCCCGGCCGCCAAGTCTCTTTGTAGAGCAGGCCGTCGGTTGCTGCTAAGCACAGCGCTTTATGCATGCGCCGGCTGTGGTGCTGGGCTGCTCACTCTTCTTTGCTGCAGGTGGCTGCAGGCATGAGATCGAGGGCAGCAACTGTTGCTGCCCTTCCTCGCTTTTAAGGCCAACGATTTTGACGTCAATATTCTTCCTAAACACAACACAAGCAGTTCAAAACCAATCATTCGCACGAACAACCTGCTCTCGATACCACTGTTGGGAAATCAATGGGGCTTACATCTTATGCGCAATGAAGAACAAGAAAACAAAAATCCCCGATTCCCAGAAAGATGTTCGTCGTCGTGCGAAGATTGGTGCGCAAAATCCGCAAAACACAAAACTGCGTATAGAGATTGTGTTACCTAGGGAGATCGTATATCCCTGTTTCCTTGCAGTTCCTTAGGAGAGGGAGAAGGAGGTCAAGCGTCCTCCTCTCTAGTGGTGATCCATACAGCAGGGTTGCGACGACCCTCCTCAAAACTCCAGGCCTCTGTGGTGGAGAGGGAGAGGAGAATAGGAAGGGCAAGCAAAGACTCTAGCCTATGAGGCTGTGAATCCCTCCTATTTATAGAGATCCCGTGTCAAACCCTAATGGGTCCTTCCCTAGTGGGTATTGGATCTGCATCCAATAAGACAAGGGCTCATGGATATCTCATATCCCAACCTCTACTCATCGTAATGCCTACCATATGTGTGTGACCCTCTAGGCCCAATATCGAGCTAGCCGTGTGTCATACCATCCGTAACTCCTTCTAACTCAATGAATTATTATCTCGTAATAATTCACTTGACTCATCGACTACTGGACGCATTTCTAGGCCACTACCAGTAGTAGTCCCCAAACGATCTGGGGAATCCAATCCATTGGACTGTCTCGTCCTCGCCACCATGTGTACCTATAGTCCCTCATCCATCTAATATCCCGAGAGACCGTGATATCGAGCATGGTGTTGTCGCACCCATACGGTTTCTACTCGAAGTCTCGCTCTAATCGGATTCTCCCGGAGAACTATTTCTCTCTCAACTCAATGACCCCGGCCAGGGATTTGTCTCGAGCAAGAACACATGGGATATTCCTCTCATGATGCCGAGAGTGGATGATCCTCTCGTCGACACTCAATAGCCCTCGTAAGGTCGACTACCACTCCCAATGACCAGTTGTACTAGATCCGGGACAGCCAAACCTATAAGTCCGGTATCAAAGAGTGGAGCACTCATACAGACATCCTTGGTGTCTCAAGTCTAGGGACCGAGATACACCACTAGGACTACGGAATCGCTGTCCCACAATAAGGCATCATCAACCAATCAAGATTCCGTAAGCGGATCAATCGAAAACTCATTCTCCATGAGCACTGCATCAGATCCCTAGTGTCCCCCACGAGCAGCTATGAGACCAACCGCATCCATCATATGGATGGACGGTATACAAAGACACCCGGTCTATCCGGTTATCAATGATGTCCCTCTCTCGAAAACCTATGACCGGGATTATTTAGGATATGTGTTTAAAGGTGAATCGATCTCATTATCGTGATCTCATCACGATCCGATTCCCATTGCACAAATCCAAGGACATCACAATATATATATGCATTTATGCAATAGTTATAAAGTGATATACGCCAAAATATAATAAGCAAAAAAGATTCTCAGTATCAAGTCACACGTGCCATCACTCACGGATTGGCTTGTTGGGCACCTATGACTAGCAATCTCCCACTTGACCTAAAGCCAATCACCTATATGTCCGATCCCCATCGGACTCTCGGACGCCAAAGACAATCTGAGACAACGGCTTTGTCGATTGGATCTGCAATGTTATCTTCGGATGGAACTCTTTCCACTGCTACATCTCCTCGGGTTACGATCTCTCTTATAAGTCGGAACCTCCTCCTAACACTTCCGATGAGACCCGGTTCCCTTATTTGAGTAATCACCCCATAGTTGTCGCAATATAAGGAAGTCGACTTGTCGCTATCTCAGACGACTCCCAAATCTGATGAACTTCTTCACCCGCATCCCTCTTTTGCTGCATCCGATGCAGCAATGTACTCATTCTATGGTCGAAGTCGTGATGGTATCTTGCTTGGAACTCTTCCAAAGACACGCTCCTCCATTCAAGGTGTACACATACCCCTGAATTGACTTGCTATCATCAACATCGACTGAAAACTTGAGTCAGAGCCTTCAACCTTAAGGCTATTACCTCCATATACTAGTAAAAGATCCTTAGTCCTTCTCAAGTACTTAAAGATACACTTTACTGCTTTCCAATGCTCCAAGCCTGGATCCGCCTGATACCTGCTCGTGACACTCAGAGCATGCGCTATATCAGGCCCAGTACATAGCATGTATACATGATAGACCCTATTGCTGAGGCATAAGGTATCATATCCATGTTCGCCCTTTCTTCTGGAATCTTTGGGGACATACTCGTAGAAAGCGATATCCCATGTCTCATCGGTATGAGACCTCTCTTGGAATTTTTCATGCCAAACCTTTTGACAATGGTTTCTATGTATCTAGACTGGGACAAGCCAAGCATCCTCTTGGATCTATCTCTATAGATTCTAATCCCCAAAATATAGGATGCTTCTCCTAAGTCCTTCATGGAGAAGTGTCTAGATAACCAAACCTTTACTGTGGATAGCATTCCTATGTCATTCCCAATGATGAGGATGTCATCCACATATAACACCAAAAAATGTGATAGCGCTCCCACTTACCTTTCTGTATACACAAGGCTCATCTTCGTTCTTAACGAAGTCATAAGATCTGATTGCCTCATCAAATCTTATGTTCCAACTTCGGGAAGCTTGCTTTAGTCCATAAATGGATCTAAGCAACCTACACACCTTATATCTATCAGTTCTTGGACACGAATCCCTCAAAGTTGCATCATATACACCTCCTCCTCGAGGTTCCCATTGAGGAATGCGGTTTTCACATCCATCCGTCGATCTCATAATCATAGTGTGCTGCAATAGCCAATAGAATTCTCGATGGATTTTAGCATTGCTACTGGTGAGAAAAGTTTCACGTAGTCAACACCTTGCCTTTGACGATACCCCTTAGCCACTAGCTTTGCTTTATAGGTCTCTACCTTTCCATCTACTCCCATCTTTTTCTTAAAGATCCACTTGCAACCGATGGGTACAATACCTTCTAAGATCAACTAGGTTCCAAACCTTATTGGAGTACATAGAATCCATCTCGCATTCATGGCTTTTTCCACTTCCCGAGTCTATACTCATAATAGCCTCCTCAGAGGTCTCTGAGGATCAATATCCTCTACATCCTCTGCTCTAATATGTCCCACATATCTCTCAGAGGATGGGATACTCTATCGACCCTGCGTGAAGTTGATACTTGTGTATTAGGTACCCCAATGGACTCGGGTCAGAGAGTGGTGCTTGAGCTTGGTTCTCCAACCTCGCCAATTCTATCATTCTCCCACTGTCTCCGTCAAGAATGTATTCCTTCTCAAGGAACACTGCTCTTTAGCTACAAGGACCTTTTGTCCCTCGAGATGATAGAAATAATACCCACAAGTTTCCTTGGGGTATCCCACAAATTTGCATCGCTCTGTCCTTGATTCTTACTTATCGGGGTTGTGTCTTCTAACATGGGCAGGGCCCCAGATCTTAACAACCTTAAGATCAGGCTTCTTCCCTTTCCATATCTCATATGGTGTAGACACTACCGACTTAGTTGGAACTCGCTCAAAGGTAAGCTGCGGTTTCTGCATATCCCTGTAATGAGATGGGTAGGTCAATAAAACTCATCATGGACCGTACCATATCTAATAATGTACGATTTCTCCTTTCAGAGACACCATTGAGCTGAGGTGTATAGGAGGTGTCCATTGGGATAATATCCCATGGTCCTTGAGGAACCGAGTAAACTCTGTGACTTAAGTATTCACCTCCTCGACCGATCGAAAAGTTTTGATACTCTTTCCAGTCTGGTTCTCCACCTCATTCTTATACTCTCTGAATTTCTCAAAGGCCTCGGACTTGTACTTCATTAAGTACACATATCCATACCTTGAGAAATCATCAGTAAATGTAATGAAGTAGGAGTAACCTCCAATGGCATGAGTTGACATGGGTCCACATACATCACTATGTATGAGTTCCAACAACTCATTGGCTTTCTCTCCAGTTCTACTAAATGGAGATTTGGTCAGTTTTCCACAAATGCAAGGTTCACAAGTTGTATATGACACATAGTCGAATGGATCTAGATATCCATCATTTAGTAACTTTTGAATCCTTCTTTCATGGATGTGACCTAGCCTACAATGCCATAGGTATGCACTGTTCAACTCATCTCGTTTCCTTTTGTACATATTTACATTCATGATATGTGGAGTGGTGTCTAACATAAATAAACCATTATGCAATGTTCCTTTCGTGATGATCTTATCATCTAATAATATCGAACAATCATTGTTCTCAAAAACAAATATCCACTAACTGTTAAACATGAAATGGAGATAATGTTTTTGATAATAGAAGGAACAAAATAACATGCATCTTATGCAATAAAAAAAAAGCTCTACTAGGCGATGTAGGGCTTACCTTCAACAACAGCTAATACAAAGAACTTTTGCTCCATTACCCATCTTGAGGTCCATCTCGCCTCTCAGAAGTCTCCTAGGCCTTGCCCTACCTTTAACGAATTGCATATATGATAAGCACTACCGTATCCAATACCCATGTGTTATCATAAGAGTCCACAAATGGAGACCGATCATGAATGTACCCCAAGCTTCATCAAGCTTTTGTTTCGCCCTTTCTGCATGGTACTCTTTGCAGTTTCTCTTCCAATGCCCATCTTTACCACAAGGAAGCAATCGGCCTTTGTCCTTTGCTTGGGTCTTTTTTAGCAACCTTTGCTTTTACCTTGTTTGCCCTTGCCATTTCCCTTCTTAAGGGACCTTTCGCTTTCCTTTTCTTTCTAGTCTCACCAGTGTAGAGAACTGGCTTCTTTTTCTTAATAGTACTCTCTGCCTCCCTCAACATATTGAGGAGCTCTGGGAGAGTCACCCTCAAGCTTGTTCATATTAAAATTCATTATGAACTGTGAAAAAGGAATCTGTAGGGACTCAAGCACAATGTCCACACACACAAGTTATCCTCTAGGACCATTCCTAGACCTCGTGAGTTTCTCTATCCACTCAATCATCTTTAGGACATGGTTCTGAACCTGTGTCCCCTCAAATATCCTATCGCGGAAAAGGCTCTTGGATATCTCATATCGTTGAGTCCTTCCCCTGCTCCTCAAACAATTTTCGACATGTAGGAGAATGGATCCGCATCCATCTTTTCATGTTGTCTCTGTAACTCGAGTCATAGAGCCCAACATATAGCACCGAGCAAGAGTGGAGTCATCAATGTACTTCACGAAGCGAAGCGATCTCATCCTCGCTTGCCCTTCTTCTGCATGTAGGCATCATCAGTATCAAGGACGCATACACGATTTTCTCCACCGTGAGAACAATTCTCAAGTTACTTTTGAGCCAATCCAGATAATTTGGACCAAGAAGGCGATTGACATCAAGTATGCCACGTAAGGGATTTGAAAGCGACATTTTCTGAAAATAAAGATGTAGCGTAAAATGAATAACATGCAGATTTTGCAAAAAAATAAACTATCAAGATATGGACTTCTATCTTAATATGCTCCCACTATTTTACTAACGAGTCACGCCACACCCTCAAAGACGCGAAACGAAGTCTCCAAAGAGACTTCTAGTGGGGATCAGATCCAATCAGCGTCTTAGTGTAAACCTCGAGGGACTCGACCAATCACACTAAGCCTAAAAAAGGTAGGCAACTCTTGCCGATCACAACTCCTTGTGATTCCCGTCCTGTTCGGCCTCCGAATCACCATGGCCTCGAGGGACTCGACCAACCATGATGCTCGGTTAAGTCAACACCTTCGTTACAAGATGAGTCTGATTTGATGATATACCCTCGAGGGACTCGACCAAGCATACAATGTCCTTAGGTCACCGGTGACATCTCTATGTCGTAAGCAAGATAGCGAATCGCGAAATAGGTGAGTCTCGAGGGACTCGACCAACTCAACCTACACCGGGAATCGGTTCCTACTCATAACGATGGAAGGCCACGTGGGTCAATCTAATTGCCTCACGTTTACCGACTTAATATTATCGAGTGATGTTTCTATAATTTGGTCTCCTAATATGACATGTCACACATATACATATTTAATATATATCTACATCGCATGCAAATATATATACATATCTAGTATGTGTATAAGCAATCACATCATATGATCATGGACCACAACCTAATATGATCAGGCTCGAGCCAGTAGGCCTAATCACTCACATCAAGATCTATGTGTGCAAATGTGCATCTCCATGCCCCGTGATCGCTCATATCGCCCTCGCCGGTTTTAAATTTACATCTTGATGCATCTCCATGCATCACGATCGTCCGCCTCGTGGGTCCCATTTACCGTCGCATCCACGCTCCCGCTGCGCCTCCTCATGTGATTACAACTTAATCATAGGCACGCAGGCCCAACAATAAATGAGAAATATAATGGAGGTTCCCAGACCTCAATAATAATAATCACAAGTACACACATCACACGGTCCATGATCATCCGTCCACACATCATACATCACATATATAAATAATCATCATCATGTAGGACTACTAGATAATAATAAAAATAATAATCAACTAAACCTTTTAATTAATTAATATTTTTCTGAAATCAGGGACATGTAGGGAATTTTTCAATTCCTAAGGGTATTTTCGTAATTTGGACAAAAGACAGAAACTGTAATTTCTCAAATTCCGAGGGGCAAAATTGTCTTTCTTCCAAAAACCCTAATGCCCTTTCCCCTTTGCTGCTGCCGCCGCCACCACCCGGCAACAACTCGGCGGCGGGTTGGGGGCACCGCCTCGCCAGAGCGGCATCGCCACATTGCGGGCGATGCCGTTCTGGTGGGCCCTTTCGGGCGCCGCTGCCTCCGCGAGGGCGGTGCTGTACCGCCAGGGGCTGCCCCCGGTGGGGTTTCGCCATGGAGCAACGGGCGGCGTCGTCAGCGTCGGCGCCGCCGGCGGCAGCGCCCGCCACCGCCATGGGCGCCGCCTGGCTGCCAGCCCCGCCGGCCCGAAGTCTGCTGCAAAACAGACCGCCCGGCCGGCAGCTGCAAGCACAGCGCTTAGCATCTTGCTTGGCAGTGGTGCTTTGTTGCTTTCTGCTGCCATGTGGTCGCAGGCATGTAGATCGAGGGCAAGAATCTTGCTGCCCTTCCTCGCTTTTTTAGTCAACGATTTTGACGCCAATATTCTTCCTAAACACAACACACGCAGTTCAAAACCAATCATTCGCATCGAACAACCTGGCTCTAATACCACTATTGGGAAATCATGGAGGCGACATCTTATCGCGCAATGAAGAACAAGAAAAAAAAAAAATCCCCGATTCCCAAAAAGATGTTCGTCTGTCAGATGAAGATTGGTTGGTCGCGCCAAAAATCCAAAAAACACAAAACTGCGTGATAGAGATTGTGTTACCTAGGAGTTCGTATATCCCCCCGTTTCCTTGCAGATCCTTAGGAGAGGGTGAAGGAGGTCAAGCGTCCTCCTCTCTAGCGGTGATCCACACAGCCAGGGTTGCGACGACTCTCCTCAAAACTCCAGGGCCCTCTGTGGTGGAGAGGGAGAGGAGAATAGGAAGGGCAAGCAAAGACTCTAGCCTATGAGGTCATGAATCCCTCCTATTTATAGAGATCCCGTGTCAAACTCTAATGGGTCCTTCCCTAGTGGGTATTGGATGCATCCAATAAGACAAAGGGGCTCCGTCGGATATCTCATATCCCAACCTCTACTCATCGTAATGCCTACCATATGTGTGTGACCCTCTAGGCCCAATATCGAGCTGGCCGTGAGTCATACCCGTCGTAACTCCTTCTAACTTCGGTGAATTATTATCTCTCAGAATAATTCACTTGACTCATCGACTACTGGACATACTAGGCCACTACCAGTAGTCCCCGTGACGATCTGGGGGAATCCAATCCATTGGATCATGCGTCCTCGCCACCATGTACCTATAGTCCCTCATCTATCTAATATCCCGAGACCATATATCGAGCATGGTGTTGTCGGACCCATACGGTTTCTACCGAAGTCTCGCTCTAATCGGATTCTCCCGGAGAACTATTTCTCTCTCAACCCGAATGACCCCGGCCAGGGATTTGTCTCGAGCAAGAACACATGGGATATTCCTCTCATGACGCCGAGAGGGATGATCCTCATCGACACTCAATAGCCCTCGTAAGGTCGACTACCACTCCCAATGACCAGCCTGTACTAGATCTAGGACAGCCAAACCTATAAGTCCGGTATCAAAGAGTGGAGCACTCATACAGACATCCTTGGTGTCTCAAGTCTAGGGACCGGATACACCACTAGGGACTACGGAATCATTTGTCGACAATAAGGCATCATCAACCATTCAGCATTCCGTAAGCGGATCAATCAGTGAACTCATTCTCCAATGAGCACCTGTACTGTATCCCTAGTGTCCCTACACGAGCAACTATGAGACCAGTTGCATCCATCATATGGACGGGTATACAGCACACCAGTCTATCCGGTTATCACGTTGTCCCTCTCGAGTAACCTATGACCGGGATTATTTAAGATATGCGTTTAAAGGTGAATCGATCTCATTATCGTGATCTCATCACGATCCGATTCCCATTGCACAAATCCAAGGACATCACAATATATATATGCATTTATGCAATAGTTATAAAGTGATATATGCCAAAATATAATAAGCAAAAAGATTCTGTATCAAGTCACACGTGCCATCACTCACGTGATTGGCTTGCTGGGCACCTATGACTAGCATGCTTAACTTTAGAGTAAATAAACTAGTAGTTAACTTAGAAAGTAATAGCAGTAGTAAAAAGTAGAATGGAAATGAGCACACCAGAATTTATAGTGGTTCGGTCATTGTGACCTACATCCACTTCTGATTCCTCCTCCAACAAGGTCAACGACATCCACTAATGGTCTTCCTCTAATAGGCGAAGACCAACCACCCTCTTTGCAGTGCTTTCTCCTTTTTAGGGTTTAATAGATAACCCTTACAAGGCTCACACCTCTCTTGAATGATCACAATACTAGAAAGGGAGGAGGAGGATTTTTAGTACCTTTACAACACTTTTAACACCCCAAGACTTCAAGATATTTTTCACACTTTCGTGCCCTTTCATGCAGAAAAGGGTGGGGTATTTATAGGCCCCAATATCTTTAAAATTGGAGCCAAAAAATGTCTTATCCTAGATTTTCGGGGTACTAACGATACCATTGCCATTATTGGGCAATACTACCACCTACAGATTAACATTGGGCAATACCACCACTCAGTTTGGACGGTACCACTGCTTGACAGAGCTCGGAGATCGAGCTATGGCGGTACCACCACCTGACAGGGGTGGTATCACCGCTTGGCAGCATTAGCCGCCGACGGTACCACCGCCCAAACCACCCGGGAGAGTGAGCCACCAAGCGGTGCCACCATCGGCCCTGGTGGTGCCACCGTCAGTTGTGACTTCAGGTGCTAAATGGGCTATTTAATTGTCTCAATTTAGCCTGGTAAAGGGCCTAATTGGCCCCTAATTGAGTTAGTGGGATTACCTCCTAATCCTATCTCAACTTAAGGTCTAACTATGATAGTTAAGACATTTAAGTAAGTGCAGTAGAAAAATCATCAATTTTATAATATATTTGTTTGTTGAAAACTAATTTCAAAAAGTGCTTGACTTTAGAGTAAATATACTAGCAGTTAACTTAGAAAGTAATAGCAGTAGTAAAAAGCAGAATGGAAATGAGCACACCAGAATTTATAGTGGTTCAGTTATTGTGACCTACATCCACTTCTGATTCCTCCTCCAACGAGGTCATCGGCATCCACTAATGGTCTTCCTCCAATAGGCAAAGACCAATTACCCTCTTTACAGTGCTTTCTCCTTTTTAGGGTTTAAGAGATAACCCTTACAAGGCTCACACCTCTCTTGAATGATCACAACACTAGAAAGGGAGGGGGACTTTTAGCACCTTTACAACACTTTTAACACTCTCTAAGACTTCAAGATATTTTTCACACTTTTGTGTCCTTTCATGCAAAAAAGGGTGGGGTATTTATAGGTCCAAATGGATTCAAAATTGGAGCCCAAAAGTGTTTTATCTCGGATTTTCAGGGTACTAGCGGTACCATCGCCATTATTGGGCGATACTATCGCCTGCAGACTGACATTGGGTGGTACCACCGCTCAGTCTAGGTGGTATGACTGCTTGACAGAGCTTGGAGACCGAGCTCTAGCGGTACCACCGCTTGACAAGGACAGTACCACTTCCTGGCAGCATTAACTACCAGCGGTACCACCGCCCAGACCACCTGGGAGATTGAGTCACCAAGCAATGCCATCGCCGACCCTAGCGGTGCCACCGCTAGCCGTGACTTCAGGTGCTGAATGGGCTATTCAACTAGCCTAGTTTAGCCCTGTTACAGGCCCAATTAGCCCCTAACTGAGTTAGTGAGATTACCTCCCAATCCTAACTCAACTTAAGGTTTAACTATGATAATTAAGACATTTAAACAAGCAATCTCTATCCGGAATGTTGATTATTCTCTCGGCGATCTTCCGACAAACTTCTAAACAAACTTCCAATGAACTTCCGGCGACCTCCCGACGAATTCTTAGCGAACTCCTAACGAATTCTCGGCGAACTCCTAACGAATTCTCGGTGAGCTTCCGGCAAACTTTCGGCACATTGTCCGAATCTTCGATGTATCATCCAATCTTTGACTCTGGCCCAACATTTGCTTTATGCCTTACTACTATCATAGTTAATCCTGCACACTTATCTCAACATATAGATTAGATCAAACATTTTACCAATTAATTTCATCATCAAAATCCGAGATTCAACACTTTGATATAGCAAATTATGAATTGATATTTATTAGAAATCCTAGTCCTAGTTGGCTAAGAATTAGTAACTATATATATATGTAATACTTTTAGCTACTTTTCTCAAGCAATTAAATGCAACCCAAAAGCCTTTGGGCAACTTGGAGGTTGATCCCCTCTAAACGATCAACTCCCTATATATATTTTTTGATAAAGTCCTAGAGTTTTATCATAATCCTAAGTTGAGTATTTAAAGGTCCCAAAACACTTCAAAACTAAAGCCAAAGATTTAAATTCATAAAATTTCAGGGTATAGATGATATTACCATTGACATTGGGTGGTACAACCATTTTAACTTTTGAATCTCATAAATTGAACTATGATGGTCCTATCATTGTAATATTTGAATTATATATAGTATCACCATTGCCCTAGATGGTGCTATTATTGCTATAGGAGGTACCACCGCAAAAAAGATTGATAAAGTATAAATAATGCTTATTGGCTGATTCAAGCGATACCACCATCTCGGCCTTGCTATATCATCACTCAGGCCTAGTTAGGTCACTAGTTTGGCCTTCTGATGTGCCTAATTCGGCTTTATTTCAAGCCTAATGACTTTTATGACAAGTGATCTCTACATCAGTCTAATATCGACTAAAGATGACCTCCCACAACTTTTGATCTCCTAGGAATAATGTCCGATCCTTCAGCTCGATGCCCAAACTCACGGCACGAAGTCTTTCTGCCAGTACATAGACCGATCCTCAATTCGACGTGCAACCTTCTAACATTTTCACTCCGGCCCAATGTCTGATTCTTCATTCTTTAATTGATTTACCTTTTCTGATCGAAGTTAGTCCTGTATCACTAAAAATGTAGATTAGATCGTAAACTCATCAAATGATTTCATCATCAAAATCCTGTTGAATCTCGGATTTTGATGAGAAATCAATTGGTGAATTGTTTGACCTAATCTATGTATTGAGATAAGTGTGCAGGATTAACTACGATAGTAGTAAGGCATAAAGCAGATGATGGGTTGGAGTCAAAGATTCAGACGATGTACCGGAAGTGTGTTGGGAGCTCGCCGAGAGTTCCTCGGGAGTTCGCCGGAGGCTCATCGGAAGATCCCCAAGAGCTCGTTAGAAGATCACCGAGAGGTCGTTGGAAGATCATTGAGGGCTCGTCGGAAGATTGCCAAGAGTTTGTCGAGAGTTCGTTGGAAGTTTCGCCGGAGGTTTTCCAAAAGAAAAATTGACATACCGGACTAATTGCTTGCCTTAATCGTAGTTAGAATATAAATTGAGTTAGGATTGGGAGGTAATCTCACTAACTTAATTATGGGCCAACTGGGCTCTTAACATGGCTGAATTGGGCCAGATTGAATAACCCATTCAACACCTAAAATCACGGCCGACGGTGGCACCTCTTGAGTGACCTAGTCTCCCAGGTGGTATAGGCGGGGTACCACCGGTAGTTAATGTTGCTAGCGATAGTACCGCCCTTGTCAAGCGGTGGTACCACCAGAGCTCAGTCTCTAAGCTCTATCAAGTGGTTGTACCGCCCAAACTAGGTGATGGTACCACCCAGTGTCAGGTGTCAAGTGGTGGTACCGCCAATACTCTGAAATCCGGGGATATGACATTTTTTGGCTCCAATTTTGAAGCCATTGGAGCCTATAAATATCCCACCATTTTCTGCATGAAAGGGCACGAAAGTATTGGCATAATCTTGAGTCTTTGAAGTGTTAAAGTATTGTAAAAGTGTTAGAGTACTCCTCCTCCCTTTCTAAGTGTTGAGATCATTCAAGAGAGGTGTGAGACTTGTAAGGGTCATCTCCTAAACCCATGAAAAAGAGAAAGCGGTATAAAAGGTGGTTGGTCTTCGCTAAAGGAAGGCCATTAGTGGATGCCGGTGACCTCGATAGAGGAGGAATTTGAAAGTAGATATTGGTCATAACAACCGAACCACTCTAAATTCTGGTTGGCATTTCATCTTGAGCAATTTATCAGATTTTGATGATGGAATCAATTGATAAGTTTACAATCTAATCTATGGTTTAAGAAAAGTGATGTAGGACTAGCTTTGATCATGAAAATGCAAAACAACAGAAGAATCAAACGTTGTGCTAGAATCAGAGATCGGGCATCGGGTCAGAAGAATCGGATAGTGTGCCAAGATCAAATGTTATAGGAGCCAACATGCTGATGGATCGAGCAATACACCAAAGGTTCGAATGACGCGCTAAGAGTTTGTCGGGAGTTCGGATGAACTAATGACATGTCAGACAATTTAAATCCTTATCTTATAATTGTTTAGGTCTTAATTATCATAGTTAGGTCTTAAATAGTGTTAGTATTGAGTACAACTCTACTAACTTAATTAGGAGCCCATTAGGCCTAATCTACGATTGAGTTGGGCCCATTGGGAGGCCCGTTCAGTGACTCAGAGTTAGGTTAAGCGGTGGAACTGCCTATGAGCTGGAATGTACGAAGTGTATATTTTCTGGAAGACCCGACAATGGTACCGCTAGTGTCATGCAATGGTACAACCTAGATTAGCGGTGGTACCGCCTAATACATGGTCTCCCATGCAGTCTGGCAGTAGTACCACCCAGTATTGGTGGTAATCACCAATACCCCTGAAACCGGGGATATGACACTTTTTGGATCTATTTTTAAAGCCATATGGGGCCTATAAATACTCCATTCTTTCCTGCTTTAGGAAGCATGAAAAGAGAATAAGAAATCTTGTAATTTTGAGCTGTAAAGTTATGAAAAGTGCTAAGTGTCCCCCTCCTCTTCTTTTAAGTTTTGGGCTTATTCTAAGATATGTATGAGACTTGTAAAGGTTCTATCCTAAATCTATGAAAAGGAGAAAAGAGTTGTAAGAGGGTAGTTAATCTTCGCCTATTAAAAGAAGATCGATAGTGAACGCCAATGGCCTCGATGGAAGAGGAATCGAGAGTGGACATAGGTTGCGATGACCGAACCACTATAAAATTGGTTTGCATTTACTTTCTGCTCTTCATTAAGATTGATTTTCAATTTAACTACTTATTGTTGAATCTCGAATTTTAAAGATGAAATCAATTAATGAGTTTGTCAACTAATCTACGTTTTGAGTAACGTAGGACTAGTTTTGATCAAGGAGAGACAAATTGATTAAAGTAGGAGGAATCGAATATTGGGTCAAATTGGACATGTCAGAAGATTGGATGTTGGGCCAGAGTATCACGGACTTAGCTGGTTTTACCTAAGTCGTGTGGCACCCTTGTATGTCCATCCGCAAAGGTCAGCCTCCCTAAAGCCTCCCATGGTCCCTTAGGACCTACAAAAGAGAAAACAAGTTAGAGAAATACCTCACTCGGGATCCACAAGTAAACATTTCCGAAAACACTTCATAGACAATGGAAATTACAAACAGACTTTACAAACTCTGAACAGTTGCACAATAAAGGATCAAAATGGTCCATTACAGACCAAAAATTTCTCACAAGTGCCCACATGACACAACCTTTATTTATAATCCTAAAGCGGCCACCAAACCCAACTAAAATGGGAGTATTAAGCCTTTGACTACCTCTCTACATGTTGTGCAAAGCATGAATATACCAAAAGATACGGACATATATAAGCATTACATCAAACATCCTATTTAGAAGTTTGTCCGTGATATTCTCCCCCACTTATTCCTTCGACGTCCTCGTCGAAGCCTTTGCCGACACTGTAACTCCTCGCCTTTGCTGAGTCTTCAATCTTCTGCTCTAGCTGCAATGCACCTCTTGTCTCCCAGCTACTCTCCGCTGCTGTTTTTGAGTAGTCGAACCTTTGATCCGCCATACTACTTCAACTCGCCAATAACTCTGACTCTAGTGTGAGGTTGGCTGAGTTGTGTTGATCCCTGTTGGTTCCTGTGGATCCTCTAGATGAAGAAAAAGACCATCCTTACTATGCGTCAGTCTCTCAAATGCCTCATACAACTTGAACTGGGTGGATGCTTGTTGGAGCTTTAACGAGCATCACCTCATAAACTTCTGAAGTTTTGGGTCCTTTCTCCATAAAATTTGCCCATTGGCTCTTCTTTCACTTAGTTGTCACTTCCAAGTAGATTCGCATCACTTCTACTTTTGATTGGCATTCTGTTGGGAAAAGAAGTGGATAATCTACTCTCAGTAGCACTGATCACCATTGGTGAGGATTTGACAACTATTGCCTTCTAATATCTTCGAAGGGTCTTTGAACCTATGTGGAGCTCCTCTGTTGGATAGATAAGAGAATTGGGGTATTCGGTTTCGCCCATTCTCTTAAGAGTTGAGAAGGCAATGGTTACTTGACTTCGCCCACCTCCTCAAGGGTTGTACTCCATGTATCGAGCTGGTTACTAGTCTTTGCTTGCTCTTTGGTCATACTTCTAAAGCACTCGAAGTATTTGCACTCCTTACGTTGAGTTAGCTATTGTGATTCACCTTCTCAATGCCTTCGAACTTCTGGAATGTAGGAAGTTTTCACCTCAACTTGGAGTAAGTCTCTAATAGTTTTAGTCACCTCTGGGATTGTACCGTCTTCTCCATCAACCCGGTCGCCTACTCCACTGAGTAGCAAAGGTACATCACCGCATGCTGCCTGCTTCGTTTCTTGGTTGTGCACTCTTGCATGACCCGAAGTCCTTCACTTTTGGCTATCTTGATGAGAACTTCATTGACACCGGTCTTACGAAGTTTCTTGGCCTCTGCCATTCAGCCTTATCTCGATACTTGGAGTTTGCCTCTGCATGCTCCACCTCCTCAGCCCTTTTCATGACCAAGCGCTCTCCCTCTACGAGAGCAAGGGATCAATGACTTTCACGGAAGTCCCACCTTTGCGATACCATGGTGCTGCCATTACCCATGGCCCTACTATCCGTCATCTTGCATCTGCATCCTTTTTCTTCATGATCAGTAGATATGTCTCTATGACACTCCTCCGAGTCCACCTCCATTCTAACTGATGCTTGATTTTGGATAGCTAAGTCCCTTTGGACTCATTGTCGCTTCCTCGCCTCTTTCGACCCCTGCTTCAACACCTTTGTATTCTCCAAGCAACTCTCTTTAGTCGATGGAAAGACAGACTACAACTCCCATGCATGGCCTCTGCCATCACGTTGTAGGGTTTGCACTAATTCTATTCTCCTTAGCTTTGTTGGTAGCAACGTTCGCTTACTCGACCTTGTCCTCTAACTTGCCAAGCTCCTTTAAGCGAATATGGGCACTGGAGCAGTCCAACTCTCCAGCTGCTTCGATCATGCCTCTACATAATCAAGTCTCTCCAATGGGACTCACTGGTACTTGCATTCAAACTTTTCTCTTTATGGAACATAGCCCCCATATGCTGATGACCAAGGCTTTCATCCGATGCAAAATTCGATGCATATACGGAAGACCCACCTCTGTGGTACCATGACCTTCACTCCTTGAATCCATAGCCCTTCTTGTCATCGTGTTGTTCACCGAAGTGGAGCTTTCAATAGCTCTCGATCATACCTCCATATGATCTAGTCCCTCATGGGACTATGTTGTGTGTATTTCATTGCCACGAACTATTCCACCATGATCCGCTACACCATGTCACCTCCTAATGACATCTCTATGGCATTCTGATCCTTGTGGGATGAACTCGAATTGTGATCACTCCATGTGTGGCCTTTGCTAATACAACGCAGGGTCTCTTTCACCTTTGATTTAGTTTGCTCCTTTGGCAATCGACCTTCATCCACTCACTCTTGGGTTACACCTAGATGAAGCACCGCTCTAGGACAGTTTGTCGCTAGTAGCTCCTAAAGTCCATCGACTTTGCTAAAAGTGGTGTACCATTGTCTGGATCCTAGGCCTCTACCCCTACCAGCACAATCTCCGTTGTATACTGCTTCCTTCATTGCAACTTGAATGGCAATACTATGGCTTATTCTTCAAGAGGACCTGCCTCCGTGTCCTCTTGCCCCATGCCAAGGCCTTCTGAACCCAACTTCGCCTTCGCAAGTTGAGTCGCCTTAGTTCCTCCATCAAATTCTTCTCCGAGATAAGGTACATGTGCACAGAAGCTCCCTTCGTCTTTGGCATTATGCAAGATGAGTCCGCTATGTCAGAATAAAAGACCCATTGAATAACATGATCCTGCTCTTGCCTCTACAAGGAAAGGACTGTGCCTCTACTCCATATTCCATATTCTATGCTGGCTCCCTTTATGCGGCTTGGGTACTTCTCCAAGTTACACCCAAGTTGCTCTGCTCCTCGTTTTTGCATTGAGTTGATGGTGGCCCTCGCACCCACCATTCCACGGGTCAGCCCTCCCTTGAGTTCGATCTCCATATCAACTCCAACTGTGCCTTCATTTGTGTTGCTTTGGGTTGCTCCTGTTAGGATCGGAGCAGCACTAAGAGGGGGGGGTGAATTAGTGCAGCGGATAAAAACTTCGGTTTTATAAAAAATCTTTCGTATGAAGAGAGCGGAACTTGACAAGTTTAATCTTGAAAGCGTATTCTTAAATATGCGCAGCAAAAGTAATAAGGAACCAGAGCATATAAGAAGATTTGCAATAATATAAATAACAGTAATGAAACGAAACCACAGATCACCGATTTTAGAGTGGTTCGGTCAAATGACCTACTCCACTTTATGAGGCCCCTCTTCGATGAGGCTCCCACCTTCCACTAGCAAGCTTCTTGAAATGGAAGGGTAAATACCCTCTTACAACTCTTTACAAGCGGTTCACTCTCTTACAGATTTTCGAGAAGAGATGAGGTGAACACTAGCAAATTGAAAAGAAAGAAAGCTAACACTTTTCTAAGATTTTTCTCTCAAACTCTTGCTGCTCAAAAGGTTGTGATCTCAGCTGAGATTTGAGGGGTATTTATAGGCCTCAAGAGGATTCAAATTTGGGCTCCAAAATTTGGGCTCCAAAATTCAAATCCTCTTTGGGTTCCTGATCTTTGGCGGTGCCACCGCCTACCAAGCGGTGCCACCACCTAGCGTTGGTGCTGGGCTGTGCCACCACCCAGTTTTAAGAGGGTGTCACCGCCCAGCACTTTCGGTGCTGGGCAGTGCCACCGCCTACAGTGTTTTTCAGCCCGCTATAGTGTTTTTTTCCCAATAGCCTATAGTGTTTTCAGCCTACAAGATGTTATAGGCCCATACTTGGGTTATAGGATTAATACCTAATCCTAACCCCAATTAACATGCTAACTACGAATTTTAAAGACATTATATAAGCTATTACAAAGTCCATATGTCAAGACTTCTTCCGAAGCTTCGCTAAACTTCATGGTCTTCCTTAGATAAACTCTCTAAAACCATTCTACGGACTCCCGACAAGCTCTTAAACTTCACGATTTGATCTTGGCGAGTTCCAATGAGCTTCTTCGGCAAGCTCGATCTCTCTCGGCAAACTCTGCGAACTTCCCACGAACCTTCCGGGCGAGCTTCCAAAAAAACCCTTCGCAAGCTCCTACTCATTCTCGGCTAGTTCCGGCGTTCGTCCCGATGATCCTTCCGGACTTCCGTCGAACTCTTGAACTCCCAACGAATCCTTCATTCTTGACTCCACACTTTGTTTCACTTTATGCCTTCATCGTTATCGTAGTTAATCCTGCATTACATGCAAACCAAAACTCTACTCCGATCTAGACAAGTTATTACAACGCGAATTGACATTCTCATTCTCGGCACGCCATTGGTTGGCGCTTGTCGATTCTTTAGCACATCGTCCTCTCTTGCGGCTTGTTGCCCAATCGACGGTTGACCTCCGCAAACCCCGATATCCTTGGCGCAATTCCGCTTCTTCTTGGCTCGATGCCCGACGCTCAAGCCTTCGCCGTCCAATATCCCGACGTGATCTCCTCCTAACGCGTCAATTCCTCCTCGTTAACTGTCTAATTCTGATCGAGTAGACCTGCATCACTCAAAATGCAGTTAAACATCTAAACACAATCAATTAGTTTCATCATCAAAATCCAGATTCAACAATCTCCCCTTTTTTGATGATGACAACTAATTGATGACTAACGGAGTTAACCTAAACTCCTGAGTTTAACCAAACTCCCCTATCAATATGCCATTGATAGAACACTTGGATTATCCCAAATCCAAGTGACATTCATCACATGTTATGAAAAAATATTTAAACCATCATGCAAATATATAAAATATTTAATTCAATGCATGAAGTCATCAATATACTTCTCCCCCTATGTCATCAACAAAAAGGAGAAGTAGCTCTAGCTGTTTTAAAAGATATGCAAGTTTTTACAACATGAAGCTAGATTTTCATCACAACATATAGGCACAAAAGCATGGCAATTCAACACTTGAATTTTTGTGCAAGATTACACTTTGCTTTTCTTTGCAAGTAACAATATTTATAATGTTTGATATAGCAAATTTTATATCATGCGAGGTAGCAAACTTTTGTGATGTTTCAAGATAATAAGTTCTTTCTTCTCTTTTGAGAAGTGCTATTTTCGCTTCCTTTACAAAGTGCAAGCTAGCAAAGTGTTTGAAAAAGTGAGCAAGTTTTACTACATATAAGCTAGCAAATTTAAAGATTTGCAAGTTAGCATATTTGCTTTTCTTTTGATGTGTGCATGATAGCATTTCTTTGTAATGTTTAAGATAGCAAATTGTACATTATGCTAGCTAGCAAATTAAAGATGTTCAAGAAAGCAAGCACTTTCTTCTCTTTTTGAGAAGTGTCAATTTTTTGCTTCCTTAGCAAAATGTCAACCTAACAAGAGACAATGTTTTACATGAGGCAAGCAAACAATTTGGCAAGTGTTACATTTGCATCTTCTCTTTAGATGTGCAAGAAAGTAAGGAAGTTTTTGCATTTTCTTGACTTGTGCAAGGTAGCTAATTTTTGTTTGAGATGACCCTTTACATCAATTCAAGATAGCACATTATTAACTCTCTCTCCCGTTGTCATTGGCAAAAAGAAAGGAAGATTCAAGTCATGAATATCAAAATAATAATTTTGTCATAAGTATTTCATCATTGCGTATATCATTATTACATGCATAATACCAAATCATCATATATTCAAAACATATTAACTCATCATTATATGCATGATTCCAAATCATCATTCATATCATTTCAATCATTGTTTCAATCATCACTATAACTCATCATGCACATGATGTAACATTATCTAACATGATACAAATATTTATTTTCAAAATGTTTATCACTATTTTCATGTATGATAATAAAGTATTCATGATGCATATATCATCACAATACAAAGCAATTGCATGCATAATTTCAAAGTATAAATATTTCAAATCATGAAGATATTAACTTGTCAAATTTCATCCGATCATTCATGATTATAACTTTTCATTTGTATACATCAAAATAATATCAAGAGTATTTCATGCATAATTTTAATCACCACATAAGGAATATCAAGAAGAAAGTAATTGGGTGATGCGATAAACATTTCATGAATACAAGGAATTGTATAAAAATCATATCATGAAAAGATAATAATAGAAGACACATTTTGTTTTGAAAAATCTCCTCTTAAACAATCAAGGAAAAATCTTAGGAGATCGATTAATGAAAAAATCTTGATTCATAATAAATCTTAATTTGTAAATATCACGGAATCAAGATCATGATTTTGAATAAAACTCATTCAAATTCAAATCATCCAAATCATCAAAATCTCAACATTTCTTTCAAGAGATTCAAAATGGCATAGATAGTTTTATTGGTCTCTTAGGTAGAAATCAATAAGATAAAGGATTACATTTCATTTTTATAAATTTCTATTCATGTGATTTGCTTCTTATGAGCATGCCTTAGTCTTTATATGCCAAATCAATATAAGTATTAAAGTTCAAGATGTAAAGGCAAAATCTTATAAGACAACTCATTTATAAAATATTCATCATGTTTATTTTCATGAGATTCATAAGATTAGTAAAATAAATTCATTAATCTCAATAGAATAGAAAATTCATTTCCATTTCATACAATTGATTTCATGTGAGAGTGTTTAAGTCTTTTTGTGAAAACATTGTATCATCATTTAAAGTCAAAACATAAGTTTCGTCATAAAGCCGTCAAGCCCAAACACATCAAAAATAAAACATCATGATATCACATCTATCATCAAAAGATTATCAAGAAATTCATACATAGATGTACATGCACTATGTCATCTTAATTCGTCATAAAAATGATTAAACCAAAAACATGTTAATCCAAAATGAGAGTATCAAATCAATATTTACTTCAAAAACTCATGCATGACATAAAATCATCAAAATACACATGCATGGATTAATCCTAAGCATTATCACATATCATATAACTATAATCCATAATGTTGCATACATCATTCAATATTTCAAAACATAACATGCATGAAACCTTAGCAATAATATACTTTTCATTGATCAAATTTTTAGTTTTTTTTTCAAGATGCTAAAAAAGAAAAACATGATATAATTTTTGAAAAATAAATTTTTTTTTATTTCCTATTCCTACTATCTAAATTAAGCACTCATGAAAAACTTCAAGTAATTTCAAAATAATTCAAGAGAGTTGAGTTAGTTACCTTGTAGTCGAAGCCCATCAAAGCCCAATTCGCCGTTTCATCTTTGGAAGTTCTTGATTCATCCTTGGGTGCCTTCCTTTTCTTTGGCCTCTTTCTCCGTTCAAGTTCATTGTTCATTTTAGATTTTTGTTTAATGAACTTATTAAGAGTTAGTGTTCAAGTTCAAGTTCATCATTGTCCTCATCACTTGAGTCATCGCTCAAGTGGTATTTATTTGTCCTGAATTCCAAATCCTTCCTATTCTTTGGAAGGTGGTTCAAGTGTTCATTGTGTTCATCATGTGCATTATGCACCATTTCATATGTCATCAATGAGCCGATAAGTTCTTCAAGTGGAAAAATATTTAAATCTTTTATTTCTTGTATTGTCAGTAACTTTTGATTCCCAAACTTTAGAAAGTGATCGTAAAACTTTACTAACAAGTTCAAAATTCGAGAAACATTTGCCAAGAGTTTGTAAACCATTGACGACATCCGTAAAACGGTGTACATGTCAACAATGGTTTCGCTTCGGGCTTCATTTGAAAAAAAGCTCGAAATCATGCATTAAAATGTTAACTTTCGAGTCTTTGACTCTACTAGTTCCCTCGTGTGTGATTTCAAGTGTTCGCCAAATATCAAAAGTCTGTTTCAAGACGTAGAAATCCGATTGAACTCATTTTTGTCTAAAAGCGCAAAATAAGGCATTCATAGCCTTTATGTTTAAAGAAAAATACTTCTTCTCCAAATCCACCATTCGCTTCATCGGTTTAGAGGGAAGTTGAAAACCATTTTCAATAATATTCCATATATCCAAATTCATAGAAATTAAGAAAACTCTCATTCGAAGTTTTCCAATAAGTGTAGTCCAATCCGTTAAACAACGGTGGATCTAAAAAACCGATAAGCCCTCTTGAAAGCCATGAAGAGCCATTTCTCTCGGGTGTAAATCCGAAAAGAGAAATACCGGGCTCTGATACCAATTGTTAGGATCGGAGCAGCACTAAGAGGGGGGGGTGAATTAGTGCAGCGGGTAAAAACTTCGGTTTTATAAAAAAAATCTTTCAGATGAAGAGAGCGAACTTGACAAGTTTAATCTTGAAAGCGTATTCTTAAATATGCGCAGCAAAAAGTAATAAGGAACCAGAGCATATAAGAAGATTTGCAATAATATAAATAACAAAGAATGAAACGCAAACCACAGATCACGATTTTTAGAGTGGTTCACCAAATGACCTACTCCACTTATGAGGCCCCTTCGATGAGGCTCCCACCTTCCACTAGCAAGCTTCTTGAAATGGAAGGGTAAATACCCCTCTTACAACTCTTTACAAGCGGTTCACTCTCTTACAGATTTTCGAGAAGAGATGAGGTGAACACTAGCAAATTGAAAAGAAAGAAAGCTAACACTTTTCTAAGATTTTTCTCTCAAACTCTTGCTGCTCAAAAGGTTGTGATCTCAGCTGAGATTTGAGGGGTATTTATAGGCCTCAAGAGGATTCAAATTTGGGCTCCAAAATTTGGGCTCCAAAATTCAAATCCTCTTTGGGTTCCCGATGCTGGCGGTGCCACCGCCCAGCCAAGCGGTGCCACCGCCCAGCCCAAGAGGTGTCACCGCCCAGCACTCGGGTGCTGGGCGGTGCCACCGCTCAGCCCAGGCGGTGCCACCGCCTACAGTGTTTTCAGCCCGCTATAGTGTTTTCAGCCCACCGCCTATAGTGTTTTCAGCCTACAGTGTTATAGGCCCATACTTGGGTTATAGGATTAATACCTAATCCTAACCCTAATTAACATGCTAACTACGAATTTTAAAGACATTATATAAGCTATTACAAAGTCCATAAGTCAAGACTTCTTCCGGCGAGCTTCCGGCGAACTTTTCGGCAGATTCCGATAAACTCTGGAAACCATTCTACTGGACTCCCTAGAAGCTCTTAAACTTCACGATTTGATCTTGGCGAGTTCCAATGAGCTTCTTCGGCAAGCTCCGATCTCTCTCGGCAAACTCTGCGAACTTCCCACGAACCTTCCGGCGAGCTTCCAAAAAACCCTTCGGCAAGCTCCCTACTCATTCTCGGCTAGTTCCGGCAGCGTTCCCGATGATCCTTCGGACTTCCGTCGAACTCTTGAACTCCCAACGAATCCTTCATTCTTGACTCCACACTTTGTTTCACTTTATGCCTTCATCGTTATCGTAGTTAATCCTGCACATGCAAACCAAAACTCTACTCCGATCTAGACAGTTATTACAACGCGAATTGACATTCTGTTGCCCGGCACGTCATTGGTTGGCGCTTCGTCTGATTCTTTAGCACATCGTCCTCTCTTGCGGCTTGTTGCCCAATCGACGGTTGACCTCCGCAACCCCGATATCCTTGGCGCAATTCCACTCTTCTTGGCCCGATGCCTGACGTTCGAAGCCTTCTGCCGTCCAATATCCTGACGTGATCTCCTCCGGCGCAACGTCAATTCCTCCTGCGTTAACTGTCTAATTCTGATCGAGTAGACCTGCATCACTCAAAATGCAGTTAAACATCTAAACACAATCAATTAGTTTCATCATCAAAATCCGAGATTCAACAGCTCCCCCACTTGATCTCGCAATGCATCTACCAATGCATTCTCTCAAGTGAGATCATATGACGACTCCTCGCTGCTTGCTTGGTCCATTGAGCTTCATGGAGTTGTTGTTTGTTGAGATACCCTTCCTCAACATGTGCGGTCTGTTGCACATAATTCTCCCTCTGGAGAAATTGGGATCTATCCCTTCTGGATAACTATCCCGTTAGAGCAACATCTCTCGTCGCTTCTTTCTCTCTGAAAGTATTGGAGACCACCATCCTCTTCGGACTGTTCTGATTTGCTGAACAAACTATGCATTGTTCTACCTCCTACAAACGCACTTTGCTAGATTGCGACTCAACATCAATACAGCCCCCGTTGCACCACTCAAGGCCTAGCAACATGCTGAACTCGCTGCACACTTCAGTCTCCTATGGACGTATCCTTCACATGCCAAAGAGAAAGTTTCAATGCTCCACAGCGCTGAGTTTCGGTTACCTTGGGATGGCCACGAACATTCCGTCGTCCGCATATAAGCCCATGCATGAGTACCAAATTCTTCGAGTTAGCAATTCCCCTCACCTCTGTGAGCTTTGCACAACTCTTTCGGTCACTGAGCAACTCATTCTACCTTGCATGGTCTCATCCTTTACCAAGCGCCTCGCTTGCCTTGAGCATAATCAAGTCTAGTTGTCAACGTTGAGCCGTAGCTCAAACTCAGCCATCCCAACCTTTGTGCGCTCCGCATTCTTCCAAACTTGCTTGTTCTCGTGGTGCCTCTTGCGCGAAGGGTTGGCCATTCCTTTAAATGCCAATCTCATATACCCGCTCCTCGGAGTGACTACTTTTCCCTACATCTCCATGCTCGTTTTCCCCCAAACGGTCGCGCGTGTGCTGACTGTCCTAAACATAGCCCCGCTAGGTTCCCCACGTTTGCATGCCAAGTGTTTCTATGAGTGTTTGTCCCGCTTTGATACCATCTATCATGGACTTAGCTGGTTTTGTCTAAGTCATGCGGTACCCTTGCATATCCGTCCATAAAGATTAGCCTCCCCGAAGCCTCCCATGGTATCTTATGACTTACAAAAGAGAAAACGAGTTAGAGAAATATCTCACTCAGGATCCACAAGTAAACATTGCTGAAAACACTTCATAGATAATGCAAATTATAAACTGACTTTATAAGCTCTGAACAGTTGCACAATAAAGGGTCAAAATGGTTCACTATAGATCGAAAATCTCTCACAAGTGTCCACATGACACAACCTTTATTTATAAGCCTAAAGCAGCTACCAAACCTAACTAAAATGGGACTATTAAACCTTCGACTGTCCCTCCACATGCTGTACAAAACATGAACATACCAAAAGACATAGACATACATAAGCATTACATCAAACATCCTATTTAGAAGTTTGTTTGTGACAAGAGGATCGGTCAACGTGTTGGCAGAAGGCTCGTGCCGTGAATTCGGGCATCAGGCCAAAGGATTGGACATTGAGCCAAGGAGATCGGAAGTTGTAGGAGTCAATATGTTGATTGGGCAATACGCTGAAGGAGAGGACGATGCGCCAAAGAATCAGACGAGCGCTAAATGAACCAATTGTTAGGATCAAAAGCACTAAGAGGGGGGAATTAGTGCAGTGGAAAACTTTCAACGATTAAAACTGCGTTCGTACGTTGAAATTCGATTCCGACATAAAAGTCTTTTCATGCAGATAATAACTTTTGAAAGTTTATGGAAATGTCTCTTCCCGAATTTTCGGGGTCCTAGCGGTACCACCTCCTGACTGGGGTGGTACAACCGCTTAGTAGCTCAAAGACTGAGCTTCTAGGCGGTGCCACCGCCTGACAGGGGTGGTTGCACGGCCCAGTCTCACTCGGAGACTAAGCCCTAGCAGTGCCACCGCCTGCTTGGGGCAGTTGCACCGCCCAGTCTCGCTCGGAGACTGAGCCTTAGCGGTGCCACCGCTTGTCAGGGGTGGTTGCACCACCCAGTCTCGCTCAGAGACTGAGCCCAGGCAGTGCCACTGCTTGCCTGGGGTGGTTGCACCGCCTAGCTTTCCTGGGAGACCCTCTCTTGGGCGATGCCACCGCCTAGTAAGAATTCTAGTCCGAATGGGTTGATTCATTCGGCCCAATTTGGGTCTGTCAAGGGCCTAATTGCCCCAAGATTAAGTCAATGGGATCATCTCTCATTCCTAACTTAATCTACATGCTAACTACGATAATTCTTAAGACATTTACTACAGCTTGCTCTGGTGCGTCAATCGTTTCTTCCGACGAACTTCCGGCGAACCTCCAGCGATGCTCCGATGGACTTCCGGCAAACTCCTGGACTTAAAATGATCCACTTGGTGAGTTCTGATGAGCTTCTTTTGGCAAGCTCTTGGACTTCTCGAATTTGTTCTCGTAGAACCTCCGACGACTGTCCGGACTTCCGTCGAGCTCTCGAACTCCCAACGTGATCATAGTCTTTGACTCCGGCTCAACTTCTGCTGCATGTCTTACTTTCATCGTAGTTAATCCTGCACACTTATCTCAACATATGGATTAGATAACAAATGACAATTGACTTCATCATCAAAATCCAAGATACAACAATCTCCCCCTTTTTGATGATGACAATCAATTGATAACGGAGTTAACCTTGACTCCCCCTATCTATATGACATTACTTGAGATAAGTCATTCTTGAATTCAAGGCCTTTGAAATCAATAGACTTATTGATAAGTTAAGAACTCTTAACCTTATCAATTACTCCCATCATGATTCCTATCATGATGTATTTTACTGAAAATGATGTCAAGACTTGACATCCATTCTCAAGTTTTACATTTCAAATATGAATGATTGTAGCTGTTCAACATAAGATATCAATATGTAAAATTACGATGCAAGTTCTTGATATCTTAATATGATGCAAACATGGCATAATGCACATATGGCAATCATAGTTATCATCGATTCATATATTTTCGATGATGCAAGCATGGCATAATCATAGCATCAATTCATATATCTCTCCTCCTTTGTCATCAACAAAAGGAAAATCGATATAAACAATTTTTAAGCATAAGTGTGGTTTTATTCATGCCATAACTAGGTTCATATCATTTTCCAATAGTGAGTGATAGGATACCAATTATGCAAATATCTTAAGGAAAACATGACACGGAGATAGCTTTGAATACTTCTTCCTTTTTATTTGTTATTATCTTTTTGCATTAAGGAGGAAGGCTATTTGTGAGTTTACTTTGAATGAAGTTAAAATCGATGAGAGATTAAATCATACTACATTTTTACAAGGATCAAGATATATATGTGAAACAAATCCTTGCAAGTAAAAACACTATCATCCATATTTCAAGAAGGAATTTATAAGCAAGAATCATTTCATCAAATCTATTTCTCAAAAAAAATATTTTTCACATGGTAAGTGTATGAAAGATACATTTGCTAGTTGATTCCATATTGCAAAAATCAATGATGTGAATCCAAAACTCAATATGACATATGTTTATTAAGTCTGGAAGAGAATAATGTATCGAGAAAATCCGATTGTTAGGATCAAGAAGATCCAAAAATGAAATTTAGCACTTTCATGCATTCGGACCAAAAAGATAAAACATGCTTATTATCATGGAAATTTTTGTATACAAAACACATAATTTCCAACATGTAATTAAGGCATGTAATTGTGTAAAATCATCATGGCAATTAAGTGATTTGATTATTAAATAAAAAAAAGGTTCAAAAAGTAATCTTAATAAGTTTATGCATTCGGACATATTAACATTCCTAATTCTCTTCTAATGAAATCAAATTATTCTTCGCTTAGAGGTTTTGTAAAAATATCATCTAATTGATGCTTAGTATCAATGAACTCTATGATTACATCATGATTAGTAATATGATCTTGTATGAAGTGGTGTCTAATATCAATATATTTTGTTCTTGAGTGTTGAATGGGATTCTTTGTTAAACATATTGCACTTGTGTTATCACATTTAATGGGAATATTTTTAAGATGGACTTTATAATCTTTTAAGGTGTTTTTCATCCACACAACTTGTGCACAGCATGCACTAGCTGCAATATACTCAGCTTCGGTTGTTGATAGTGTAACAGAGTTTTGTTTCTTAGATGACTAGGAAACAAGGGAATGTCCCAAAAATTGACATGATCATGATGTGCTTTTTCTATCTAATCGACACCCAGCAAAATCCGCATCAGCATATGCAATTAATTCAAAATTCTCAGATTTTGGATTCCATAATCTTAGATTTATGGTACCTTTAAGATATCTAAGTATTCTTTTAACCACTTTAAAATGAGATATCTTAGGGTTCGATTGAAACCTAGCACAAAGTCCTACACTGAACATGATATCTGGTCTAGTTGTAGTGAGGTAAAGTAAACTTCTTATCATACCCCTATAAGTTTTTTGATCAAAGTTTTCTCCACTTTCATCAACTTCTAACTTAGTGGAGGTGGTCATAGGAGTGTTAATAGCTTTTGAGCTATTCATATTAAATCTTTTTAGTGAATCTAAGGCATATTTAGTTTGACTAATAAAGATGTCATTGCTTAGTTGCTTAATTTGTAAGCCTAAAAGAAAAGTTAATTCTCCCATCAAACTCATTTCAAATTCGAGACTCATGGTTTCAACAAAAGATTCACAAAGAGATTCATTCGTAGAACCGAAGATAATATCATCAACATAAATCTGAACAATGAGAAAATTATTTTCAAAATTTTTGATAAACAATGTGGTATCGACCTTGCCTTTTGTGAAATTATTTTCAATAAGAAAAGTACTTAATCTATCATACCAAGCCTTTGGGGCTTGTTTTAAACCATAGAGAGCTTTGGTTAATTTAAATACATGATTAGGGAGGCTTTATTTTCAAATCCGGGAGGTTGATTAACATAAACTTCTTCAGAAATAAAGTCATAAAGAAAAGCGCTTTTAACATCCATTTAAAACAACTTAAAATTGTTATTACTAGCATAGGCAAGGAGCATCCTTATGGCTTCTAATCTAGCCACAGGAGCGAAGGTTTCTTCGTAATCAATACCTTCTTCTTGGTTGAAACTTTTGGCCACTAATCTAGCCTTGTTTCTAACCACGATACCAGATTCATCTTGCTTGTTTCTAAAGACCCATTTAGTACCAATAACTAAATGGTCATTTGGCCTAGGAACAAGCTTCCACACCTCATTTCTCTCAAATTGATTTAACTCATCTTGCATTGCGATAATCCATGAATCATATTTCGTGGCTTCGTCAATAAATTTAGGTTCAATTTGGGAGAGAAAAACGACGTTGGCACAGAAATTTTTAAGAGAAGAACGTGTTTGAACCCCCTTAGATGTATCTCCTAGGATTAGCTCCTTACGATGAGCATCTACATACTTCTAATCCTTGGGTAAGGGTGTTTCGGAAGTGGATGCATCCAAGTTGCTAGTTGGAGAAGGGGTTTCATTTAAATTCAAAGAATTAAAATTAACATCATCATCAAAATCAATTTTCTTGATTTCGGAAGTCCCATTGAAAACAACATGAATGGATTCTTCTATAATTAAAGTTCTTTTATTGAAGATACGAAAAGCTTTAGAAACCGAAGAATAACCAAGAAAAATTCCATCATCGGATTTAGCATCAAATTTTCCTAAGGCATCTTTTTCATTCAAGATAAAACACTTACACCCAAAAACTTTAAAATATGAAACATTGGGTTTTTTATTTTTCCACAACTCATAGGGAGTTTTGGTGAGTAAGGGTCTTACTAGAACTCTATTCAAAATATAGCATGCAGTGTTTATAGCTTCGACCCAAAAGTATTTGGGTAGGCTATGTTCATTTAACATGGTTCTTACCATTTCTTATAAATTTCTATTCTTTTTTTCTACTACTCCATTTTGTTGAGGATTTCTTGGAGTAGAGAAGTTGTGGTTGTATCCATTAGATTCACAAAATTCTTGAAAATCATGGTTTTGAAATTCTCCACCATGATCACTTCGAATTGATGAAATCGTAAAACCCTTTTCATTTTGAACAAGTTTACAAAACTTGGTGAAATATTTAAAGCATTCATTTTTGTGTTTCAAGAAGTAAGTTCATGTGTATCTACTTTAGTCATCTACAATGATAAAGGTGTATTTGCTACCTCCTAGGCTTGATATAGAGATTGGTCCGAACAAATCCATATGGATCAATTGTAAGAGCCTAGAGGTGCTTATTTGATTCTTAGATTTGAAACTACTCTTAGTTTGTTTTCCTAATTGACAAGCATTACACACATTATCTTTGATGAACTTGATATGAGGAATTCCTCATACAAGTTCTTTGGATGATATTTGAGTGATTAGTTTCATGCTAGCATGACCTAATCTCCTATGCCAAAGCCAAGCATCCTCATTCAAAACCGAGAAACACATTTCATTGCAAAGATCATTGATGTCAATGGTGTATACGTTATTATGTTTTAATGCAATCATAGATGTGTTTTGGTATGGTTTTTCAATGATGCAAGCATTAGATTCGAATTTGATAATATATCCTTTATCACATAATTGACTAATACTTAAGAGGTTATGTTTTAAACTATCAACTAACAAAACATCATCAATAAAAAAGTTGGATTTGTTACCTATAGTTCCTTTGCCAATGATTTTACCCTTGTTGTTGTCTCCGAAGGTGACATAGCCTTCGTCTATACTAATGAGCTTGGAGAATTGAGATGGATCTCCGGTCATATGTCTTGAGCATCCACTATCAATGTACCATCTCTTACTCTTAGCTTGTGATGGTGAATGTCTCTACAAGAAAGGGTAATTTTTAGGTACCCATTTACTTTTGGGTGCCTAAAAAACTGATCTACAATGTTTATTATGTTACATAGAGTTTATTATGGTTCCTTTAGGAACCCAAATCAGTTTGTTCGGACTAATTTTCTTGAATGGACAATGATACGTTTTATGTCCATGTTTGCAACAAAAGTTGCATTTGCTTTGGTGTTGAACATATAAGATAGTGCCTTTTATGAAGGTGGTTGGATTTTGGTGAGGACTTCTCACAAAACCTATTATACTTCTTTTGGGAATGTGACCCTTATTTGCAAGGATCATATTCAAAGACTTGCTACCAACCTCGAATTTCTTCAAGGTGTCCTTAAATAGCAAGTTTTCCTTTTGAAGAGTTTCTAGATCATAGCATTTTTCACATTGAGCTAAACTATCATGATATTCAGTTTTTAATTTATCAAAATTGCTAACAAGACTATCATACTTATTTTTCAGTGATTTATATTTTTTATTAATTGTTTTGCATTCATCAAATAAGTAATGGAAGGCATTTAATAATTCATCAAATGACAAATCTGCATCAATTAAATTTGTTGCCTCTTCTCCGATGGCCATTAAGGCGTAATGAGCAACTTGCTCGGTATTGGACTCCTCTTCTTCGGACGTGCTCGAGTCATCCCACGTTGCTTTGAACGCCTTCTTCTTTGATGTTCTCTTCTTGGCTTGAGGACAATCACTTTTGTAGTGTCCCGACTTTTTGCATTCGTAACAAATAACTTGGTCCTTTTTGGGTTCAAGTTTATTTTTTATCACTTTTAAACTTGTTTCTCTTAATGAATTTTATGAATTTCCTTGTTAGAAGTGCCAAGTCATCGTCACAGTTCTCATCACTTGAGTTTTCTCTCAAGTGGTCATCTAAAGTTCAAAGTGTCATATCCTTTCTATTCTTTAGAAGGATGTCTTCCTATTCTTCATGAGCCTTGTAAGTCATTTCATAGGTCATTAATGACCCGATTAGTTCTTTAAGAGAGAAGTTGTTTAAATCTTTAGCCTCTTGAATAGCAGTGACTTTAGGGTCCCAACTCTTAGGAAGGGATCTTAGAATCTTATTTACGAGCTCAAAATCCGAAAAAATTTTACCGAGTCCTTTTAGACCATTGATGACATCCGTGAAACGGGTGTACATGTCGCCAATAGTCTCGCTCAGTTTCATTCGGAAAAGTTCAAAAGAATGTATCAAAAGATTGATTTTTGACTCTTTCACTCTACTTATGCCTTCGTGAGTCACTTCGAGTGTATGCCAAATATCAAACGCGGTTTCAGAAATCGAAACACGATTGAACTCATTTTTATCAAGCGTATAAAATAAGGCATTCATAGCCTTTGCATTAAGAGTGAAAGTCTTCTTCTCCAATTCATTCCAATCGATCATTGGAAGAGAAGACTTCGAAAATCCATTTTTGACAAGATTCCAAAGTTCAAAATCCATTGAAATAAGGAAGATCCTCATTCGAGTCTTCTAACAGGTATAGTTCGTCCTATTGAACATGGGTGGATGTGTAATAGAGTGGCCCTCTTGGTTTCCGGAGTATGCCATCTCCCTTGGGTTTTAATCCGTTTGAGAGTTAACCCCGCTCTGATACCAATTATTAGGATCAAGAGCACTAAGAGGGGGGGGGGGGGGGTGGTGAATTAATGCAGCGGAAAACTTTCGACGATTAAAACTGTGTTCGTACGTTGAAATCTGATTCCGACGTAAAAGTCGTTTCGTGCAGATAATAACTTTTGAAAGTTTACGGAAATGTATTTGAAGTAAAGTAAGGCAGGAAGTTTGCAGTTAAGATAGATATCGGAATGTAAGCGCAAACTGAAATATGATGTTCGTACGATAAAACTGATTTCCGACGTAAAAGCGTTTTCGGAAACTTAACTTGAAAGTGAGTTCGTAAAAGAGTAGAAGGCAGTAAGCTATTGAGGAGGTTTGCAGTAAAGATAAAATGCTCAAAGTAAATGCAAACCAAGATTTAGAATGGTTCGGTCAATCTTGACCTACATCTACTTTTGGCTTCCTCCACCAACGAGGTCATCGACGTCCACTAGAGGCCTTCCTTCAATAGGCGAAGGCCAACCACCCTTTTATAGTTTCACTCCTTTTGACAGGCTTAGGAGACAACCCTTTCAAACTTTTCTCTCCTCTCTTGAAAGATCAAAACTTGGAAAAAGAGGGAGGAGAACTTCTAGCCTTTACAACACTTTTGAGCTCTAAAAATCACAGAGTAAGATTGGATTTTCGATGCCCTTTCATGCAGAAAAGGGTGGGGTATATATAGGCCCCAAACTAGTTTGAATTTTGAGCTAAAAAATGTTTCTTCCCGGATTTTCGGGGTCCTGGCGGTACCACCTCCTGACTAGGGCGGTATAACTGCCTGGCAGCTCGGAGACTAAACTTCTGGGCGGTGCCACCGCCTGACAGGGGCGGTTGCATGGCCCAGTCTCGCTCGGAGACTGAGCCCTGGCGATGCCACCGCCTACCTGGGGCGGTTGCACCGCCTAGTCTCGCTCGGAGACTGAGCCCTGGCGGTGCCACCACCTATTAGGGGAGGTTGCACCGCCCAGTCTCGCTCGGAGTCTGAGCCTAGGCGGTGCCACCGCCTACCTGGGGCGGTTGCACCACCCAGCTTTCCTGGGAGACCCTCTCTTGGGCGGTGCCATCGCCTAGTAGGAATTCTGGTCCGAATGGGTTGATTCATTCGGCCCAATTTGGGTTTGTCAAGGGCTCAATTGCCCCCAGATTAAGTTAATGAGATCACCTCCCATTCCTAACTTAATCTACATGCTAACTACTATAATTCTTAAGACATTTACTACAGCTTGCTCCGATGCGTCAATCGCTTCTTTCGGCGAGCTACCGGTGAACTTTCGGCGAACATCCGACGAACCTCCGACGATGCTCCGACGGACTTCCAACAAACTCCTGGACTTGCGACGATCCACTTGGCGAGTTCCGACAAGCTTCTTTTGGCAAGCTCCTGGACTTCTCGGATTTGTTCCCACAGACCCTCCGACGACTGTCCGGACTTTCGTCGAGCTCTCGAACTTCCAATGTGATCATAGTCTTTGACTCCGGCTCAACTCCTGCTGCATGTCTTACTTTCATCATAGTTAATCCTACACACTTATCTCAACATATGGATTAGATAACAGATGACAATTGACTTCATCATCAAAATCCGAGATATAACACCAATGACATGCTAGACAAAGGATACATGCTTTGTAATCATTTGTCTAAGATCAAAAAAGTTTAGGGGGCTAATTGAGTTAGCTTTTGGTGCAATCATACTAACTCAATTAGGGGCCAATTGAGCCTTATTTGGGACTAATTTGGGCTCATTGGGAGGCCCATTCAATGACCCAAAAGGTGGGTCAAGCGGTGGCACCGCCAGAACAAGCAATGGAACTGCTTGTGAGTAGGAAAACTCGAAAAACCTAGTCTCCGAGGCTGTCAGGGGGTGGTACCACCAGACTGGGCAGTGGTACCACCTAGTGTCAAGCTATAGGCAATGGTACGGCCCAATACAGGCGATGGTAACACCCGTACCCGGAAGACCGAGAAGCTTAAAATTTTGGCTCCATTTTTTAAACCATTTGGGGCCTATAAATACCTCACTTGGGTAGCAAGAAATGAGAAAGAATTCTTGTGCAAAAAACTGAGTAAACTCTACCAAAACTTTGAGTTCCCTCCTCCTAGTGCTTAGAGTTAGTCCTAAGGGAGGTGTGTGAGGGAATATTGTAAAAGAGTGACTTGTAAGGGTTATCTCCTAAACTTATGAAAAGGAAAAAGTGTTGTAAAGAGGTGGTTGGTCTTCGCCTATTGAAGGAAGACCTTTAGTGGATGTTGGTGACCTCAACGGAGAAAGAATCATAAGTGGATGTAGGTCACTACGACTGAACCACTATAAATTCTGGTGTATTCTTTCCTTACTGCATATTCTCTTTATTGCATTCTACTTTACTTCATTGTAAACTATTCAATCCCCTCTTCTCTATTCACTTGCAAACTTATACGAGTCAAACAAATGGTTTTCGTCGAAATCGGTTTTTATCGTACGAAGATCTGACATAATTTTTTTCACTACACTAATTCACCCCCCCCCCCTCTTAGTGTTGTTCTTGATCCTAACAGTTAGTATCAATGCCATATTTTTTCTCCTTTGGTTTAACAACCAAGAGAAATGACTCTTTTCAGCTTTCAAGATGGTCACTCTATCATTCGTCCTCCTATGTTCAATGGGACGGACTACACATATTGAAAAACTCGAATGTGAATTTTTTTACTTTCTTTGGATTTAAATTTATGGAGTATTGTGGAAAATGGTTTTCAAAAGTCTTCTCGTCCTATGAATGATTGGAAAGAGTTGGAGAAGAAGATTTTCTCTTTAAATGCCAAGGCTATGAATGCATTATTTTATGCTTTGGATAAAAATGAATTCAATTGAGTTTCTATTTATGAAATGACTTATGACATTTGGCATATACTTAAAATCACATCCGAAGACGAGGTTGTGAACCACGCTTTGGTGGCTTTCGACAACGAGGTAAACAACTCAAACGAGACTCCTTTACTTTATTTTAAATTACTTGATGCATTTTATATGTTGTTTTTAAATTAGTATATAAAATATAATAAATGAATAAATAAATAAAAGGGGATCATGCTTTTCTCTATAGTATTTTTAAAAAATTAAAAAAAATTAATAATGATAATTGCATTTCTTTATGATAAAGGAACAAAATGTTAAATTTAAATCTAATGTTTATACACCTAATGAGATTAATCCTATGTATGTTTTTAAGAAGCAATAAGATATATCTTGATGATTTCCATATTATTTTTTTTATTTTGATTGAAGATGCCTTATGTTCAATGAAATCATGCTTAAAAGTTTATATTTTGAAATTATGCATGATGATTTTTGTGTATTATGACATTGATTTTTGTCGTAATGAAAGTTGCTTTTTCGGTTTTAAACAATATTGATGGTTTTCATATGAAAAACTTAAGCATACTTATATGAAATCAATTACATAAAATAAAACATATAAAAAGAAAATTGTATTATCATAGGAATTAAAATGATAAATCAAATCTCTTGTATAAAGAAGCCTTATGTTTAACATGTTATATTTTTGGTCATGATGATTTTGATGGTCAAATTTGTCTTTTGGTTTTAAACGATGGTGCATGCATTGATTTTGTTGAATCTCATATTTTGATGATGAAACTAATTGATAAGTGTTTATGTTTTAATTTATGTTTTGAGTGACATAGGATGCTTCGATCAGGGTGAGACAATTAAAGTATGAAAATCATGTTGTGCTAGGGGAAAACATGTTAGAAGATTGGACGTCGAGCCAGAGGATCAGTCGACGTATCAACAGAAAGCTTCTGGCTGTGGATTTGGGCATCAGGCCAAGAAGAGCGGATATTGCGCCAAGGATATTAGAGTTGCGGAACCAATTGGCCGATTGGGTAATAGGCCACAAGAAAGGACGATGCGCCAAAGAATCGAACGAAGAATCGAGGGACCAATGACATGCCGGACAACTTGATTAATACTTAGTATTAATTATCTAGATCAAAGTGTGTTTTTACATGTATAGGATTAACTACGATAGCAAGGCATGAAGCAAAATGAAGCCCTAGAGTCAAGGACGCGATTACATTAGGAGTTCGAGAGTTCGTCAGAAGTCCGAACGTTTGTCGGAAGTTGCCAGAGAAGCTCATCGGAACTCACTAAGAAAATCATCATGAAGTCCAGGAGCTTGCTAGGAGTCTGCTGGAACATTGCTGAGAGATCGTTGGAAGTTCACCGGAAGCTCGCCGGAAGAATAGACATAGGGACTTGTTTAGCTTAGCAAATGTCTTAGGATTTTGTAGTTAGCACATAATTAGGCTTGGATTTGGGCCAACCCAATTAGGGGCTAGCTAGGCCCATGTAAGAACTGTGTTGGGCCCAATAAGAGGCTCAAACAATGCCCCAAGAAGTCTCACCATCGTGGCACAGTATTCAAGACTGTGTTAGGCGGTGGTACCGCTAATTTAGGTAGTTGTACCACCTCTGGCAGGGTGCCAGGTGATGGTACCGCTAGTCTGGGCAGTGGTATCGCCCATCACTGCCCCCCAAGTAGTCGTACTGTTAGGATCAAGAGCACTAAGAGGGGGGGGGGTGAATTAGTGCAGCAGAAAACTTTCAACGTTTAAAACTGCGTTCGTACGACAAAGGTAATTTTAGTAGAAAAGCCGATTCGTAAATCACTTTAACTTGAGATCAGGTAAGAAGCAGTTAAAACAAATCTGTTAAGGCAGTTTGCAGTTGTGATGGAAATCAGAATGTAAGCGCAAACTGAAATACGATGTTCGTATGAGAAAAGTGATTTCAGTAGAAAAGCCAATTCATAAATCACTTTAACTTGTGATTAGGCAAGAAGCAGTTAAAACGAATCTGTTAAGGCAGTTTGTTGTTGTGATGGAAATCAGAATGTAAGCGCAAAATGAAATACGATGTTCGTATGAAAAAAGCGATTTACGTCTAAACACGATTCGGAGAATATTGAGCTTGGAAACGTAATCGTAAAAGCACAAAATGCAGTAAGCTATGAAGGAGGTTTGCAGTAAGGATAATAAGCTTAAAGTAAATGTAAACCAAAGAGCAGCGCGATTTAGAGTGGTTCGGTCAATCTTGACCTACATCCACTTCTGGCTTCCTCCACCGATGAGGTCGCCGACGTCCACTAGAGGCCTTCCTTCAATAGACAAAGGCCAACCACCCTTTTACAGATTCACTCCTTTTGACGGGCTTAGGAGACAACCCTTACAAACTTTTCTCTCCTCTCTTGAAAGATCTGAACTTGGAAGAAAAGAGAGAGAAGAACCTTTAGCTTATTATAACACTTTTGAGCTCAAAAATCTCAGAGTAAGATCAGGATTTTGGTGGTTTTTCGTTGCTCTTTCATTGCTGAAAGAGTGGGGTATTTGTAGGCCCCAAACCAGTTTGAATTCCGAGCTCAAAACTGTTAATTCCCGGAATTCCGGGGTCTGGCGGTTGTACTGCCTGACTAGGGCGGTTGCACCGCCTGACAGGGCTCGAAGATTGAGCCTCTAGGCGGTGCCACCGCTTGTCAGGGGCGATTGTACCGCCTAGCAGAGCTCGGAGACCGAGCTCAAGTGGTGCCACCGCCTGACTGGGGCGGTTGCACCACCTAGCAGAGCTCGAAGACCGAGCTCAAGCGGTTGCACCGCTGTCAGAGGCGGTTGCATCGCCCAGCCAGAACTCGGAGACTAAGCCCTGGGCGGTGCCACCGCCGACCCAGGCGGTGCCACCTCTAGGCAAGTGATCTGGGTCCGAATGGGTTAATTCATTCAGCCCAATTTGATTCTTTCAAGGACCCAATTGCCCCTAGATTAAGTTAATGGGATTACCTCCCAATTCTAACTTAATCATCGTGCTAACTACGACAATTCTAAAGACTTTTACTACAGGTTGCTCCGGTGCATCAATCGCTTCTTCCGGCAAGCTTCCGGTGAACTTCCGACGAACATCCGATGGTCCTCCAACGATGCTCCTACGGACTTCCGGCAAACTCCTGGACTTGCGACGATCTACTTGGCGAGTTCTGACGAGCTTCTTTTGGCAAGCTCCTGGACTTCTCGGATTTATTCCCGTAGAACCTCCGACGACTGTCCAGACTTCCGTTAAGCTCTCGAACTCCCAATGTGATCATAGTCCTGACTCCGACGCAACTCCTGCTGCATGTCTTACTTTTATCGTATTTAATCCTGCACACTTATCTCAACATATGGATTAGATAATAAATGACAATTGATGTCATCATTAAAATCCGAGATTCAACAATCTCCCCCTTTTTAATGATGACAATCAATTGATAACGGAGTTAACCTTAACTCCCCCTATCTATGTGCCATAATTGAGATAAGTCATTCTTGAATTCAAAGCCTTTGAATTCAAGAGACATATTGATAAGTTAAAGTCATTTAACCTTATCAATACTCCCATCATGATTCCTATCATGATGTATCTCTCTGTATGATGTCAAGACTCGACATCCATTTTCAAATTTCAAATGTGAATTATTGTAATGATAGTAATTACAATGCAAGTTCTTGATATCTTAATATGATGCAAATATGGCAATCATAGCAAACATGGCATTGCATCAATAATCAAATGTCTGTTTCTTTCAACATAATATGGCATTTATAGCATCAATTCATATACTTCTCCCCCTTTGTCATCAATAAAAAGAAGAACGATATAAACATCTTTTGAATATACATGTGATGCCATAAGTAGGTTCATGTCATCTATAGGATACAATCATATCAAGAAGACCATGACATGGAGATTATCTACATAGAGTAAAAACTTCTTCCTTTTTATTTGTTATTATTCTTTTTGCATGAAGGAGGAAAGCCATTTGTGTAGTTCAAATCGATAGCATGCTTTACAAGGATTAGGATATTTATATGAGTAAAGTCCTTGTAAAAAAAATTACTTCCGTTTATAAGAAGGAATCATCAAATTTATTTCTCAAAGGCAATATTTTTCACATGATAATTCTAAAAGCCATAAATTTGCTAGATAATAATTTTTTGTCAAGAATTAATGATGTGAATCAAAATCCGAAAGAGAATAATAAAATCCGATTGGAATTGAAAATTTATTTTAACACTTTCATGCAAGACTATGAGGACATGCTCATCGTTTATGAAAATTTTTTCAACATGTTATTTTTGTCATGTTGTTCAATCAATAAAGTCCGAATAATAATTTTAACAAGTTTATGCATTCGGACACATCATCATGGCATCAACATTATGGTAATACATCAACATCATGATAATACATCAACATCATGGTATCAACATCATGGTAATATTATGACACATCAATTTCAAGGCTATATTACTTTCATATTCATCATGGAAACCAAGACACAAGGTTTTCAAAGTTGGTATTATAGAAACATTAACATGAAATCCGACAATGAGTAATGAGATTGAGCAACGTAACCCTGCATATTCTTGCATCAAGTAACCATAATGCATTGTGATCAAGGTGAGTAATAAAGAGTTTATAACAACGTAATTGTTACAACAAGAGGTTATTGTGTCCACATATACAAACTTTATTCAGGAGGTGGAAAATTAAGGTGCCTAAATAAGGAGTCAAATTGTCGATGAATTTGCTGCAGTTCAGATAGGATTTGATCTTGCCGTTGTTTAAGCCGATCTTGTCTTTGTTCAAATCGGTCCATCCGAATCCCAATGTCTTCAATAGATGATCCATGAACTTGCTCAAATGGATGTGTTTCCTCAAAGGGATAGATCGGAGGAGATTGAATGCCCCTAAAGACTGGTATTTCGGGTTCTGGTTCAGGTTGAGGGTGATCGGTTCTTCTAGGCATTCTAACCCAATTACCATTTCTATAAACACATCTCAATCGATGAAGTAGATTTTTGTTTATTATGCTAAACCTATCTACTTTCATCACTTCTTCGTCGGGTGGGATTTGGATATCGTAGGCTTTAAGGATTCTAGTGATTATACCACCATATGGAAGCATCATATCTCTTTTTGATAGTTCTATCATGTTTTGTTGGATGAGGTATCCAAAACAGATGTTATGTCCTTTCATGATCCAATACATGGTTCCTAATTCCAATTGACTTACTTCATCATAATGATATTGTTTAGGGAGAATGATGCTAGTTAGGATATGATGAAGTACTTTAGTGTTTAGTGGTAGTAGGTGTTCACAGCTTTTAGGAACTATCACTAAGTTGGGATTACCGAAAATTGTTCCTAAGGCTTCAACATATGTTGTCCCAACTGTTTCATTGTCCCATGATCCTCTAAAATAAAGTCCTCTATTTTTTACAGGAATGCCTATCATGTCACAAATGAATTTATCTGTAATGGAGATGTGTTGTCCTAAGAGATAGGTGGACATTCTTTCTTCTTCATCTACTTGTAGATTGTTGTAAAACAATCTAACAAGTCTTGGATAGATGGGTTCACTAATTTGTAAAATTGGGAGTAGATCTAGGTTGGCGAACCATTGAATTGTCTCTAAGTCTCTTAGCTCATCTAAATCTACATGTTTTCCCTTATTGACACTTCTAAACTCAAAGGAGGAAAATTTTTCAGCATGATACTTTGAATCAAAGAGAGTAAGATCAAAGTCTTCCACTAATCTCCTCTTTCCCTTGTCCCTTAAGGAGATTCTAGAGCCCATAACTGCTGTTATTTGAGAGGATAGTAATGAGCAAGTGTAAATGAATCAAAAACAGAATTTAGAGGGCTCTTAGAGAATACCTTAAGTGAGATCTTCAAGAGAAGGAGAGATTGTTGATCTTTTGCTTCGAAATGAGGAGGATTTGGGATGCTAAGATGGGAGAAATGGAGGTGGAGAGGCTTTGGAAGAGAGAAGAGGGGGAGGGAGTAAGTTGGGGTCGGTTCCACCGCCGGCCCTAGCTCAGTTTAATAGGGGGCAAGATTGCGGGCGGTTGCACCGCTGGCTGGGGCGGTGCAACCGCTTGCAACCCATGACAGCCGATGGTGCTACCGCCAGCTGGAGCGATGCCACTGCCTGCAGGCAGTTAGCACTCGTTTTGACTACTATGTGGTCTGTTTTGTATGTTTCTTACTTGAGAAGAGTTTTTATTTATGGAGCAGTCAACTTAATTACGTAACTACGTAAGAATTTTCATTTTAAGATGAGACATTTGCATGATCAAGATAGATCTAGTGACGCGCATATTCTTCTTCAAATGTCGTATTCATGTTTGTGACAGTTTGTCCATGTTGGTAAGCTTTGCAAGTTCATGACAAACTTTGCTTACAAGACGTAAGTTCATGATATAGTTGAATTTAAAAGTAACGAACTAATCAGTTTGATAGGATTGGAAATCCAGAAGATATGTGAAGGTAGAAATATGAGTTTCCAATTCTGAGAGATCAAATAGGTTTTGTATTGCTCTTGTAATTTTAGTTTTCTAATCTTCTTTTTGTTATTTTGGCTTAGGGAGCATCGCGTGTTCTTTTTGGATCTCGGATTATGAATATCGAGAATCCTAAAAGTAGGATATTATTTCTTGCTTCCAGCTTGGGATGGTTTACGTTTCTACAAGACAGGATAATTTTTAGGTACCCATTTACTTTTGGGTGCCTCAAAAATTGATCTATATAATTTGTCATGTTGCATAGAGTTTATCATGGTTCCTTTAGGAACCCAAATTAATTTGTTCGGACTAAATTTCTTGAATGGACAATAATACGTTTTGTGTCCATGCTTGCAACAAAAGTTGCATTTACTTTGGTGTCGAACATGTAGGATGGGGCCTTTTATGAAGGTGGTTGGATTTTGGTGAGAATTTCTCACAAATCTGATTCCACTTCTTTTGGGAACGTGACCCTTGTTTGTAAGGATCATGTTCAAGGACTTGCTACCAACCTCAAATTTCTTCAAGGTGTCCATGAGTAGCAAGTTATGCTTTTGGATAGTTTCTAGATCATGACATTTTATACAAGAGCCTAAACTATCATGATATTCAGTTTTTAACTTATCGAAATTACAATTAAGACTATCATACTCCTTTTTTAGCAATTTATATTTTCTACTAATAATCTTGCATTCATCAAATAAATCATGGAAGGCATTTAATAACTCATCAAATGATAAATCTGCATCAATTAAATTTGTTACCGCCTCTCCGATGGCCATTAAGGCGTAATGAGCAACTTGCTCGGTGTTGGACTCCTCTTCTTCGGATGCGCTCGAATCATCCCATGTTGCTTTGAGCGCCTTCTTCTTTGATGTTCTTTTCTTGGCTTAGGGACAATCACTCTTGTAGTGTCCCGGCTTTTTGCACTCATAGCAAATAACTTGGTCACTTTTGGGTTCAAGTTTATTTCTTGTGTCATTTTTAAATTTGTTTCTCTTAATGAATTTTTTGAATTTCCTTGTTAGAAGTGCCAAGTCATCGTCACAGTCCTCATCACTTGAGTTTTCTCTCAAGTGGTCATCTAAAGTTCTAAGTGTCATATCCTTCCTGTTCTTTAGAAGGATGTCTTTTTGCTCTTCATGAGCCTTGTATGTCATTTCATAAGTCATTAATGACCCGATTAGTTCTTCAAGAGGAAAGTTGCTTAAATCTTTAGCCTCTTGAATAACAGTGACTTTAGGGTCCCAACTCTTAGGAAGGAAACTTAGAATCTTATTTACAAACTCAAAATCCGAAAAACTTTTGCCGAGTCCTTTTAGACCATTGACGATATCCGTGAAACGGGTGTACATGTCACCAATAGTCTCGCTCGGTTTCATTCGGAAAAGTTTGAAAGAGTGTATTAAAAGATTGATTTTTGACTCTTTCACTCCACTTGTGCCTTCGTGAGTCACTTCGAGTGTATGCCAAATATCAAATGCGGTTTCACAAACCGAAACACGATTAAACTCATTTTTATCAAGCGCACAAAATAAGGCATTCATAGCCTTTGCATTAAGAGAGAAAGTCTTCTTCTCCAATTCGTTCCAATTGATCATTGGAAGAGAAGATTTTGAAAATCCATTTTCGATAAGATTCCAAAGTTCAAAATCCATTGAAATAAGGAAGATCCTCATTCGGGTCTTCCAATAGGTGTAGTCCGTCCCATTGAACATGGGTGGACGTGTAATAGAATGGCCCTCTTGGTTTCCGACGTATGCCATCTCTCTTGGGTTTTAATCCATTTAAGAGTGAACCCCACTCTGATACCAATTGTTAGGATCAAGAGCACTAAGAGGGGGGTGAATTAGTGCAGTGGAAAACTTTCAACGTTTAAAACTGCGTTCGTACGACAAAGGTGATTTTAGTAGAAAAACTGATTCATAAATCACTTTAACTTGAGATCAAGTAAGAAGCAGTTAAAACTAATATGTTAAGGTAGTTTGCAGTTGTGATGGAAATCAGAAAGTAAGCGCAAACTGAAATACGATATTCATACGAGAAAAGTGATTTCAGTAGAAAAGCTGATTCGTAATTCACTTTAACTTGTGATTAGGCAAGAAGCACTTAAAACGAATCTGTTAAGGTAGTTTGCTGTTGTGATGAAAATCAGAATGTAAACACGATTCGGAGAATATTAAGCTTGGAAACGCAATCGTAAAAGCGCAGAAGGCAGTAAGCTATGAAGGAGGTTTGCAGTAAGGATAATAAGCTTAAAGTAAATGCAAACCAGAGAGCAGCGTGATTTAGAGTGGTTCCGTCAATCTTGACCTACATCCATTTCTGGCTTCCTCCACCGATGAGGTCGTCGACGTCTACTAGAGGCCTTCCTTCAATAGGCGAAGGCTAACTACCCTTTTACAGATTCACTCCTTTTGACGGGCTTAGGAGACAGCCCTTACAAACTTTTCTCTCCTCTCTTGAAAGATCTAAACTTGGAAGAAAAGAGGGAGAAGAACCTTTAGCTTATTACAACACTTTTGAGCTCAAAAATCTCAGAGTAAGATCAGGATTTTGGTGGTTTTTTGTTGCTCTTTCATTGCTAAAAGAGTGGGGTATTTATAGGCCCCAAACCAGTTTGAATTCCGAGCTCAAAACTGTCAATTCCCGGAATTTCGGGGTATGGCGGTTGCACCGCCTGACTGGGGCGGTTGCACCGCCTGACAGGGCTCGAAGACTGACCCTCTGGGCAGTGCCACCGCTTGTCAGGGGTGGTTGCACCGCCTGGCAGAGCTCGAAGACCGAGCTCAGGCGGTGCCACCGCCTGACTGGGGTGGTTGCACTGCCTAGCAGAGCTCGGAAATCGAGCTCAGGCGGTTGCACCACTGTCAGAGGCAATTGCACTGCCCAGCCAGAACTCGGAGACTGAGCCCTGGGCGGTGCCACCATCGACCCAGGCGGTGCCACTTCTGGGCAAGTGATCTGGGTCTGAATGGGTGGATTCATTCGGCCCAATTTGATTTTTTCAAGGGCCCAATTGCCCCTAGATTAAGTTAATGGGATCACCTCCCAATTCTAACTTAATCATCATGCTAACTACGACAATTCTAAAGACTTTTATTACAGCTTGCTCCGATGCGTCAATCGCTTCTTCCGACGAGCTTCCGACGAACATCCGACGGTCCTCCTATTGAATCTCGGATTTTGATGATAAAATCAATTGATGGGTTAATTGATCTAATCCATATTATTGAGTTAAGTGTGCAGGATTACCTACGATAACCAGAAAACACAAAGCAAGGATACCGGAGTCAAGTTCGATGGACGTTTAAGAGTCCGAAGAATCGTCGGAGATGCTACCGAAACCAACCGAGAAGAAATCAGGAACCTGTCGGAATTTTCGGAAGTTCGCCGAAGAGATTGTCGGAGGTTCACGGAGATCACCGAAAAGGCTTGGCTACTCATTAAAGTCATCACAAGTTCGGGAGCTTGTTGGGAGCCCGTCGGAAGAAGTTCGTCGGAAAGCTCGCCGGAACAAGACTCGACGTTCACGGTTGAAAAATTGCTTAGGATGTGTTTTGTTATGTAGTTCACTTGTAATTAGGATTAGGATTAAGAGATAATCCTATATCCTGGTTAGGGGCCAACTGGGCCCAAAATTAGACTTGGTTTGGGCAAATTTTAAAGCCCAAACAAGTGAACCGAAGGGTCTGGCGGTGGCACTGCCAGACTGGGCGGTTGCACCGCCCAGCACCCAAGAGCTGGGCTATGGCACCGCCTGGGCTGGGCGGTGGCACCGCCCAGCACTGTCAGCGTCTGACACTGACAGGCGGTGGCACCGCCATTGACAGGCGATGGCACCGCCAGCATCAGGAACCCAACGAGAATTCAAATTTGGAGCCCAAATTTGAATCCTCTTGAGGCTTATAGATACCCCTCAAATCTCAACTGAGATAACAACTTTTTGAGAAGCAATTGATTGAGAGAAAAGTCTTAGAAGAGTCTTTGCTAGTCTTGTTTTCAATTTGCTAGTGTTCACCTCCTTCTTTCTTGCTGAAAATCTGTAAGAGAGTGAACTGCTTGTAAAAGTTGTAAGAGGGGTATTTACCCTTCCCTTTCAAGAGATTTGCTAGTGGAAGGTGGGAGCCTCATCGAAGAGGGGCCTCGCAAGTGGATGTAGGTCACTTGACCGAACCACTTCAAATATGGCGTAATCTCTGATTTGCATTTCATTACTGCTATTTACATTACTGCAAACCTTCTTACTTGCTTTATTTCATCATTACCTTTGCTGCACAACTTTGCGAATACGCTTTCAAGTTAAGCACTTCCGATTCTAATTTTTATCATACTAAAGATTTGTTGAAACCAACGTTTTAATCCGCTGCACTAATTCACCCCCCCTCTTAATGCCGCTCCGATCCTAACAATTGGTATCAGAGCAAGGCTCACTCTCATATTTGGTTTAATACCCAAGAGAGATGGCTTACTCCGACATGTATGAGGGACACTCTATCACACGTCCACCTATGTTTAATGGGTCGGATTACACGTATTGGAAGACCCGTATGAGGATCTTCCTCATTTCCATGGATTTCAAACTTTGGACTATTGTCGAAAATGGATTTCAAAAATCTTCTCTTCCGATTAGCGAATGGAATGAATCGGAGAAGAAGGTTTTTGCTTTAAACGCAAAGGCTATGAATGCCTTGTTTTGTGCACTAGATAAAAATGAGTTTAATCGTGTTTCAATTTATGATTCAGCTTTTGATATTTGGAGAACTCTTGAGGTCACTCATGAAGGCACTAGCCGAGTGAAAGAGTCCAAAATCAACATCCTTGTGCACTCTTACGAACTTTTTCGAATGAAACCAAGTGAGTCCATCGGAGACATGTGCACCCGGTTTACGGATGTCATCAATGGACTCAAAGCTCTTGGTAAAGATTTTACTAACTTTGAACTAGTAACTAAAATCTTAAGATCCCTCCCTAAAAGTTGGGATCCAAAAGTTACGACCATTCGAGAGGCCAAAGACCTTAAAACATTCCCTCTTGAAGAACTCATTGGGTCTCTAATGACCTACGAAATGACATGTCAAGCTCATGACGAGCTCGAGAACCCCATTCAAAAGAACAGGAAGGATATGACACTCAAATCACAAGAAGACCACTTGAAAGGAACATCAAGTGATGAGGACAGTGACAATGACATTGCACTTTTGACTTAAAAATTTAAAAAATATTTAAGGAAGAACAAATTTAAAAAATAATACAAAAAATAAATTTGAACAAAAGAAGGACCAAGTGATTTGCTATGAATGCAAAAAACCGGGACACTACAAGAACGATTGTCCTCGAGCCAAAAAGAGAACATCGAAGAAGAAGGCGCTCAAAGCAACGTGGGATGATTCAAGCGCGTCCGAAGAAGAGGAGTCCAGCACCGAGCAAGTTGCTCATTATGCCCTAATGGCCATCGGAGAAGAGGTAACGGATTTAATTGATGCAGATTTACCTTATCATGAATTATTAAATGCTTTCTATGAGTTATTTGATGAATGTAAGACAATTAGTAGAAAATATAAATTGCTAAAAATGGAGCATGATAGTCTCACTTGTGATATCGATAAAGTAAAAACTGAATATCATGATAGTTTAGCTCCATGTATAAAATGCCATGATCTAGAATCTCTCCAAAAGGAGAACTTGCTACTTAAGGACACCTTGAAGAAATTCGAGGTTGGTAGCAAATCTTTGAACATGATCCTTACAAATAAAGGTCACGTTCCTAAAAGAAGTGGAATTGGATTTGTGAGAAGTCCTCACCAAATCCAACCACCTTCATTAAAGGCCCAGTCTTACATGTTCGGCACCAAAGCCATTGTAACTTTTGTTGCAAATATGGACATAAAACTTATAAATGTCCATTCAAGAAAATTAGTCGGAACAAACTAATTTGGGTTCCTAAAGGAACCATGATCAATTCTATGCAATATGATGAACAAGTTTTTAAGGCACCCAAAAGAAAATGGGTACCTAAAAATAATCCCTTCTTGTAGAAACATACACCATCACAAGCTAGGAGCAAGAGATGGTATCTAGATAGTGGATGCTTAAGACATATGATTGGAGATCTATCTCATTTCTCTATGCTCACTAGCAAAGAAGAAGGGTACGTCACCTTCGGAGACAACAACCAAGGGAAAATCATTGGCAAGGGAACCATAGGTAACAAATTAAAATTTTCTATTGATGATGTCTTACTAGTTGATGGATTGAAACATAATCTCTTGAGTGTTGGTCAATTATGCGATAAAGGTTATATCGTTAGATTTGAATCAAATGTATATATAATTGAAAAACAAAACCATAACATGACTATGATTGCATTAAAACAAAATAATGTCTACACCATCAACCTTGATGAACTAAGTAATGAAATGTGCTTCTCTGCTTTAAATGATGATGCTTGGCTTTGGCATAGGAGACTAGGCCATGCAAGCATGAAACTAATATCTAAGATCTCATCTAGAGAATTTGTACGAGGAATTCCAAATATAAAGTTTATTAAGGACAAAGTATGCGATGCATGTCAACTAGATAAACAAATAAAAACTAGTTTCAAATCAAAAATTCAAATTAGCACCACTAGACCATTACAATTGATTCATTTGGACTTATTTGGACCAATTGATACGACAAGTCTAGGAGGAAGCAAATATGCATTTGTAATTGTGGATGACTATACTAGATACACTTGGACCTATTTCTTAGCTCACAAAAGTGATTGTTTCAAGTGTTTCTCTAAATTTTGTAAACTCACTCAAAACGAAAAAGGTTTCATGATTTCATCAATTCGGAGTGATCACGGTGGCGAATTTCAAAACCGTGACTTTCAAAATTTTTGTGAAGTTAATGGATACAATCACAACTTCTCCACTCCGAGAAATCCTCAACAAAATGCAGTAGTTGAAAGAAAAAATAGAAACCTACAAGAAATGGCAAGAACTATGTTAAATGAACATAGTTTACTTAAGTATTTTTGGGCCGAAGCCGTAAATACGGCTTGCTACATCATGAATAGGGTCCTAATAAGACTATCCCAATCAAAAACTCCCTATGAATTATGGAATAACAAAAACCAAATATTTCCTATTTTAAAGTTTTCGGTTGTAAATGCTTTATTTTGAATGAAAAGGATGCCTTAGGAAAATTTGATGCTAAATCCGATGAAGGCATCTTTCTTGGTTACTCTTCCGTCTCTAAGGCTTTTCGGGTTTTTAACAAATGCACCTTAGTAATAGAAGAGTCTATTCATATAGTTTTTAATGAAATTTCTAATTTAAAGAAAAATGATTTTGATGATGATCTTGGTTTTGATAATTTGAATTTAAACGAACCCCCTCCTCAAAATAGCAACTTGGATGCACCTTCTTCTGAAATTTTCTTACCCAAGGAATGGAAGAATATAGATGCTCATCTAAAGGAGCTAATTATAGGAGATACATCAAAAGGGGTTCAAACTCATTCCTCTTTTAAGAATTTTTGTGCTAACGCCGCCTTCCTTTCTCAAATCGAACCTAAATGCATTGACGAGGCCATAAAAGATGATTTTTGGGTTATTGCAATGTAAGAGGAATTGAATCAATTTGAGAGGAATAAGGTATGGAAGCTTGTTCCTAGACCTAGTGACCATTTAGTCATTGGTACTAAATGGGTCTTTAGAAACAAGCAAGACGAAAATGGTATCGTGGTTAGAAACAAGGCTAGATTAGTGGCCAAAGGTTTCAACCAAGAAGAAGGTATCGATTACGAAGAAACCTTCGCTCCCGTGGCTCGATTAGAAGCCATAAGGATACTCCTTGCCTATGCTAGTAGTTATAATTTTAAACTATTTCAAATGGATGTCAAAAGTGCCTTCTTGAATGGTTTTATTTCCGAAGAAATATATGTCGAACAACCTCCCGGATTTGAAAATTCTCTTCTTCCTAATCATGTATTCAAATTGACTAAGGCTCTCTATAGCTTGAAACAAGCTCCTAGAGCTTGGTATGAAAGGCTTAGTTCCTTTCTTATTTTAAATAATTTTACCAAAGGCAAGATTGATACTATATTGTTTATTAAATATTTTAAAAATAATTTTCTTATTGTGCAAATTTATGTTGACGATATTATTTTTGGCTCTTCGGATGAATCACTATGTGAATCATTTGCCAAATGTATGAGTCATGAATTTGAAATGAGTTTAATGGGTGAATTAACTTTCTTTTCAGGATTACAAATCAAACAACTTAAGGATTGTATATTTCTTAACCAATCTAAATATACATTAGAATCGTTAAAACGATTTAACATAGATAATTCAAAAGCAATAAACACCCCTATGAGTACTACGACTAAGTTAGATATGGATGAAAATAGTGAAAATTTCGATCAAAAAACATATAGGGGAATGATAGGTAGTCTACTCTACTTTACCGCGACTAGACCGGATATTATGTTTAGTGTAAGACTTTGCGCTAGGTTTCAATCAAATCCTAAATTATCTTATCTTAAAAGTGTTAAAAGAATATTCAGGTATCTTAAAGGAACTCCAAATCTAGGACTGTGGTATCCAAAATCTGAAAAATTCGATTTAATAGCTTATGCAGATGCCGATTTTGGCGGATGCAGGATAGATAGAAAAAGTACATCCGGAACATGCCAATTTTTAGGACATGCACTTGTTTCTTGGACTTCAAAGAAACAAAATTTAGTTGCACTATCTACGGCGGAAGCCGAATACATTGCTGCAAGTGCATGCTGTGCACAAGTTGTTTGGATGAAAAATACATTAGAGGACTATGGAATTCACTTTAAAAACATTCCCATAAAATGTGATAATACTAGTGTCATATGTCTTACTAAAAATCCAATTCAGCACTCTAGAACTAAGCACATCGACGTTAGGCATCATTTCATACGTGATAATGTCCTTAACAATGATGTTGTTCTAGAATTCATTGACACAAAGCATCAATTAGCAGATATATTTACAAAAGCCTTGAATGAAGACCAATTTGAATTCATTAGAAGGGAATTAGGTATGTTAAATTGTCCCTAAACAATAAACTTGTTTGAATGGATTTTTCGTAAAATTTTGCATTCTCTCTCCGTTCCTCGGTGAACTGATCCTTCTCTTTCGATTCTAATGACATGTTAAATTTTCTTATCCTATCTTGAGTCAAACACCGCTCCCATCTGATCAAGATTAATGATTTTATGATATTTTGAATCTCGAAATTGATTTTGATGGCTTGATTATGAGTTTCAAGTTGACGAATTGAATTTGAATGAATTTGTATTCGAATTATGATCTTGACTTATTGGAGTTACTACTTGAAACGTTTTTTGTCTTATCCCAATCTCTTCCTTGTACATCTACAACTTTTGTTACTTATAGAACGAAGAGATTTGATAATATGGATGAATGCTGAATTTTCATTTAAGATGAACTCTGCGTAAATATTTTAGCATACTTAATTTTGAATGATAAAATCTTTGTATGACAAACTATGTGCTTCAAGTCTCATTCCCTTTTTGTTGATGACAAAGGGGGAGAAAAGTGATGACTTGTATCATTTTAATAGCATGACTTATATGCATTGCAAAAGTTTTTCAAAATCTTTGAGAATATGCCTTGCAAAATCTTTGAGAAAAGTGATCGATCGATGAATGTCTTATATGCCTTACAAAATCTTTGAGAATATCGCAAGATCGATTGATCATATTGAAAGCATATCTAACATGTATATCATGAAATTCATGTTGAAAATCTTTATCTCCTGTGGTAGTAAAATTTGTCTCTTATCTTTCGACTTGAAAAGGATTTTCATCGAAGTTTCGCATTTACATTATGCTTAGTGAGAATAACGATAAGTTCTACGGTTAGAACTTATCAGTTTATGCTTGAATTCAATGGAATGAAATTCAAGTGTTTTTATCTTCTCATAATATGGCATATAGATAGGGGGAGTTATGTTTAACTCCGTCATCAATTGATTGTCATCATCAAAAAGGGGGAGATTGTTGAATATCAGATTTTGATGATAAAATCAATTGATGGGTTAATTGATCTAATCCATATTATTGAGTTAAGTGTGCAGGATTAACTATGATAAATAGAAAACACAATGCAAGGATACCGGAGTCAAGTTCGATGGACGTTTAAGAGTCCGAAGAATTGTCGGAGATATTGCCGGAACCAACCGAGAAGAAATCAGGAACCTGTCGAAATTTTCGGAAGTTCGCCGAAGAGATCGTCGGAGGTTCACGGAGATCACCGAGAAGGCTCAACTACTCATTAAAGTCATCACAAGTTCGGGAGCTTGCTGGGAGCCTGTCGGAAGAAGTTCGTCGGAAAGCTTGCCGGAACAAGATTCGACGTTCGCGGTTGAAAAATTACTTAGGATGTGTTTTGTTATGTAGTTCACTTGTAATTAAGATTAGGATTAAGAGATAATCCTATATCCTGGTTAGGGGCCAACTAGATCCAAAATTAGACTTGGTTTGGGCAAAGTTTGAAGCCCAAACAAGTGAACCGAAGGGTCTAGCGGTGGCACTACCAGACTGGGCGGTTGCACCGCCCAGCACCCGAGAGCTAGGCGATGGCACCGCCCAGCACTGTCAGCGTCTGACATTGATCGGCGATGGCATCGCCACTGATAGGCGGTGACACTGACAGGCGGTGGCACCGCCAGCATCGGGAACCCAACGAGAATTCAAATTGGAGCCCAAATTTGAATCCTCTTGAGGCCTATAAATAGCCCTCAAATCTCAGCTGAGATAATAACTTTTTGAGAAGCAATTGATTGAGAGAAAAGTCTTAGAAGAGTCTTTGCTAGTCTTGTTTTCACTTTGCTAGTGTTCACCTCCTTCTTTCTTGCTGAAAATCTGTAAGAGAGTGAACCGCTTGTAAAAGTTGTAAGAGGGGTATTTACCCTTCCCTTTCAAAAGATTTGCTAGTGGAAGGTGGGAGCCTCATCAAAGAGGGGCCTCGCAAGTGGATGTAGGTCACTTGACCGAACCACTTCAAAAACGGCGTAATCTCTGATTTGCATTTCATTACTGCTATTTACATTACTGCAAACCTTCTTACTTGCTTTATTTCATCATTACCTTTGCTGCACAACTTTACGAATACGCTTTCAAGTTAAGCACTTCCGATTCCGATTTTTATCGTACTAAAGATTTGTTGAAACCAACGTTTTAATCTGCTGCACTAATTCACCCCCCCCTCTTAGTGCCGCTCTGATCCTAACACCTCCGACGATGCTCCTACGGACTTCCGGCAAACTCCTGGACTTGCGACAATCCACTTGGCAAGTTCTGACGAGCTTCTTTTGGCAAGCTCCTGGACTTTTAGGATTTGTTCCCGTAAAACCTCCGACGACCGTCCGGACTTCCGTCAAGCTCTCGAACTCCTAGTGTGATCATAGTTCTGACTCCGGCACAACTCCTGCTGCATGTCTTACTTTCATCGTAGTTAATCCTACACACTTATCTCAACATATGGATTAGATAACAAATGACAATTGATATCATCATCAAAATCCAAGATTCAACAGGTACCGCCAGACCTGGGTAGTGGTACCGCCCAGGACAGTGTCAGTGTCAGACTGACACTGGGCAGTGGTACCGCCCGTGCCCGGAGAACCTGGGATGGGAAAGTTTTAGGCTCCAAGTTTGAATCAACTTAAAGCCCATAAATACCCCTCTCATCCCTAGTTTAAAAACATAAGCATAGAGAATTTAAAGAGGGAAAAACACTGTTATAATCTCTTGTGAGAATCCTCCTCTTTGAGTCTAAGTGTTAGAATAGTTTGAGAGGAGTGAGGGCTTATAAGAGTTATCTCCTAAACGTGGTAAAAGGAGAAGAGGGGTATAAAAGGTGATTGGCCTTCGCCTATTGAAGGAAGGCCTCTAGTGGGCACCGATGACCTCGTCGGAGGAGGAAGCTGAAAGTGGATGTAGATCACGTTAACCGAACCACTCTAAAACTACTGTGTTCTCTAGTTTGCATTTTATTCTTGTTATTACCTTACTGCAAACCTCTTTAAGTGCTTACTGCCTTCAATTAATTTACGAATGTATTTTAAGTTAAGATATTTTTAAGATCGGTTTTCATCGGAAACGATTTTTATCGTACGAAAGTTTTTAAACCAACGTTATTTTACCGCTGCACTAATTCACCCCCCCTCTTAGTGCCGACCTCTTGATCCTAACAAATTTGGCATAAAAAACTTGAGCATGCTTGTGTGAAATAAATCAAACAAAAAAGGAGAAAACATTTTTTCATAAGAATTTCTCAATCCCTATATTATCTAGTTTTCAAAAAGGAGATTGATGAATCTATTTGTATGAATCTCTTGGACTATAAAAAATATTTTGATGATTTGATGATTTGAATCTAAATGAGATATCTTCTATTTTATGTGAATCAAGATCTCTTCTTTATTCTTCTATGTTTCTTCTTACCATTTACTAAAGAGGATATTTTCTATATGAATCATAAGATTTCTTATGGATGAATTGAAATCTTTTTCTCCTATGTTTCTTTTTGTGATTTACTAAGGAGAATATCTTTTTCGAAATTCATGGCTTAAATTTCTTTTGAAGATCCTTTATTATTTAATCTCCTAATATTTCATTTTGATTATTTAAGAGGAGATTTGTCAAAATGAATCATGACTGTTTATATTCACATGATCTCATCTTTCATGATATGATTTTTTTCTTTGTATAATTCCTTGTATTCATGAAGTATATCTCATCACCAAATTTTTCTTGATATCTTCCATGTGATGACTTGAATATTTATACCTTTGTGCTATTCCCCTCTTTTTGCCTATGACAAACGGGGAGAAAATAAATGTTGAATGTTTGGTATCATGATCAAAATATTGATTTAATGTATGCAGTGATAAATGCATAAAAATATTGATTTAATGTTTGGTATCATGAATGCTTTAGTATCATGCATGGGAGAAATGATTAATGTTTGGTATCATGATCAAAATGTTGATTTAATGCATGAAGTAAAAATTTTATTGTCTTAGCATCATGAATGTTATGCCCAAAATGATGTATCATGAATGCTTGAGTATCATGTATTATATGCCCATAGTAATGATTTATTTTTGGTATCATGCATGAAGCAAGGATGAAATGTAATGGTATGAAATTATGCATGTTATATATTGAAGACTTGAAACCATATTTTGGTATCATGCATACCCAAGTAATATTGATTTAAAAATTTATTGATTTAGTATCATGCCAAACATGATAATAATAATGACTTGGCATTTCTTATAAGAAAACTTTATGGGTTAAGATTTATTTTTTATCAAAATCATGATCTTAATTTCTCGATATTTGATACATAAGATTTTTCTATAAATCAAGATCTTGTTTTTGAACTCCTATGTTTCTTTTTGTTATTTACTAAAAGGGAGATTTATCAAAATAAATCATGTCATTTAGTATTCATAACTTAATCCTTCGTGATCTTTGATATTATATCTTTCATGACATGATTTCTTTGTATTTATGACTTGTATGCTTTGTAATGATTAAAATATTTTGCACTATTGTATACTTTCCTTTCCTTATGACAATGACATAGGGGGAGAAAAACTTGCTAGCTTGTGCATCATAAAGAAAAACAAAATTGTTGCTAGTGTGCACATCTCAAAAGAGAACCAAAATTTGCTAGATTACACAATTTAAGAAAAAGCAAAATTGCTAACTTGTATGTTCAAAAATGATATAAAACTTACTAAATTTGATAGCTTGAACATTGGAAAGGAAGCAAAAATTTCTAGCTTGCGTATCACAAAAGAGAAGCAAAAAGTGCTATCTTGCCTATCTTTAAATTTGCCCATCTCAAGAAGCAAAGAATTGCTAAACTTGTACATCTCTAAAACTTACTAGCTTGCATTTTCTGACTTGCTATCTTACTAGCTTGCATATCTAAAACTTTGCTAGTTGCACTTCTCCTTTTTATTGATGACAAAGGGGGAGAAGGTATGATGATAATCATACATATTATGCCTAATGGTAATTTAAAATTATGTATGATGATCATGCATGTAATGATGATTTTGAAAATATACATTATGTTTTGGAATAATGCATGTTTAAACTCCGTCATTAATTGTTTGTTATCATCAAAAAGGGGGAGATTGTTGAATCTTTTATTCTGATGATGAAATCAATTGATGAGATTTTGATTTAATCTGCATTTTGAGTAATGCAAGACTAGTTTCGATCAATGAGAGGCAAATTGATTAAAGCAGGAGGAATTAGACATTGGGCCGGAGTGAACATGTCAGAAGATTGGATGTTTGGTTGGGGGATCGATCAACGTGTCGGCAAAAGGCTCGTGCCATGAATTCGGGCATCGGCCAAAGGATCGGACATTACGCCAAGGAGATCAGAAGTTATGGGAGTCAACATACTGATTGGCCAATATGCCGAAGGAAAAGACGATGCATCGAAGGATCAGACAAGCGTCGGATGAACCAATGACATGTCGGACAAAGGATTCATGCTTTCTAATTATTTGTCTAAGATCGAAAAAGTTTAGGGGGCTAATTGAGTTAGCTTTTGGTGTAATCATACTAACTCAATTAGGAATCGGTTTAAAAATCTTCATAAGATAAAAATCGATTTTGACGAAAATCGTTTGTTTGACTCGTATAAGTTTGCAAGTGAATAGAGAAGAGGGGATTAGATAGTTTGCAATGAAGTAAAGTAGAATGCAAACTATTTAATCCCTTCTTCTCTATTCACTTGCAAACTTATATGAGTCAAACAAATGGTTTTCGTCGAAATCAATTTTTATCTTATGAAGATTTTTAAACCGACATAATTTTTTTCGCTGCACTAATTCACCCCCTCTCTTAGTGCCATTTTTTACCCTAACACTTATTACACTTATTCTAAGTCAAGCACACTTTCAAATATTGAAATCCCTTCCAAAGAGTTAGAACCCTAAAGTAACGGTCATTTAAGAGGCCAAGAATTTGAACTATTTTTCGATTGAAGAACTTATTGGATCGTTGATGACCTACGAAATGACTTATGTGGTACATGATGAACTTGAGAACAACCTTCCAAAGAACATGAAGGATTTTGTACTTAGAACAAAAGAAAACCACTCGAGCGAAAGCTCAAGTAATGATGAACTTGAACTTCTCATAATAAAGCTTAAAAAATTCTTAAAACAGGAATCAAAGAATAAAAATAATCTTAAAAAGAACACAACCACTTACTATGAATGTAAGAAGTCAGGTCACTCTAAAGATGAATACATATAACTGAAGAAGAAGTTGCCAAAGGATGAATCGAGCTCATCTGAAGATGAGGAGCAAACCAACAAAGGAAAGGTGGCGAACTGCGCTTTGACGGCTTTCATCAACAAGGTAAGCGACTCAATCGAATCTTTTTTTTCTTTACCATGAAATTACTTAGTGCTTTTCATGATTAGTTATATATATATATATATATATATATATATATATATATATATATATATATATATATATATATATATATATATATATATATATATATATATATATATATATATATATATATTTATTTATTTATTTATTTATTTATTTATTTATAATGACAATTGTATGTTTTATGAAATAACAACAAAATGTTAGATATAAATCTAATGCTTATGCACCAAATAAGATTAATCTTATGTATGTTCTTAAGAAGCAATAATGTGTAATTTGATGATTTCCGTATAGCTTTTCGATTTTGGTTTAAATACCTTATGTTCAATGAAACCATGCTTGATGATCTAATAATTCATAATGATCATGCTTAATGAGTTTATATTTTGAAATTATGCATAATGATTCTTGTAATTTATGGATTATCGATATTTGCCGTAATAAAAGTTCTTTTTCGGTTTTAAACATTGATGCATGTTTTTATTTGGCATAAAAACTTGGGCATGCTTGTAAGAAATCAAATCACTTAAATTGAAATAACTAAAAAGAGGAAAGAATGTTTCTTGAAAATTTCTCTCTCTATCTTATCGATTTTTCACTAAGTGATTAATAAAATTATTTATGCCATTTTGAATCTCTTGAAAGTAATGTTGATAATTTGATGATTTGAATTTGAATGAGTTTTATCCAAATCTTAATAATGATTTCTTGGAATTACTTGAGATTTTTTTTGAATCAAGATCTCTTCTTTGTACTCCTACGATTTTTCTTGGTATTTTATTTAAAGAAGAGATTTATTATATGAATCATGAGAATTATTATACATGAATCGAGATCCTTTATGTGTTCTCCCATGACTCTATTTGCTATAGGAAAATCTTTATCTATATCATCAATCTTGAATTCTCAGAATTGTTACTTGAATTTTTTTTTTAAACTAAGATCTTTGATCTCCTAAGAATTTTTTTCATTATTTATTAAAAAGGATATTTGTCAAAATGAATCATATCTTTTGGTATTCATGACTTAATCTTTTATTTTTGATGATTGAAACATTGATGTAAATCTATCCTTGTTATTTATCTTTGTCGTAATTTGAAAATTTATGTAAAGGGAAAAGAATTACAACATTGTATTCTTCCCTTCTATTTGACAATGGTAAAGGGGAAGCAAAACTTGCTAGCTTGCTCATCTCAAAAGAGAAGCAAAAAGTGCTATCTTGCAAATCTCAAGAAAAACAATGTTTTCTAAGTTACACATTTCAAGAAGATACAAAAATTGGCTATCTTACAAATCTCAAAAGACGTAAAATTTTGCTAACTTTCATATATGTAAAATTTGCTAGCTTACATGTTCTAATATGATGTAACACTTGCTAAATTTGCTAGCTTATAAGTTGCATGTTGTAAAACTTACTAGAATTGCTAGCTTGAACATTGCAAAGGAAGCAAAAATTACACATCTCAAAAGATGTAAAATTTTGCTAACTTTCATATGTGTAAAATTTGCTAGCTTGCATGTTCTAATATGATGTAATACTTTAAATTTGCCAGCTTACAAGATGCATGATGTAAAACTTGCTAGAATTGCTAGCTTGAACATTATAAAGGTAGCAAAAATTGCACTTCTCAAAAGAGAAGAAGGAACTCACTAGCTTGCATGTTCTAAAGTGATGGGAAATTTGCTAAATTCCTAAGCTTATATCTCTAATTCTTGACAATTGCACCTCTCCTTTTCGTTTATGACCAAGGGAGAGAAGTATGATGATGTTATACATGATTTTATGATGACATGTTACTTGGATTTTTGAATCCAAGAGTTCTATCAATACGGCATATTGATAGGAGGAGTTAAGGTTAACTCCGTCATCAATTGGTTATCATCATCAAAAAGAGAGAGATTATTGAATCTCGAATTTTGATGATGAAACCAATTGATAGTCTTTATGATTTGATATGTGTTTTAAGTGACGCAAGAAGCTTCAATCAAAGAGAGATAAGTAAAAGCATAAAGAATCATATTAGGCTAGAGTGGAACATGTTAGAAGATTGGACGTCGAGCCGGAGGATCGATCGACGTATTGGTAGAAGGCTTCGGGCCATGAGTTTCGGCATCGGGCCAAGAAGAGCAGAAATTGTGCCAAGGATATCAGAGTTACGAAGGTCAACTAGCCGATTGGGTAATAGGCCATGAGAGAGGACGATGCACCGAAGATTCGGACAAAGTGCCGGTGAACCAATGACATGTCGGACAATATTTGATTATCTTTATAATAATTATCTAGATCAAAGTAGGTTTTAAGTGAGCAGGATTAACTACAATGACGATTAAAGCATAAAGCAAAATGAAGTCCTAGAGTCAAGAACGAGATTTCATTGGGAATTCGAGAGTTCGTCAGAAGTCTGGACATTCGTTAGAAATTCTATCAAAATTGACCGAGAAGTCCAGGAGCTTGCCAAAGAAGCTCGTCAAAACTCGCTAAGAAGATCATCATGAAGTCTAGGAGCTTGCTGGGTGTCCACTAGAACATTGTCGAGAGATCGTCGAAAGTTCACCGGAAGATCGATAGAAGCTTGTCGGAAGAAACCTAGACTTAGCGGCTTATTTAGCTTAGTGTATACCTTAAAATTCCTAGTTAGTACATAATTGGGTTGGAATTGGGCCAACTCAATTAGGGACTAATTGGGCCCAAGTTTGGATTGTGTTGGGCCAAGTGAAAAGGCCCAAATAGTGACCCAACAAGTGAAACCATCGTGGCACAATCTCCGAGACTATGTCAGGCGGTGGTACTACCTAGACATAGTCTTCGAGAGACTATCAAGCGATGGTACTGCTAGACTAGGCGGTGGTACCGCCCAGCACAGGCGATAGTACCGCCAGAACCCGAAAAACCCAGGATAAGACACTTTTAGACTCAAGTTTGAATCCACTTGAGGCCTATAAATATCTCTCTAATCCCTGGTTAACAAACATAATTTAATAGCAAAAAAGAAGAAAAATGATGTTGTAATCTTGTGAGAACTCCTCTAAAAGCTCTAAGTGTTAGTCTTGTTTAAGAGAGGAGTGAAGGGGGTTGTAAAGGTTCTCTCCTGAACTTGTCAAAAGGAGAATCAAGTTGTCAGAGTAGTTGATCTTCGTCCATTGAAGGAAGATCATTAGTGGATACTAGTGGCCTCGATAAAAGAGGAATTGGTGGAGTGGATGTAGGTCACGACAACCGAACCACTATAAAACTTGGTTTGTATTTCTATTCTTACTATTTACCTTCACTATAAACTATCTTACTTGCTTTACTTCCACTACACTTACGAATATACTTTTCAAGTTAATATATTTTGAGATTAGTTTTAATCAAAATGAAAGAAATTTTTAAAACTGGTGATTTTATCCGCTGCACTAATTCACACCCCCCTCTTAGTGCCGACTCGATCGTAACACCATCGCCTGACACAGTCTGGAAGACTATGGTTGGTTGGTACCATTACCAAATCTAGCGGTACCACTGCCTGACATAGTCTTGAATATCGTATCCGGGTGGTACCACCGCTAGACCTTACATATGATACTAAATGGGCCAAACAACATGTCTAATTCAGTCCTGATTCAGGCCTAATTGGCCCCTAATTGAGTTGACATTATTTCATCTCAAAACCGACTCAATTAGTCTTAAACTAACTCGATCTAGAAGTAAAATTATAAGCATAAATTTTATGTTGTTTGGCATGTCATTGGTTCATCCGGTGCTTCGTCTGATCCTTTGGCCCAATGCCCGAACTCATGATATGAAGCCTTCTGTCGATACGTCGATCGATCCTCCGGCTCGATGTCCAATCTTCTGACATATTCCACTCCAACCCAATATTGATTCTTCCTACTTTAATTGTCTCTTCATGATCGAAGCTAGTCCTATGTCACTTAAAACGCAGATTAGATCTTAAACTCTATCAATTGGTTTCATCATCAACATCCGAGATTCAACAATCTCCCCCTTTTTTATGATGACAACTAATTGATGACGGAGTTTAAACAAAACTCCCCCTATCAATATGTCATATTAATAGAACCTTGAATTCAAGTCAAAGCAATTATAATCATGATCATATGCAATACATTATATGCATATCATTGCATTGCATGCATCATTATCATAAGTATTGCATGCATCATCATAAATATTTCAAATCATCATGGTATCAAAATACCAAAGTATATTATATCCTACCATGTATGATCATCATAACTTTTAATTGTATGCATCATCATCATACCATGAGTATTTTATGTATCATTTCATATCATCATAACTTCTCTCCCTTTATCATCAAGAAAATGGAGAAAGTGCAACTAGTATGTTTTTGATGCATAATTTCAAATTATTTTCATGTTTTGAAACATCATATATCATCATGCAAGCTAGTAAGTTTTTTAGATATGAAAGTTAGCAAAACTTTTGCATCATTTGAGATGTGCAAGATAGCATATTTTCTTTTCTTTGTAATGTTCAAACTAGCAAGTTTTTTTAAAAAGAATGCAAGATTTACATCATTTTAGAACATGCAAGCTAGCAAGTTTGCTTTTCTTTATGATGTGCAATCTAACAAGTTTACTTTTCTTTACGATGTGCAAGTGATAGAACCCTTGCGGTTCTAAGCTTGGGGTTAATCTCTTTAGGGGATCGGCCTCCTTGAAACTCTATAGGGGTTCCTTCCTCCAGGTTGCTACTCAAAGGTTGCTAAAAAGATTCATCTATTTATTGAGAAAAGTGGATGAATACATGACTATTTATAGAGCTTCTAAACCCCAACTCCTAATAGGACTCTTACTCAAGACTCTTACTTCTAACCAACTCCTAATGCTTCTTTAAGAAGCAACCTCCAAACTAATCCTAACCTTAGCTGGCCTCTTCACCTCTTTAATAGGGGTCAACTAGGTAGGTTTTACATGAATGCTCATTTCAATGAAACTCAATTAGGACTCTCCTAGGTAGAGTCCTAATAGACCCACCCTTTTCAAATCAGCCTTGTCCTCGAGGCTAACGATCCATGAATTCTAGGAATTTGATCTTCAAGTCATCATAGTTCTCCCAAGTAGCATCTTCTACTAGTAGGTTCATTCACTGTATTAGCACTTTATTAGTGAGTTGTTGTCGTCGAGTCACAATCTGTCGATCAATAATGGCACTCGGTTGGGTTTGGTGTTCTCCTTGGGTAGTCATATTTGGTTGATGGCTTTGGGTTGTCTCGTTTTTGTCCTAGCTTGAGATTTAAACATGACACATAGAAGACTGGATGGATTCGGGAGCTGGCGAGCAAGTCCAATCTATATGCTACCACTTCGATGTGCTCCAAAATTTGGCAAGGTCCATAGAACCGAGGTGAAAGCTTTATAGATACTCTGGTCTGGATTGATGTTTGCTTGTATGGCTAGAGTCGTAGGAAGACCCAATCTCCTACTGAAAATTCTCTTTTGCCTTTATGTTGATCATATTATTGTTTCAACCTTGCTTGAGCTATAGTGAGATTATCTTTTAGCAACTTTAGCATTTTGTCTCTGTCTTATAGTTCCCTATCTACTTGTTTTACTTTGGAGATGCCCAACACATATTTTGGGATCACGGGGGGAGATTGACCATACATAGCCTCATAGGGAGTACATTTTGTCGATGAATGATAAGTTGTATTATACCACCACATGGCCCAGAGAAGTCACTTTGTCCACTCTTTTTGCCGGTCACTAGTGAAGCATCTAAGGTATGTCTCCAAGCACATGTTTACCACTTCAGTCCGACCGTCGGTTTATGGGTGATATGCCATACTTATTTTTCAATTTAGTGCTTTGCATCTAGAATAACTCTATCCAAAATCTACTCATGGAGACCCTATCATGATCACTTACAATAGGTCTCGGCATCCTATGTAATTTTATAATATTCTCCATAAATATTCAAGCAATACTAGAAGCGGTGTAGGGATTACGAACAGCGCAAAAGTGAGCATACTTTGTAAGGCGATCAACCACGACAAGAATTGTACCTTTTCCTTATGATAAGGGAAGCCCTTCGATGAAGTCCATTGATATATCAGTCCATATTGAGTCTGGGACGGGTAGAGGTTGCAGCTTTCCAAGACTTGCCACTGTCTCGCTTTTATGTCGTTAACATACATCACATTGTGCCACAAATTTAGCAATAATATTTTTCATCCCTACTCAATAAAAATTTTGCTTAATTCTCTTATAGGTTCTAAGAAACCTAGAGTGCCCGGCCGCAGGTGTGGAATGCATCTCTTGAAGGATGGTCTTTATACATGTAGAATTTGGCACATGCACAATATGTCCCTTATAGCGTAATTCTTTTGAGTCCCAACTGCAATGAGTCACGGAGCTTGGTGCTTCCTCCAATTTTTTTATGATCTTACTGGCCTCTAGATCTTTCTACCATTCCCTCTTAATATCCTCATGGAAGTCACTGGTCGGAAGTGAAACGACCGAAAATTCAGCTTACTCGAGTAGCCGCGAAAGCGCATCTGCAACAATATTTTCTTTCCCCTCTTTATAAGTTTCATAATCATATCCAAGAAGCTTTATTACCCATTTTTGCTATTTTAGGGAAGATATCTTTTCATCTAAGAAATATTTTAGGCTTTTATGGTCGGTCTTGATTTGAAAGCGTCGCCTAATCAAGTACGATCTCCATTTGGTCACCGTATGCACAATCACAAGCATCTCCTTGTCGTAAATAGTCATCTTGAGATGGGAAAAAGATAATGCCTTACTGGTATAAGTGAGGGGGTGGCCATCTTGCATTAGTATAGCACCAATTCTGACTCCAGAGGCATCAGCTTCAATAACAAAAGTCTTACCGAAGTCGGGTAGCGCTAGTATGGGCGTTGTCCTCATTCCGGCTTTAAGTTCATCGAAGGTGGTGGTGGGTTTGTTCAACCATTGGAAAGCATCTTTTTTCAGTAAGGAAGTAAGAGGTATACTGATCTTTCTATAGTTTTTCATGAACTTGCGGTAGTAGCTTATTAAATCGAGAAAGTCGCGTAGTGATTTTATGTTCCTTGAAGTCGACCGATTCTGCATTGCTTCAATTTTGAAGGGGTCCACCGCCACACCTTCCTCTGATATGATATGCCCAAGATATTTCACCTTCCATTGAAGAAAACTGCACTTTAATTTTTTAACAAGAAGAACATGTTCTCGCAAAATCGTGAAAACAAATCGTAAGTGCTGAAAATGACTTTCAAGAGAAGGGTTGTAAATAAGGATATCGTCGAAGAAAACCAACATAAACTTACGAAGATAATTCCAGAAAATATCATTCATAAGGCTCTAAAAGGTGGAGGGAGCATTGGTGAGACCAAAAGGCATTACTAAAAATTCGTAGTGGCAGTTGTGTGTTCGAAAGGCGATTTTCGATATGTCTTCTTCGTACACTTGTATTTGATGATACCCGGATCAAAGGTCCAGCTTTATGAAGACTCATGCTCCCTTTAATTCATCAAGCAATTCATTTACTATTGGAATAGGATGTTTGTCCTTGACGGTTATGTCGTTGAGAGCTCGGTAATCAACGGACATTCGTCATGTTCCATCCTTCTTTCGTACGAGGAGCATCGGTGAAGAGTAGAGGCTGCAACTTGACCAAATAACTCCTATTTCGAGCATCTCTTTTATAATTCTTTCTATTTCATCCTTCTAGAGATGTGGATACTAATATAGTTGAGTATTTATTAGAGGTTTGCCCGAAAGAATCAATATACAATGATCATACCGATGGGTAGGACGTAGGTTGCGCAGTTCATCAAATATATCTGAAAATTCAACAAGCAAAGAAAGTAGGTTTGGATCTTTAAATTCTATTGGCTCTCCCTTAGTTTGCTGCTTAAGTTGTATCAAAAATCTGCTACATGCTTTGTGCAAAACCTTCTCCATTCATTGTGTGCAAATCGTCGTTACGTCGCCCCCATATTTCCCATGTAGTATCACTTGTTTCCCCTTACTGTAAAATTTCATAATTAGTTTCACAAAATTCTAGAAAATATCACCTAATGTTGCCAGTCATTTGATACTGAGCACGGCCTCATAATCATCAAGAGGGAGGAGGAAGAAATATACAATTATCTCTTGGTCTTGTAGTAACAGTTTCACCCGCGGGCACCTATGATCACCCTTTAAAATTCATCCGTCGGTGACCCTAACGTCAAACCTGTTGCAATTATCGATAGCTAAGGCCATTCAGACATCAACCCTGCTATTCATAAAATTATTAGTGCTCCCTATGTCAATAAGAATGGTGATAGGTTGTTGCTTCAGAAGTCCTCCCACTTTCATTGTTTGTGGGTTCGTGTAACCGGCAAGGGTTACATATAGCGAAAGTAACGTTCGGCACATGAAATCTACCCTATCGGGTCTCCTTCTTCCCATCACGGGAAGTCCATCCTTATGCATGGCTAAAGCATGTCCGAGGGCTATCCCTCCTTCTCTGGAGGCCTCTCTGAACTCTCTTGTCACTGAAATTTGGTTGGACTCGGTGGTTGTCCAATTTTGAATTCTGCAAACAAAGCGCGTAATTTTTCCTCCAAGCGTAATTCAAGTCGCGATTCAATCTGAGATTCCAATGCTTCAAATTTAGCATTAATTGGATCTTGAGAAACCATAGCATATGCCTGTAGATCAAAGATGTCCTTGTCTTTTTTCTATTGATGGGTTAATGGCATGGGGTGGTAGAAGATTCAAAAAAATTGAGGATCACGAAAAGGTACTACAGTAGATTTTTACATCTAAAGTGTAGCAGTTTAGATGTAAAAGATTAGTGGTTTATTTTGAGAATTTTTTTATGAAACCAAAGGGAAATATGCAGTTGCAATTCATTACAAAAGGATATCAAAGGATGATCCGTGGTGGTGGAGATGATGGCGGAATTTGACGATGATCTTTTAAGCAATTGTGGGAATTGCTTTGGGCAGCTGTTGAGGGCTGATGGATGGTTGTAGAAGGGCAGTGAGACACCAAGAACACTACTCTGATACCAAGTGATAGAACCCTTGTGGATTCTAAGCTTGGGGTTGATCTCTTTAGGGGATCAGCCTCCTTGAAACTCTATAGGGGTTCCTTCCTCCAAATTGCTGCTCAAAGGCTGCTAAAAAGATTTATCTATTGATTGAGAAAGGTGGATGAATACATGACTATTTATAGGGCTTCTAAACCCCAACTCTTAAGAGGACTCCTACGCAAGACTCCTACTTCTAACTAACTCCTAATAAGACTTCTACTTCTAACCAACTCCTAATGTTTTCTAAGAAGCAACCTCCAAACTAATCCTAACCTTAGCTAGCCTCTTCACCACTTTAATAGGGGTCGACTAGGTAGGTTTTACATAAATGTCCCTTTCAATAAAACTCAATTAGGACTCTCCTAGCTAGAATCCTAATAGTAAGCTAGTGTGATTTACTTCTTCTTGAATTGTATAAGCTAGCAAATTTTGGTTCTCGTTTGTACACACTAGCAATTCTTTCTCCCCCTTTGTCATTGGCAAAAAGAGGGAATAACACAAAGGTACAATTCATTTCCCTTTACATCAATTCTCTAAGCATCACATAAGGTATACAACCATAAATATAAAATAATTATACATAATGAAAATCATATCAAGAAAGATATAATATCAAAGATCATGTGAATACCAAAAGATATGATTCATTTTAATCTTCTTTTTTTAAATAAAAAAAACTTAGGAGACCGAATAGTAAGGGAAATCTTAAGTCATGAATTCCAAAAAATATATTCTCTTTAGTAAATAGCAAAACTGAATATAGTAGAATAAAAGATCTCGATTCATGTATAAAAAAATCTTATGTTGTCAATATCATGATTCATATATTAAAAATTTTTAAGTTATAATTCACATGAAAATTCATGATTCATAAAAAAATCTCCTCTTAAATAATAAGAAGAAATGATATGAGAACACATAATAAGAGATCTTGATTTATAAAAAAAATTCTCAAGTTATACATATCGACAAATCAAGATCATGATTCAGATAAAACTCATTCAAATTTAATTTGTAAAATCATCAAAATCACTTTCTTAGTTCAAGAGATTCATAAAATAGATTTATCACTAAGAATCACTTGTTAAAAAATTGAAAAGCTTTAGAGATATTTTCAAGAAAGATGCATTCTTCCCTTTTTGTTTCAATTTAAGTGATTTGATTTCATACAAGCATGCCCAAGTTTTTTATTTTTTTTATTTTATATTTCTTACTAACTAATTTAAAATCAACAAACAACTCAAGTAATTTCATTGTAAGGTAAAGAGGTTTCGGGTGAGTCATTTACCTCATCGTCATGAGCCACCAAGGCATAGTTTACCACTTTATCTTTGTTGGTTTGCTCCTCATCTTTGGAGGTACTCGATTTGTCCTAAGTTGTCTTAAGTGCCTTCTTCTTCTTAGGCAACCTCTTTTTTTTAAGTTCATTTTTATTTTTTGATTCTTGTTTTATGAACTTTTTAAACTTTGTTGTTAGGAGATCAAGTTCAACATCACTTGAGCTTTCGCTCGAGTGGTCTTCTTTTTTTCTAAGTGCAAAATCCTTCCTATTATTTAGAAGGTTGTTCTCAAGTTCGTCATGTGCCACACAAGTCATTTCGTAGGTCATCAAAGACCCGATAAGTTCTTCAAGTGGAAACTTGTTTAAGTCTTTTGCCTCTTGTATTGCAGTTACTTTCGAATCCCAATTTTTAGAAAGAGATCATAAAACTTTATTAATAAGTTCAAGATTCGAAACCATTGATGACATCCGTAAAATGGGTGTACATGTCTCTAATAGTTTCACTTAGTTTCATATGAAACAACTTAAAATCATGCATCAAAAGATTTATCTTGGAATCTTTAACTCTACTAGAGCCTTCATGTGTGATTTCAAGAGTGTGTCAAATATCATGCGCAGTTTCACAAATAGAAACCTGATTAAATTTATTTTTATCTAGAGCACAAAATAAAGCGTTCATCGCTTTAGCATTCAAAGAAAAAGTTTTCTTCTCCAAATTATTCCATTTGTTCATTAGATTAGAAAACTTTTAAAAATTATTTTCAATGATATTCCATAAACTAAAATCTAAAGAAAGTAAGAAAACTCTCATTTGAGTTTTCCAATACGTGTAGTCCGTCCCACTGAACATAGGAGAACGAATGATAGAATGACTCTTGAAAGTCGAAAAAAGTCATTTCTCTTGGGTGTTAAACCAAATAAGAAAAATATGGCTCAGATACCAACTGTTAGGACCAAAATTGACATTAAGAGGGGGGGTGAATTAGTGCTTATGAAAAATTATGTCGATTTGAAACTTCGTACGATGAAAACCGATATTGGAAATATATTAACTTGAAAACATGTTCGTAAGCGTAGTGAAAGTAAGAAATCAGTTTTCAATGAAAACAAAAAGCTCAAAGTAAATGCAAACTAGATTTATAGTAGTTCGGTTGCCATGACCTACATCCACTCTCGATTCCTCTTCACTCGAGGCCACCGGCTTTCACTACCGATCTTCTTTCAATGGACAAAGATCAATTACCCTTACAACTCTTTCTCTTTTTTACAGCCTTAGGAGAGAACCATTACACCTCTCTCTTTTAGACCTAGACCTCACTTCTCTCTTTAGAAGAACTTTCTAAATACTAGGAAGGAGTGACTGTACTCTTTAAGAGAGATTACAATTCTTTTTCACAAGGATTCTTTCCCCCCTTTCAACTCACTGCCTTGTATCTCCATGCAGGAATAGTGTTAAGACCTTTTTTCTAAGCTTTTGAATAATGTTTATCAAGTCTATTTAGTTTATTTGTTTATTGAGTCGGTTTGGTTCAGTTAGAGTCAAGTAGAGGTTTATTTAATATTTATTTATTATTAGAGTTCAAGTCCTGGTGGACTCTAGGTAGAACTCTATAAATAGTAATGTAACCCTTTCTTTAATAAATCAATCAATCAATGAAATGTTATTCCACTCTATGGACAAACCCTAGGAGGTCGACCCCCTCGAAGCGATCATTATCATTTCCTTTTCTCCCCTTTCTTCCATGATAAGACCTTAGGGTCTTATCAATTGGTATCAGAGCGATGATAATACTTTAGGGCCTTACAATTGGTATCAAAGCGACGATAAGACTTTAGGGTCTTATCATTTGGTATCAGAGCGGCGATCCTTGGCGTTCTTGTTAGGATCAAGAGCACTAAGAGGGGGGGTGGGGGGGGCGATCCTTGGCGTTCTTGGTATCAGTTTGACGATTAAAACTGCGTTCGTACGTTGAAATCTGATTCCAACGTAAAAGTCATTTCATACAGATAATAACTTTGAAAGCTTATGGAAACGTATTTGAAGTAAAGTAAGGAAGGCAGTTTGCAGTTAAGATAGAAATCAGAATGTAAGCGCAAACTGAAATATGATGTTCGTACGATCAAACTGATTTCCGTCTTAACGCCGATTCAGAAAATACTTAACTATGAAACACGTTCGTAAATGAGCAAAAGGTAGTAAGTTATTGAGGAGATTTGCAGTAAAGATAAGATGCTCAAAGTAAATGCAAACTGAGATTTAGAGTGGTTCGGTCAATCTTGACCTACATCCACTTTTGGCTTCCTCCACCAACGAGGTCACCGATGTCCACTAGAGGCCTTCCTTCAATAAGCGAAGGCCAACCACCCTTTTACAGTTTCACTCCATTTGATGGGCTTAGGAGACAACCCTTACAAACTTTTCTCTCATCTTTTGAAAGATCAAAACTTGGAAAAAGGAGGAGGAGAACTTTTAGCCTTTACAACACTTTTGAGCTCTAAAAATCATATAGTAAGATTAGATTTTCGGTGCCCTTTCATGCAGGAAAGGGTGGGGTATATATAGCCCCAAACTGGTTTGAATTTGGAGCTCAAAAATATCAACTCCTAGATTTCCGGGGTCCTAGCGGTACTACCGCCGGACTGGGGCGGTACAATCGCTTAGCAGCTCAGAGACTGAGCCTCTGGCTAGTGCCACCGCCTGACAAGGGTGGTTGCACCACCCAGTCTAACTCAGAGATTGAGCCCTGGCTCTGCCACCGCTTGACTGGGGTGGTTGCACCGCTTGGCAGAGCTCGGAGATCGAGCTCAGGTGGATCCACTGCTTGTCAGGGGTGGTTACACCACCCAGTCTCGCTCGGAGACTGAGCCCAAGCGATGCCACCGCCTGCCTAGGGCGGTTGCACTGCCCAGCTTTCCTAGAAGACCCTCTCCTGGGCGGTGCCACCGCCTAGCAGGAATTCTAGTTCGAATAGGTTGATCTATTCGGCCCAATTTGGGTCTGTCAAGGGCCCAATAGCCCCCAGATTAAGTTAATGGGATCACCTCTCATTCTTAACTTAATCTACATGCTAACTACGACATTTCTTAAGACATTTACTACAACTTGCTCCGGTGCGTCAATCGCTTCTTCCGGCGAACATCCGACGAACCTTCGGTGATGCTCCGATGGACTTCCGGCAAACTCCTGGACTTGCGATAATCCACTTGGCGAGTTCCGACGAGCTTCTTTTGGCAAGCTCCTGGACTTCTCGGATTTGTTCTCGCAGAACCTCCGACGACCGTCCGGACTTCCGTCGAACTCTCGAACTCCCAACGTGATCACAGTCTTGACTCCAGCGCAACTCCTGCTGTATGTCTTTCTTCCATCGTAGTTAATTCTACACATGTAAAACAAAACTTTGATCTAGACAATTAATCCTAAGCAATTAACCAAGTTGTTCGGCATGTCATTGGTCCCTCAATGCTTCGTCCGATTATTTGGCGCATCATCCTCTCCTGCGACCTATTGCCCAATCAGCTAGTTGACTCCGCAACTCCGATATCCTTGGCACAATACCCGCTCTTCTTAGCTAGATGCCCAAGTCCACAGCCTGAAGCCTTCTGTCGATACGTCGACCGATCCACCGGCCCGACATCCAATCTTCTGACATGTTCCTCTAGCACAACATGATTTTTCCTACTTTAATTCTCTCATCCTAATCGAAGCATCCTGCATTACTCAAAATACAGATTAAAACATAAAACAATTATCAATTGGTTTCATCAACAAAATACGAGATTCAACAGTTCTCGCAGCAGTATTGCCGTAGCTATCTTTCAAAAAAAAATAAAAAATAAAAAATAAAAGAAAAGAACGCCAACAGCCACTCCCCTGCTTCCCAAGTCGCAACCGTCCCCTGCTTCCGACCAGCCCACCCGCCGCTACTGCTATCCGGCCAGCAACCACCATCGTCCCGCTTCCTTGCCAGAGGCCAACACCACCCATCACCTCCCACACGAGCCATCACCGTTGCCTCCTTCTCCACCGTCGCCCACCTCCCCTTGAGTCGCAGCGCAGCTGCTCAACCTCTCCTCCTCGGTGATCGTTGGTGACGCTACTCCCAACCGTGCCACCACCGTTGCCTCTCCACCGCCGCCCGCCTCCCCTTGGGTCGCAGCCGCAGCCGCCGGTTGTCGCCCTCCTCATGGCGACCGAAATAGGGAAACTCACGGATTGACCTTGTTCCCAGCTGCGTCACCACCACTTTTCCCAGCTGCCTTGTTGTCGCTCGATCACCGCCGCCTGCCCGCCAGCCGCAACCCTAGCTGCCTCCCCTTGGGTCACAGCCACAAACATCGATTCCTCTCCTCCACTGACATCAACAATAGAGCATCCTATATTGCCGCAGCTGCCGGACCCTCCGCTGCCCCTCGACCTTGTCAAACGTCACCGCAGCCACCTAGCCTTCAACTTGCACACAGCCTCCCAGCCCTCGATCAGCAACCTCCCCTCCTCGTTGCGCCATAATCGCCACAACCACATCTTCTCCCATCTGAAGCCCATATGGTCGAAAGGGGCCCCTGCTTCCCCTGCTTTTGGCGAGCCCCACTATCGTCGTTGCTTTCCGATCGGTGACCACCGTCACCGCTGCTACTTGGGCAGCAGTCTTCCCTCCTTGCTGCTCCACCCTGCTCGAGCGAGAAGGACCGCAGCCGTTGCTTCCTGGCCAGCGGACCAACCCCCTCGTCACTTCTACTGTTGGCGACGCTGCCCCCAACCACACCACCATCGCTGCCTCCACTGCCCCCAACCACGCCACCATCGCTGCCTACCCTTGGGTCGCAGCTGCAGTCGCTTGACCATCCTTCTTCGTAGTGATCAAAACAAAGCAACCATGACTATCGTAGCCACCGTCGTCTCCTCAACCGCACGCGATTCCTCGTTGTCACCAGTGCCTCCTTCCACAGTGCGACATAGACAAGCATCGTTCCCTCCCATCCGCACCATCATAGCCACCACGACGGTGAGCCCTTGGCAGCACTGTCCCTAGCCGCACCACCATCGCTGCCTTCCCTTGGGTCACAGCCGCAGCCGCTCGACCTCCCCTCCTCGTGGTGACCACAACAGAGTAACTTTGCATTTTTTGCCGCAGCCACCAATCACTGTAGTTCTCGGCCAGCAACCACTGTCGCCGCTGTTCCTGGCCAACGACTAACCCCTCATTCTGCAACAGCCACCCTTCAACAGTGAATGCAGCAACCACAGCAAGTATGCTACCTTGCCTCAACCCCAGCAGTGCACGCAACACTAATTCCTCTTCTCAACCTCGGCCGCTTCAACACCGCCTCCCCCTTGTTTAGTATATTCTACCACAACCGCAGGTTGCCATCACCACAGGTTGCCATCACCGCAGCCTCAACCCCATTGCTCAGCAATCGCCCCTTGGGTCACAGCAGCTGTAGCCACATCAATGCAGTCACCTTCCAACCCCGGCACTCTCACCCCACGTAGCGATAGAAACAGGACAGCAACTCTTCCTCCAACGCAGCGACCATGACACTACCCTCGGTATCCACCTCCTCGGCAACTTCGCATCGATAGTGTTGATGCCCTTGATTGATACCAAAAATAGGAGTTGAGTTTACATATTTGCAATCTTAGCAATGGCCACTAATAACTTGGTGAAAGCACAAATGGAAGCATTGAAAATCAGAATTGAGAACCGACTACAAAAAATACTTAATGATTTCAAAAAGAGCCTACTGGAGAGCCTCAGCAAATTTCAACAAAATGGGGGCTCAAGTTCTACGTTACACATATATGAAAATACAAGAAAAAGCCCCCAAGATTGTGACACAAATTACTTACACATGAAGGTGGAATTTTCGAGATGGAAAGATAGAGATCTGACCAGTTGGATCTCTAAGGCAGAAAATTTTTTCCATTTTCACAGAACTCCAAAAGAATCCAAGGTGGAAATAGCCTCAATCTAGCTCGATGGAGATGCACTCTAGTGGTACGATTGGTATGAAACTGTTTACGGAGTTCCTTCGTGGGAGAAGTTCAAAAGAGAGCTTCTTGTTCAATTTGGCCCATCCGAACATGAGAATGTTGATGGTCAGCTCGCCAAAATTCGTCAAACTTCTACAGTGTTGGAATATCAGAGTAGGTTTGAAAGATTGTTAAATCAAACTAGAGATTGGTCGGAACGACAGATTCTGGATATATTTATTGAAAGGCTTAATCCGGAGATCTAGTGTAAAGTTAAGCTCGTCAACCCCGCACTATGATAGCTGCGATCTCATTTGCACATCCACATGTGAAAAAAATTAGCAAGGAAAGATCGGCAAGGGGTTTGCACTATAATGAAAAGTGGAGTATAGAGCACTAATGTAAAGAAGGGTAGATGATTGAGCCAATTAGAGAGGAACCGAAAGCAGAAGAGTTGGACTCTGATTATGAAGGTGTGGAAACTAATGAAGATATTGAAGCCATCACATATACAGTGCATGCATTGGCTGGCTATGCTAACCCACAGACTATGAAAATCAGAGGAACTATGAAGTATCAACCTATCACTATTTTGATTGATACGTGTAGCACTAATAATTTTATGGACAGGAAAGTTGTAGCCCAATTAGCCTACCACATTGAAGGCTATGACATTTCAAAGTAAAGATCGTTGATGGATGGATTTTAACTTGTGATAGCAAAGGCCAGGAGTTTCTTGCAACGATTACTACACTGAAAGACTGATCTGTTGCTTACACTATCAAAAAGCGGAGACCATACTTACTTGATCAACGGGTTATAATGTATTGCAGATAGCCTATTATTGAAATGCTAAAAGAGAAGCTCCCCAAGATTGATGCTACTCAGCCTTGAGGACAAGGCTAATTTGAAGAGGGAGGAATTGTTAGGACCCTTTTCTAAACTTTTGAATAATGTTTATCGAGTCTATTTAGTTCATTTGTTTATTGAGTTGGTTTGGTTCAGTTCAGTTAGAGTCAGGTAGAGGTTTATTTAATATTTATCTATTATTAGAGTTCAAGTCCTGGTAGACTCTAGGTGGAACTCTATAAATAGTGATGTAACCCTTTCTTTAATAAATAAATCAATCAATGAAATGTTATTCCACTCTATGGACAAACCCTAGGAGGTCGATCCCCTTGAAGTGATCAAGGTGGGCCGATGCCGGCGAAGCGATCAAGAAGGCTGATCCCCTCGAAGCGATCATTATCATTCCCTTTTCTCTCCTTTCTTCCACAATAAGACCTTAGGGTCTTATCAATTGGTATCAGAGCAATGATAAGACTTTAGGCTCTTACAATTGCTGCTCCTAGCAACACCACCAATACTGCCTCCTTCTCCACCACCGCCCACCTCCCCTTGGGTCGCGGCCGTAGCCACCGGTTGTCTTCCTCCTTGCGGCGACCAAAACAAGGCAACTCACGGATTGCCCTTATTCCCAGCCATGTCATCACCACTTTTCCCAGCTGCCATGCCGCCCTCGATCACCCAGCCAGCGACCTCTCCTCCTCGCGTCCCCATCTTGCTCGAGCGAGAAGGACCGCCGGCATCGTAACTGCAACCGTCAGTTGTCGCAGCCCTCCTTACAGTGGTTGTAGAAATAGAGCTTCCGATAAGACTTTAGGGTCTTATCAAATAGCTAGTGTATTTATAGACCCCAAATGACTTTAAAAATTGAGCCAAAGAAGGTCTCATTCTAGGTCCCGGTTATACGATCTCTTGTACTGGGTGGTACTACCGCTTGTAGCACTAACACTAGGTAGTACCACTGCTAGTACCCTCTAACACTAGGTAGTACCACCACTGCTAGTCATAGGTGCCCAGCAAGCCAATCACGTGAGTGATGGCACGTGTGACTTAATATAAAATTTTTTTGCTTATTATATTTTGGCATATATCACTTTATAACTATTGCATAAATGCATACATATATTATGATGTTCTTGGATTTGTGCAATGGGAATCAGATCATGATGAGATCACGATAGTGAGATCGATTCACCTTTAAACACATATCCTAAATAATCCCGGTCATAGGTTACTCGAGAGAGATATCGTGATAACCGGACAAACTGGTGTGCTGTATACCCGTCCATATGATGGATGCAGCTGGTCTCATAGCTGCTTGTGTAGGGATACTAGAGATACAGTACAGGTGCTCATTGGAGAATGAGTTCACCGATTGATCCGCTTACGGAATGCAAGATGGTTGATGATGCCTTATTGTCAAACAGCGATTCCGTAGTCCTAGTGGTGTATCTGGTCCTTAGATATGAGACACCAAGGATGTCCTGTATGAGTGCTCCACTCTTTGATACCAGACTTATAGGTTTGGCTGTCCCAGATCTAGTACAGCTGGTCATTGGGAGTGGTAGTCGACCTTACGAGGGCTATTGAGTGTCGATAGAGGATCATCCACTCTCAGCGTTATGAGAGGAATATCCCATGTGTTCTTGCTCAGACAAATCCATGGTCAGGGTCATTCGGGTTGAGAGAGAAAGAGTTCTCCGGGAAAATCCAATTAGAGCGAGACTCGAGAAGAAACCGTGTGGGTCTGACAACACCATGCTCGATATACGGTCTCTGGTATATTAGATGGATGAGGGACTATAGGTACACGGTAACTGAGGACAGACAGGTCCAATGGATTGGATTCCCCTATATCTTCTGGGGACTACGGCGTAGTGGCCTAGTACGTCTGTAGTCGATAAGTCGAGTGAATTATTACAAAGATAATAATTCACTGAGTTAGAAGGAGTTCTGACAGGTATGACTCACGGCCAGCTCGATATTGGGCCTAGAGGGTCACACACATATGGTAGGCATTGCGATGAATAGAGGTTCGGATATGAGATATCCGACGGAGCCCTTGTCTTATTGGATGCAGATCCAATACCCATTAGGGTTTTATAGGGGACCTCTATAAATAGGAGGGATTCAGAGCCCCATGGGCTAGACAGCTTTTGTTTGCCTTTTCCTATTCTTCTCTCCATCACCACCTCAGAGTAGGTTTGGAGTTTTGAGGAGCATCGTCGCAACATTGCTGTGTGGATCACCGCTAGAGAGGATGACGCTTGACCTCTTTCACCCTCTCCTAAGGATCTGTAAGGAAACAGGGATATACGATCTCCCTAGGTAACACAATCTACTCTATACGTAGTTTCATGTTTCGCGGATTTTTTGCGTACCAATCTTCGCATGACGACGAACATCTCTTTGGGAATCGGGGATTTTGTTTTTCTTGTTCTTCTGCTGCGCATATGATGTCGCCCCCAAGGATTTTCCAATAGGGATGGACCTAAAGATGGGTAATGGAGCAAAAGTTGCTGTAGTAGCTGTTGGCGAGGTCGCCCTACATCTGCCTAGTAGAGCTTTTATTGCATTAGATGCATTTATTTTATTCCTTCTATTATCAAAAACATTATCTCAATTTCATGTTTAACAGTTAGTGGATATAAATTTATTTTTGAGAACAATGGTTGTTCGATATTATTAGATGGTAAGATCATCATGAAAGGAACATTACATAATGGTTTATTTATATTAGACACCACTCCACATTTCATGAATGTAAATGTGTCTAAAAGGAAATGAGATAAGTTGAACAGTGTATACATGTGGCATTGTAGGCTAGGTCACATCCATGAAAGAAGGATTCAAAAGTTGCTAAATGATGGATATCTAGATCAATTCGACTATATGTCATATGCAACTTGTGAGCCTTGCATTCGTGGAAAACTGACCAACTCTCCATTTAGTGGAACTAGAGAGAGAGCCACTGAGTTGTTGGAACTCATACATAGTGATGTATGTGGACCCATGTCAACTCATGTCATTAGAGGTTACTCCTACTTCATTACATTTACTGATGATTTCTTAAGGTATGGATATGTGTTCTTAATGAAGTACAAGTCCGAGACCTTTGAGAAATTCAGAGAGTATAAGAATGAGGTGGAGAACCAGACTGGAAAGAGTATCAAAACTCTTCGATCAGATCGAGGAGGTGAGTACTTAAGTACAGAGTTCACTCAGTTCCTCAAGGACCATGGGATATTATCCCAATGGACACCTCCCTATACACCTCAGCTCAATGGTGTCTCTGAAAGGAGAAATCGTACATTATTAGATATGGTACAGTCCATGATGAGTTTCTCTGACCTACCCATCTCATTTTGGGGATATGCCCTAGAAATCGCAGCTTACCTTCTGAACAGAGTTCCAACTAAGTCGGTAGTGTCTACACCATATGATATATGGAAAGGGAAGAAGTCTGATATTAAGTTTGTTAAGATTTGGGGCTGCCCTGCACATGTTAAAAGACACAACCCCGATAAGTTAGAATCAAGGACAGAGCGATGCAAATTTGTGGGATACCCCAAGGAAACTTGTGGGTATTATTTCTATTATCTCGAGGACCAAAAGGTCTTTATAGCTAAGAGAGCAGTGTTCCTTGAGAAGGAACACATTCTTAGCGGAGATAGTGGGAGAATGATAGAATTGAGCGAGGTTGGAGAACCAAGCTCAAGCACCACTCTACAGCCCGAGTTTGTTCAGGTACATAATACACAAGTTTCAACTTTACGCAGGTCTGATAGAGTATCCCATCCTCCTGAGAGATATGTGGGACATATTAGAGGAGAGGATGCAGAGGATATTGATCATCAGACCTACGAGGAGGCTATTATAAGTATAGACTCCGGGAAGTGGTAAGAAGCCATGAATTCTGAGATGGATTCTATGTACTCCAATAAGGTTTAGAACCTAGTTGATGCGACCGAAGGTATTATACCCATCGGTTGCAAGTGGATCTTTAAGAAAAAGATTGGAGTAGATGGAAAGGTAGAGACCTATAAAGCAAGGCTAGTGGCTAAGGGGTATCGTCAAAGGCAAGGTGTTGACTATGATGAAACCTTCTCACCCGTAGCAATGCTAAAATCCATCAGAATTCTATTGGCTATTGCAGTACACTATGATTATGAGATCTGGCAAATGGATGTGAAAACTGCATTCCTCAATGGGAACCTCGAGGAGGATGTGTATATGATGCAACCTGAGGGATATGTGTCCAAGAATTATCCAGATAAGGTGTGTAGGTTGCTTAGATCCATTTATGGATTAAAGCAAGCTTTCCGAAGTTGGAACATAAGATTTGATGAGGCAATCAGATCTTATGACTTCGTTAAGAATGAAGATGAGCCTTGTGTATACAGAAAGGTAAGTGGGAGCGCTATCACCTTTTTGGTGTTATATGTGGATGACATCCTGATCATTGGGAATGACGTAGGAATGCTATCCACAGTAAAGGCTTGGTTATCTAGACACTTCTCCATGAAGGATTTAGGGGAAGAATCCTATATTTTGGGGATTAGAATCTATAGAAATAGATCCAAGAGGATGCTTGGCTTATCCCAGTCCAGGTACATAGAAACCATTGTCAAAAGGTTTGGCATGGAAAATTCCAAGAGAGGTCTCATACCGATGAGACATGGGATATCGCTTTCTATAAGTATGTCCCCAAAGACTCCAGAAGAAAGGGCGAACATAGATATGATACCTTATGCATCAGCAATAGGGTCTATCATGTATACCATGTTATGTACTAGGCCTGATATAGCGCATACTCTGAGTGTCACGAGTAGGTATCAGGCAGATCCAGGCTTGGAGCATTGGAAAGCAGTAAAGTATATCCTTAAGTACTTGAGAAGGACTAAGGATCTTTTACTAGTATATGGAGGTAATAGCCTTAAGGTTGAAGGCTACACTGACTCAAGCTTTCAGTCTGATGTCGATGATAGCAAGTCGAATTCAGGGTATGTGTACACCTTGAATGGAGGAGCAGTGTGTTGGAAGAGTTCCAAGCAAGATACCACTGCTGACTCGACCACAGAGGCGGAGTACATTGCTGCATCAGATGCAGCAAAGGAGGGAGTTTGGGTGAAGAAGTTCATCACAGATTTGGGGGTCGTCTGGGGGTAGCGAAGAGCCGATCTCCCTATATTGCGACAACAACGGGGCGATTGCTCAAGCAAAGGAACCTAGGTCTTATCAGAAATCTAAGCATGTTCTGAGGAGGTTCCACCTTATCAGAGAGATCGTGACCGGAGGAGATGTAGTAGTGGAAAGAGTTCCATCCGAAGATAATATTGCAAATCCACTAACAAAGCCGTTGTCTCAGATTTGTTTTGAGCATCACAGGGGTCTGATGGGGATCAGACACATAGGGGATTGGCTTTAGGTCAAGTGGGAGATTGCTAGTCGTAGGTGTCCAGCAAGCCAATCACGTGAGTGATGGCACGTGTGACTTAATATAGAATCTTTTTGCTTATTATATTTTGGCATATATCACTTTATAACTATTGCATAAATGCATACATATATTGTGATGTCCTTGGATTTGTGCAATGGGAATCGGATCATGATGAGATCACGATAGTGAGATCGATTCACCTTTAAACACATATCCTAAATAATCCCGGTCATAGGTTACTTTCGAGAGGAATATCGTGATAACTTGGACAGGGATATGTCTTTGTATACCCGTCCATATGATGGATGCAAATGGTCTCATAGCTGCTTGTGTAGGGACACTAGGGATACAATGCAGGTGCTCATTGGAGAATGAGTTCATTGATTGATCCGCCACGGAATGCTTGGATGGTTGATGATGCCTTATTGTCGGAGAAAGTGATTCCATAGTCCTAGTGGTGTATCTAGTCCTTAGACTTGAGACACCAAGGATGTCCTGTATGAGTGCTCCACTCTTTGATACCGAACTTATAGGTTTGGCTGTCCCAAATCTAGTACAGTCTGGTCATTGGGAGTGGTAGTCGACCTTACTGAGGGCTATTGAGTGTCGATAGAGGATCATCCACTCTCGACATCATGAGAGGAATATCCTATGTGTTCTTGCTCGGACAAATCCCTGGCGGGGGTTGAGAGAAAGAGTTCTCCGGAGAATCCGATTAGGCGAGACTTCGAGAAGAAACGTGTGGGTCCGACAACACCATGTTGATATACGGTCTACGGTATATTAGATGGATGAGGGACTATAGGTACCACATGGCGAGGACAGACAGTCCAATGGATTGGATTCCCTGTATCGATGCAGGGACTACTGGTATTGGCCTAAATGCGTCCGTAGTCGATGAGTCAGTGAATTATTACAGAGATAATAATTCACTGAGTTAGAAGGAGTTCTGACAGGTATGACTCATGGCCAGCTCGATATTGGGCCTAGAGGGTCACACACATATGGTAGGCATTACGATGAATAGAGGTTCGGATATGAGATATCCGACGGAGCCCTTGTCTTATTGGATGCAGATCCAATACCCACTAGGGGAGGACCCATTAGGGTTTGACAGGGGACCTTTATAAATATGAGGGATTCAGAGCCCCATGGGCTAGAGAGCTTTTGTTTACCCTTTCCTATTCTCCTCTCCATCTCCACCTCAGAGTAGGTTTGGAGTTTTGAGGAGCGTCGTCACAACCCTGTTGTGTGGATCACCGCTAGAGAGGAGGACGCTTGACCTCCTTCACCCTCTCCTAAGGATCTGCAAGGAATCAGGGATATACAATCTCCCTAGGTAACACAATCTACTCTATACGTAGTTTCTTGTTTCGCGGATTTTTGCCTACCAATCTTCGCACAACGACGAACATCTCTTTGGGAATCGGAAATTTTATTTTTCTTGTTCTTCCGCTGCGCATATGATGTCGCCCCCAAGGATTTCCCAACAACCACCAAGTCTGGCGGTACCACCACTTAACATAATTTGGGAGACTTGTGTTTAGGTGGTACCATCGCCCAATCTAGCGGTACCACCACTTAAGGCAGTCCTGAAGACTATGTCTGGGTGGTACCACCGCCTAGTTTGAATTGTACCACCACCTAGTTTGGGTGGTACTATCACCAGACCTTGCCACATAACACTAAGTGTGCTAAATAGTAGGCCCAATTCAGCCTTGATTCAGGCCCAATTGGCCCCTAATTGAGTTGGTATTGTTTCATCCCAAAATCTAACTCAATTAGTCCTAAACTAACTCGATCTAGACATATAATTACAAGCATGAATCCTATGTTGTTTGGCATATCATTGGTTCATCCGACACTTTATCCGATCCTTCAGCGTATTGTCCTCTCCTTCAATGTATTGCCCAATCGACATGTTGACTCTTATAACTTTTGATCTCCTTAGCGTAATGTATGATCCTTCAACTTGATGCTCGAACTTATGGCACGAAGCCTTTTGCCGATACATTGACCAATCCTCCAGCTCAACGTCCAATCTTTTGACATACTCCACTCCGGCCCAACATTGATTCTTCTTGCTTTAATTGTCTCTTCATAATTGAAACTAGTCCTACATCACTCAAAACGCAGATTAGATCATAAACTCTATCAATTAGTTTCATTATCAAATTCCGAGATTCAATAAAAATGTTCATAAAATAATAATCAAAAAATAAAAATAAACTTAAAAAGAAGAAGCTGCCAAAGAAGAAGAAAGCACTCAAGGTGACTTGGGATGATTAGAGTGCATTCGAAGATGAGGAGCAAACTGATGAAGACGAAGTGGCGAACTTTGCTTTGATAGCTCTCGATAATGAGGTAAATAACTCAAATGAATCTTCTTTATCTTACGATGAATTATTCAACGCCTTTAATGATTTATTTGATGATTTTAAATTAGTTAGTAAAAAGTATAAATTGTTAAAAAAAGGAGCATGCTTCTATTGCTAGTGAATTTAAAAAATGAGCATGGTAATTACATGTTAACTTATTGCACTAAATATGAAGAGTTAGACTTAGTGAAGAATAAAAATGTATTACTAAAACAAACATTAAAAAAAATTAAAATTTATTGAAAATCTTTAAATATGATTCTTGCCAATAAGAGTCATGTTCGTAGAAAAGAATGAATTGGCTTTGTGAGTAACACTCAACAAAAGCCGATCACTTTTATTAAAGAACAAACATTACATGTTTTTCTTAAAAACAAATATAATTTTTATGATAGACACGATCATTTTGCATATAAATGTCCATTCAAAAAGTATGACTCACATAAATTAGTTTGGGTTGCTAAAGGAACCATGAATGACTTAATACCAAAAGCTAAGAGTAATAGATCACAACATGAGGGACCCAAGACTCTACAATCGAAAGTTAGGAGCAAAAATCTTGATAGTGGATGCTCAAGACTTATGACCGGAGATCCAAAATACTTCATAAAGCTCATTAGCCAAAATAATAAAGGAAAGATCACTAAAATTAGAACTATTGGTAATAAATTGATGATTTGAAGTAATGATGATTTGAAATCATGCTCGATGATTTAATGATTTAATTATGCATGATGATTTTTACGATTTATGGTTTATTGATTTTGATGATTTTTATGATGAAATTTACTTTTTCGATTTTAAACGATGATGCATGTTTTAATTTGGGGTAAAAAACTTGAACATGCTTGTATGAAATCAAATCACTTAAATTGAAACAAAAAGGGGAGAATACATTTTTCTTGAAAATATCTCTAAAGCTTTTCAATTTTTTAACAAGTGATTCTTAGTGATGAATTTATTTTATGTTATCTCTTCAATTAAGAAAGTGGTTTTGATGATTTGACATTTTGAATTTAAATGTGTTTTATCTATATCATGATCTTGAATTCTCAAAATCATAACTTGAGATTTTCTTTATATGAATCAAGATATCTTACTTTTTATTCTCGAATGATTCTTACATTTTATTAAAGAGATTATTTATCTGAATGAATCATGATTTTTCTCTTGATTTCTCATAATTTATGACTTAAAATTTATTTTGAAGATCTTTTATTATTTGATCTCCTATGATTTCTTTTTTATTATTTAAGAGGAGATTTGTCAAAATAAATCATGTCTTTTAGTATTCACATGATCTTTGATATTATCTTTCGTGACATGATTTTTATTATGTATAATTTCTTTGTATTCATGAATTGTATATCTCATCACCAAGTTATTTTTTCTTGATATATTTCATGTGATGATTTGATAATTGATATAAAGGGAAATGAATTGCACCATTGTATTATTTCTCTTTTCTTCTTTCTTTTTTAGAATGACAAAAGGGGAGAAAGATTTGCTAGCTTACACAATTCAAGAAGAAGCAAAAACTTATAAACTTGCAAAACTTCCCAACTCACAAAGAAAGGCAAAATTTGCTAGCTTGTTCATCTCAAAAGGGAAGCAAGAAGTGCTATCTTGCATATCTTAAGAAAAGCAAAACTTGTACATCTCAAGAGAGGCAATACTTATGATGCATATTCTAACTTACACATCTCATAAAACTTACTAGCTTGAATGTTCTAAATTGATGTAAAACTTACTATTTACTGTAAACCTTACATTCTTTTTCAAAAACTTGCTAGCTTGAATATTGCAAAGAAAAGTAAACATTCTAAACTTGCACATCTCTAAAACTTGCTAGCTTGCATATTCTAAAATGATGCAAAACTTACTATCTTACTAGCTTACGTAATCAAAATTTTACTAGTTTCAATTTTCTCCTTTTTGTTAATCACAAAGGGGGAGAAGATATAATGATGATTTGAATTATGCATGATATGATGCACTTTGATATTTTGAAATTATGATTATGTATGCAATACTCATGATTTTATTATGATGTATATAATGTATTGCATATGATGTGAATCATGATTAAAATTACTTTGACTTGAATTCAATTTGAATTCAAGGATCATTTCAAGATGACATATTGATAGGGGGAGTTTAATTTAAACTCCGTCATCAATTGATTATCATCATCAAAAAGGAGATTATTGAATCTCATATTTTGATGATGAAATCAATTGATGAGTTTACGATCTAATCTGTATTTTAAGTGACGTAGGACTAACTTCAATTATAAATGATAAATTGATTAAAGCAAGAGGAATCAAATGTTGGGCCGAAGTGAAATATATTAGAAGATTGGCCATCGGGCCGGAGGATCGATTAACATATCGGCAGAAAGCTTTGTGCCATGAGTTTCGATATTGGGCCGAAGGATCAAACATTGTGCTAAGGAGATCGAAAGTTTCGGGAGTCAACATGTCGATTGGGCCATACGCTGAAGGAGATGACGATATGCCGAAGGATTGGACGAAGCGCTAGATGAACCAATGACATGCTGGACAATATATGATTAATTCTTGTAATCATGTGTCTAGATCGAGTTAGTTTAGGACTAATTGAGTCGATTTTGGGATGAAACAATATTAACTCAATTAGGGGCCAATTGGGCCTGAATCAGGACTGAATTGGGCCTATTGCTTAGCCAATTCAGTGACTTGTAGTAGGGTCTGACGGTGGTACTACCAGACTGGGTGGTGGTACCACTGGTAGTTAATGCAGCTAGGCAGTAGTACCGCCCTATTAGATGGTGGTACTGCTAGAGCCCAATCTCCAAAGCTTTGTCAAGTAATCGCACCACTTAGTATCAATGTTGTAAGCGATAGTATTGCCCAACAAAGGCGGTGGTATCGCTAGGATCTGGAAAACATAGGATAAGACCTTTTTTAGTTTCATTTTTAAAGTCATTTGAGATCTATAAATATCCTAAATATTTCTGCTTAGCTAAGCACGAATTTGATTTAAAAGGGGGGAAAGAATACTTAAGAAAAATTGGAAACTCTCTTAGGATTTACAATCTCTTCCTCCTAGAGTAGAAGTTTTCTGAGGAAGGAGTGAGGTCTAAAAGAGAGGTGTAAATGTTCTCTCCTAAGCCTATAAAAAGGAGAAAGAGTTGTAAGGGTAGTTGATCTTCTCCCATTGAAAAAAGATCAGTAGTAGAAGCCGATGGCCTTGAGTGAAGAGGAATCAGGAGTGGATGTCAGTCACGACGACTGAACCACTATAAATTTGGTTTGCATTTACTTTAATTAACATTACGAACGTGTCGTTTAACATTACGAACGTGTTTTTAAGTTAACATCTTTCCAATATCAATTTTCATTGAACAAAAATTTCTAAACTAGCGAATTTTTATATAAGCACTAATTCACACCTCGCCCCCCCCCCCCCCCTCCCCCCAAGTGTCGTCACGATCCTAACAATTCTTGCTTCTCTTTTGAGATGTGCATGCTAGCAATTCTTTGTTTATCTTGAGATAAGAAAGTTTATAAGTTTTTGTTTCTTATTGAATTGTGTAAGCTAGCAAATTTAGCTTCTCTTTTAAGATATGCAAGCTAGCAATTCTTTATTTATGTAAGCTAGCAAGTTTTTTTTGCTTGTTCTTAGAATATACAAGCTATCAATTCTTTCTCCCCCTTTGTCATTGTTAGAAAGAAGGGAATAACACAATGGTATAATTCTTTTCCCTTTACATTAATTTTTAAATCATAACAAATATTAATTAACATAGATAAATTTACATCAAGAGTGATTAATTTGATGATGGGGTATAGATATCATAAATACAAAGAAGTTATATAAAATAAACAAATCTCAAGTTGTGAATATCAAAATGCCATGACTCATTTTGATAAGTCTCCACTTTAGTAAAAAGGAAGAATCATATGAGAATAAATAATAGGAGATCTTGATTCATAAAAAAAAATAAATTATAATTCCAAGAAATCAAAAGAAAAATTATAATTTATTTGGATAAATACACTTTAATAAATAGCAAAAAGAACCATAGGTGAATAAAAGATCTTGATTCATATAGAATAAATCTCAAGGTATAAATATCAAAAAATCGAAAGAAAAATCATGATTCATTTGGATAATTCTCTTTAATAAAACGAAAGAATCATACTAAAATAAATAGTAAAATCTTAAGTTATAATTCTGAGAAATCAAAATAAAAATCATGATTCATTTGGATAATTCTCCTCTTTAGAAAATAACAAGAAAATATATAGAAGATTAAATAATAAAATATCTTAATTTATGCATAAAAAATCTCAAGTCAACAAGATCAAGATTTGGATTCAAATTCAATTTGTTTGTCAAATTATCAAAATCACTTTCTTTGTTCAAGATATTCATAAAATAACACACATATATATATATATATATATATATATATATATATATATATATATATATATATATATATATATATATATATATATATATATATATATATATATATATATATTCATCACTAAGGATCTCTATGATAAAAACTCTATAAGCTTTAAAGATAGAAAAATATATTCCCTTTTTAGTTTTAATTTATGTTATTGATTTCATACAAGCATACCTTGTCTTCTATGTCAAATCCATGCATCATTGTTTAAAACCAAAAAATAAGTTTCATCATGACAAAGATCAATAGTATAATACATTAAAAAAAAAACATCTTCAATGAAAAGATTTGTTACCAATAATTCTAATGCTAATTATTTTTTCCTTTATTATTGTTGTTTCAGCTAGTGAGCTTCATGAAGTGTTTTGGATCTTCGATCATATGTTTTGAGTATCCACTATTAAGATTTTATTTTTTATTCATAGATTTTTATTGTAAACATTTATATAAGAAAGATAAGTTTGTTCTAGGTACTCATTTAACTTTGGGTCCCTCATGATTAGATCTATCTTAATTTTTTAACATTAAGTCATTCATGGTTCCTTTAGGAACTCAAACTTATTTATGTGAGTCATACTTTTTAAATAAGCATTTATGATCATATCTACCATAAAAATTATACTTAATTTTAGGAGTAACATGTAATATTGGTCCTTTAACAAAAATATTTGGTTTTTATTGAGTGTTACTCACAAAACTGACTCCTTCATTTCTATGTGCATGACCTTTAGTTGTAAAAATCATGTTTAATGACTTGCTGTTAATTTTAAACTTTTTAATATTTATTATAGTAATACATTTTCCTTCTTAAGTGAATTTAACTCTTCACATTTAATGCAAGGAGTTAACAAGCATTTATCATACTCATTTTAAAATTTTTTAAATTCATTAAAGATACTTTTTTAGCAATTTATATTTCTTACCAACTATTTTAAAATCATCATTATAAATTATGAAAAGCATTCATTAATTCATCATAAGATAAATGAGTTTCGGATGAGTAATTTATCTCATCATCGAGAGTCATCAAAGCATAATTTGTCATCTCATCTTCATTGGTTTGTTCCTCGTCTTTGGATGCACTCAATTCAAACCAAGTCACCATGAGTGCTTTCTTCTTCTTTAGCAGCTTCTTCTTCTTCAATTGAGGGCATTCACTTTTGAAGTGCCCTAACCTTTTGTATTCATAGCAAATTATTATATTCTATTTAAGTTTATTTTTATTTTTAGATTCTTCCTTTATGAATTTTTTAAATTTACTTATCAAAAGTTCTATGTCATCATCATCACTTAAGCTTTTGCTCGAGTAGTCTTCTTTTGCTCTAAGTGTCACATCCTTCCTGTTCTTTAGAAGATTATGTTGAATTTTGAATTTTGATGATGAAACCAATTGATAGTATTTATGATTTGATCTATGTTTTAAGTGATGTAAGAAGCTTCGATTAGGGAGAGGCAATTAAAGTAAGAATAATCATGTTGGGCCAGAGAAACACATGTTAGAAGATTGGACGTCAAGCCGAAGGATCGGTCGGCATATCGGCAAAAGGCTTCGGGCCATGGGTTCGGGCATCAGGCTAAGAAGAGTGAAAATTGCATCAAGGAAATCGGAGTTGCGGAGGTTAACCGGCCGATTGGGCAATAGGCCGCAAGAGAGGATGATATGCCGAAGAATCGGACGAAGCGTCGATGAACCAATGACATGCCGAATAATATGATTCAAGTTTTGTAATAATTATCTAAGATCGAAGTAAGTTTTAATTGTGAAGGATTAACTATGATAGCAATCAAGGCATAAAACAAAATGAAGTCCCAGAGTCAAGAATAAGATTTCGTTGGGAGTTCGAGAGTTCGTCGGAAGTCCGGACGTTCGTCGGAAGTTCTGTTGGAATTGATCGAGAAGTCTAGGAGCTTGCCAAAGAAGCTCGTCGAAACTCGCCAACAAGATCATCGTGAAGTCCACGAGCTTTCTGGGAGTCTGCTAGAACATTGCCAAGAGATTGTCGAAAATTTATCGAAAGATCGTTAGAAGCTCACCGGAAGCAACATAGACTAATCAGACCAAATTAGCTTATTATATGCCTTAAATTTCATAGTTAACACATAATTAGGAAGGAATTGGGTCAACCCAATTAGGGGTCAGTTGGGCTTAAGTTTGGGCTATGTTGGGCCAAGTGAAAAGGCCCAAACAATGACCCAATAAGTGGAACCGATGTGGCATAGTCTCTGAGACTATGTCAGGCGGTGGTACCGCCCAGACTTAGTCTCTAAGACTATCAAGTGGTGGTACTGCTAGTCTAAGCAGTGGCACCACCTAGTGTCAAGCTGCAGGCAATGGTACCACCGGTGCAGGCGGTGGTACCACCCAGTGCAGGCGGTGGTACCGCCCGTACCATAAAATTTTGAGGATTTGAATTTTGGCTCCATATTTTGAAGTTATTTGGGATCTATAAATACCCTAGCTATTCTTACATGGAGCAGTAAGAAAAGTGAATAAAAACTCTATGTTTCTAGAGTTGAAAACTCTTATAAAGTATAGAGTCCCTCCCCCTAAAGGGAGAGTGTGAGGGAAGCTTTGTAAAAAAGGGGTGTAAAGGTTCTCTCCTGTGCTTGCAAAAGGAGAATAGAGTTATAAGAAGGAGATTAATCTTTACCTATTAAAGGAAGATCATTAGTGGATGCCGGTAGCCTCGACGAAAGAGGAATCGGTGGAGTGGATGTAGGTCACAACGATTGAACCACTATAACTTTGTTTACATTTACTTTTTGTAATTTACTTTTACTGCAAACTTCCATTCTTTACTTGCTTTACATCTATTACACTCTTCTATATGCTCTAAAGTTAACATCTTCCGAAATGGGTTTAATTATAATGAGATTTTGAATCGATGTAATTTCTATAACTACACTAATTCACCCCCCTCCCTCCCCCCTCATAGTATCGACTCGTTCCTAACAGTTGGTATCGGAGCCATATCTTTTCTCATTTGGTTTAACACCTAAGAGAAATTGCTCTTTTCAGCTTTCAAGAGGGTCACTCTCTCATTCGTCCTCCTATGTTCAATGGGATGAACTACGCATATTAGAAAACTCGAATGAGAGTTTTCTTGCTTTCCTTGGATTGGAATTTATGGAATATTATCGAAAGTGGTTTTCAAAAGTCTTTTACTCCAATGAAAGAATGGAATAATTTGGAGAATAAAACTTTTTCCTTAAATGTTAGAGCTATGAACGCTCTATTTTGTGCTTTAGATAAAACTGAGTTTAATTGGGTTTCTACTTGCGAAATAGCTTTCGATATATGGCACACTCTCGAAATCACATATAAAGGCACTAATAGAGTAAAAGATTCTAAGATAAATCTTTTAATGCATGATTTTAAACTTTTTCGAATGAAGCCAAGCAAAACTGTTGTTGACATATACACCCGTTTTATGGATGTCATCAATGGTTTAAAAGCTCTTGGCAAATGTTTTTTTAATTTTGAACTCATTAAGAAGATCTTAAGATCTCTTTCTAAAAATTGAAAATCAAAATTAACAGCAATACAAGAAACAAAGGATTTAAATAAATTTTCATTTGAAGAACTTATCAGGTCCTTGATGACCTATAAAATGACTCATGATGCACTTGACGAACATGAGAATCACCTTCCTAAGAATATGAAGGATTTGGCACTTCGAATAATAGAATATTACTTAAGTGATGACTCAAGTAATGATGATGATGACCTTGAACTTCTCACAATAAAGCTTAAAAAATTCTTAAAACAAGAATCAAAGAATAAAAATAAATTTAAAAAGAACGCAACTACTTGCTATGAACGCAAGAAGAAAAAAGCACTTTGGAACGAATCAAGTTCATTTGAAGATGAAGAACAAACCAACAAAGACGATGTGGCAAACTATGCCTTAACGACTTTCGCGATAAGGTAACCAAAACCCCTTTGCTTTCTTTTGAAATTACATAATACATTTCATGAGTTGTTTTAAATTAGTTTAGAAAAATTATATATAATTTTGTTTAAAAATTACATGATGTAATAAAAATAATTTTTTTTTTGGGATCATGCTAGTAATTTTGAAAATGATAAATGATAATTACATGTTTTATGAAAATACAATAAAATGTTAAATTTAAATATAATAATTAACCCTATGTATGTTTTAAAAAAATTAATGTATATCTAAATTAATGATTTCTGACTTTGATTGAAAATGTTCAATGAAATCAAGCTTGATGTTTTAATGATATAATGATGTAAGATGTAATTAAAATATTAAAATTTTGATACCTACTAATTTTATACTATGCATGAGATTTTGAAGTTATGCAATTTTTGTGATTCATGGCTTATTGATCTTTGTCGTAATGAAAGTTACTCTTTTGGTTTTAAACGATGGTGCATGTTTTTATTTGGCATAAAAAAGATAAAGGCATGCTTGTATGAAACAAACAACTTCAAGTAAAACATCTCTATCTTATTAATTTTTGGATAAAAGATTAATGAATCCATGTATATTATGCATTTGTGAATCTCTTGGACAATGAAAATGAATTTGAATGAGTTTTATCAAATTCATAATTTCTCAAGACTTATAACCTAAAATCTTTTATGAGTCAAGATCTCTTATTTGATCTAAGAGGAAAATAATCTAATTCATGATCTTGATTTCTTGATATTTGATACTTTGAGATTTTTCTGTGAATCAAGATCTTGTATTTGATCTCCTATGCTTCTTCTTATCATTCACTAAAAAAGAAATTTTTGTAGATGAATCATGAATTTTTCAGAATTATAATTATTTTTTTAATTGAGACATTATGTATGAATCAAGTTCTCATGTGAATTTATTTACGTTGCCTTCATTGAACTTTCTGAAAAGTGATTTTGATGATTTTAATGATTTGAATTTGAATGAGTTTTATCTAAATCATTATCTTGGTTTCTTGGAATTACTTGAGATTTTTTGAATCAAGATCTTTTCTTTGTACTCCTACGATTTTTTCTTTGTATTTTATTTAAAGAAGAGATTTACTATATAAATCATGTTTTTTGGTATTCAAATGGTTTTATCTTTCATGACATGATTTCTTTATATTTATGACTTGTATGCCTTGTAATGATTAAAATAATTTACACCATTATGTTCTTCCCTTCTTCTTTCTTGTTTACAATGACAAAAGGGGGAGAAGTTATGATCATGCATGGTAGAATGTAATTTGACAAATTGATACCATCATGATGTGAAATATCTATGACTCAAAATGATGCATGCAGTACTTATGATTTCACTATGATGATGTATATGATGTATTGCATATGATGTAAATCAAAATTAAAATTACGTTGACTTAAATTCAAGGTTTATCTCAATTATGGCATATTGCAATAAGAATGATACTTTATCTTTCTCATAATTTAAAAATTGATGAATTGCACCATTGTATTATTATTCCCCTCTTTTTTCCAATGACAAAGGGGGAGAAAGAATTGCTAGTGTGCACATCTCAAAAGAGAAATATTTGCTAGCTTGCACAATTCAAGAAATGCAAAAACATGCCAGCTTGTTCATCTCAAAAGAGGAGCAAAGATTGCTAACTTACCTATTTCAAGAAGCAAAAGTTACTTTTTTGAACATCTCAAATATTGCTAGCTTACATTTTCTAAAATAATGTAAAAAAAATTATGCTAACTTGCATGATGAAAACTTGTTAGAATTGCTAGTTTGAACATTACAAAGGATGCAAAAATTTCTAGCTTACACTTCTCAAAAGAGTAAAAAGAATGATGCTATCTTATGAATTTTGCTAAGTTACATATTTCAAGAAAATACAAAAATGATGCTATCTTATACATTTCAAAAACTTGCTAGTTTGAACATAGTAAAAAAAAGCAAATATGCTAGCTTGCATATCTTTAAATTTGCTGGTTTGTATGTTGTAAAACTTGCACATCTCTAAAAACTGATAGTTGCACTTCTTCTTTTCGTTGATGACAAAGGGGAAGAAATTATGATGATAATCATGCATGTAATGATGTACTTGGATATTTTGATTATGCATGATTTTATTATGCATGCAATGATGTGATAAATTAGTTATTTCAATATGCATGTTGTATGAAATGTTGAAATACTATTATTTCAAAGTTTCTATCAATATGGCATATTAATATGGGGAGTTTGTTTAAACTCCGGGAGTTAAGGTTAACTCTGTCAATCAATTGGTTGTCATCATAAAAAATGGGGAGATTCTTGAATCTCATATTTTAATTATGAAACCAATTGATAGCATTTATGATTTGATCTGCGTTTTAAGTGACGTAGGAAGCTTTGATTAGGGAAAGACAATTAAAGTAGGAAGAATCATGTTGAGTTAGAGAAACACATGTCAGAAGATTGGACGTCGAGCTGAAGGATCGGTTGATGTATCGGTAGAAGGCTTCGGGCTATGGGTTCAGGCATCAGGCCAAGAAGAGTGGAAATTAGACTAAGAAAATCGGAGTTGTAGAGGTCAATTGACCGATTGGGCAATAGGCTGCAAGAGAGGACAATGCGTCGAAGAATCGAACGAAGCGTCGATGAACCAATGACATATCGGACAATATGATTCAAGTTTTATAATAATTGTCTAAGATCGAAGTAGGTTTTAATTATGCGAGATTAACTACGATAGCGATCTAAGGCATAAAGCAAAATAAAGTCCCGGAGTTAAGAACGAGATTTCATTGGGAGTTCGAGAGTTCGTTAGAAGTCCGGACGTTCATCGGAAGTTCTGTTGGAATTAACCAAGAAGTCCAGGAGCTTACCAAATAAGCTCATCAAAACTCGCCAAGAATATCATCGTGAAGTCTAGGAGCTTGCCGAGAGTCTACTAGAACATTACCGAGAGATCGTCGGAAGCTCACCGGAAGCAACCTATACTAACCATACCGTATTAGCTTATTATATGCCTTAAATTTCATAGTTAGCATATAATTAGGAAGGAATTGGGCTAACCCAATTAGGAGTCAGTTTGGCCCAAGTTTAGGCTATGTTAGGCCAAGTGAAAAGACCTAAATAGTGACCTAATAGGTGGAACCGACATGGCATAATCTCCGAGACTCTGTCAGGCGGTGGTACTGCCCATACTCAGTCTCTGAGACTGTCAAGTGGTGGTACCTCTAGTCTGAACAGTGGTACCACCTAGTGTCAGGCTATAGGCGATGGTACCGCCTAGTGCAAGTAGTGGTACCACCCGTACCTTAAAATTTCGGAGATTTGAATTTTGCCTTCATGTTTTGAAGTCATTTGGGGTCTATAAATACCCTAGCTATTCCTGCATGGAGCAATAAGAAAAGTGAACAAAAACTCTATCTTTCTAGAGTTGAAAACCCTTATAAAGTATAGAGTCCCTCCTCCTAAAGTTTAGAGACCATTCTAAGGGAGAATGTGAGGGAAGCTTTATAAAAAGGGGGTGTAAAAGTTCTCTTCTGAGCTTACAAAAGGAGAATAGAGTTGTAAGAAGGAGGTTAATCTTCGCCTATTAAAGGAAGATCATTAGTGGATGCCGGTGGCCTCGACAGAAGAGGAATCGGTAGAGTGGATGTAGGTTACGACGATCGAACCACTATAACTCGGTTTACATTTACTTCTTGCAATTTACTTTTATTGAAAACTGCCATTTTTACTTACTTTACATCCACTACACTCCTCCGTATGCTTTCAAGTTAATATCTTTCGAAATGGGTTTAATCGCAATGAGGTTTTGAACCGACATAATTTTTACTACTACACTAATTCAACCCCCCTCTTAGTGCCGACTCGTTCCTAACATATTGTTCTCATATTTGTCATTTGTCACACAAGTCATTTAATAGGTCATTAATGTCCCTATGAGTTTTTCAAGAGGAAAACAGTTCAAGTCCTTTGCTTCTTGAATAATAGTTACTTATGGATCTCAATTTTTAGGAAGAAATCATAAAATTTTATTAAAAAGTTCAAGATTAGTAAAACTTTTACCAAGTATTTTCAAATCATTGACGACATCCGTAAAACGGGTATACATGTCTCCAATGGTTTCATTTGGCTTTATTCGAAATAATTCAAACTATACATCAAAAGATTGATTTTAGTTTTTTTAACTCTACTTGTGCCTTTGTATATAATTTCAAGAGTATGCCAAATGTCATGTGCAGTTTCGCATATCAAAATACGATTAAACTTACATTTATCTAAAGCACAAAACAAAGTATTCATAGCTTTAGCATTTAATAAAAATGATTTTTTCACAAAATTATTCCATTTATTCATAGGTTTATAGGGTGTTTAAAAACTATTGATATAGTATCCCTTTTAACGATATAGTATCCCTTTTAAACTATTGATAGAGTATCCCTTTTTCACAAAATTATTCCATTTATTGATAGGTTTAGAGGGTGTTTAAAATTATTCCATTTTAACGATATTCCATAAATTGAAAACTATAGAAAGTAGGAAAACTCTAATTCATGTTTTTCAATACGTCTAGTCTATCATATTAAACATAGGAGAACGAGTGATAGAGTATCCCTCTAAATTACCAGCAAAAGTCAATTAATCTCTCTTATATGTTAAACTAACCAAGAGATACTTGGCTCTGATACTAATTGTTATAACTGTTTCATTGCTTGGGAGGGGTGGGGGGTGAATTAGTACTTTCGTAAAATATGTCGATTTAGAAAACTCATTCGATAAAGCTCGTAACGGAAAGATGTTTAACTTGAAAACGTTTGTAAGAGTAGTAAGCTCGTAAATTAGTTTACGATATGAATGAAAAACATAAAGTAAATGCAAACCAGATTTATAGTGATTTGGTCATCCCGACCTACGTCCATTCTCAATTCCTCTTCACTCGAGGCCATCGATTTTCATTACTGATTTTCTTTCAATGGGCGAAGATCAACTACTCTTTCTCTTTTTCACACGCTCAAGAAAGAACATTTATACCTCTCTCTTTTATACTTACACTACACTACACTACAATTCTTTATTCCCTTTTCTACTCTATTTCGTAATTACTCGTGTAGGAATTAGTACCTTTGATTAAGATCTATTTCAAAATTTTATGTAAGCTTATACTGATTATTGAGGCTTTAAGTTCATGAAATGAGGAGCTAATTGATAAAATAATCATGTTTAGCACAATTTCAATTTTTAGTACACTGAATCTAATGAAGAATATCATTTTAAAGTTCAAAATTTTCAAAACTATCAAATCTCATTCTACAACTAATATTCAACGAGAATTGAAGGCGAAATTACATATCTTTACCTTCAGAGTGAGATTACACTATTTTTAAACTATTTATTAAAATGATGTAATCTCATTAAAAAAATAATATGATTTAATCTGAAATTTTGTTAACCACTTTTGCTTCGTGAAACAGAATCATTTTTATTAATTCCATGTTAATCATTTTATTAATTTTGTTAACTAGGACATTTTTCAAATTAAACAAGATTAGCCATGTTGAACTTATAAATTTTAATATCTCGTCTGATAATAATTTTTTATTGTGACAGTTAGTTTAACTAGTATAAGTTATAGTTGCCAATATCAAGGATCAAATTTCTTGTTCATCTATTTTTTCTTTACTAATTTTCAAATAATTGACAGTGGCTCATACCTAAATCTTTTTCTTTTTTTTTTTTAACTCTCGTGTAATTCTCAAATTCAATTCTCCCATGATAAAGGATAAGAAAATAAAATATAAATTCACTAGGTCAAATTCAAAGCTATAAACCCGCTCAACCCCTTCTTGCTCTTCAATCACCGCTAACATCCTCCGCATATAGCAAATGAACTCGCGCATCCCCTTCCCTCCCGTTCCTGTCTTACCTATTCTCCCGATTCCGCCGCCCGATGTCGGCCGACCCCGTCGCCCCGGCCGAATCCTCTGCCTTCTGGCAATCCGTCCAGCGAGCGCAGGCCGCCGTCCAATCCCTCTACCTCATCCTCGGCTCCCTCCCCGATGCAGTCGCCTCCTCCGAAAACCCCGCGGCCGCCCTCCTCAACGACGAGGCCGTCGCTCGCGAGGTCTCGATCCGTCTTCGCCGCCATGGCTCCGGCGCCGGCGACGACAACCTCTGCCGCTGGCTCTACGACACTTTCCAGTCCAACGATCCCGACCTCCAGCTCGTCGTCTTGACCTTCACCCCCACCATCGCCGGCGTCTACCTCTTGCGGGCCATCTCCCGCGAACCCCTCGCCGGCTTCGAGGCTGTGCTGCTGGCTCTGTACGCGTACGAGACCGTGATACGAGGCGGGGATCCGGAGACCGTCAACCTCCCCAACCTCGCCAACCCCAGCGTCTACCACGAGGCGAAGGCCCCGCCCAAGAAAGGCGCGGTGGAGCTCGACATAGCGGTTGTCTCCCCGGCTCTGGAGCCTTATGGCACCGTTCGGTCCACCAAGCGCGCAAGGATCGTCGGCGTGGCACTGGAGCTGTACTACAGCAAGATATCGTCCATGCCTCTCTCATCTAAGCTGGCCTTCTGCGAGTTCTGCATGGTCTGGGCAGGCCAAGATATTGGGACGAAAGCGGAAGGAGAGAGATCCGTGAGCGGGCCTGCTGGAATTGCTCCTGCTCCTGCTGCTGAGAATGTCGAAGAAGAAGCAGTAGCAGCAGCAGTAGAGGCGGCGGCGGCGGGAGAGAATGGTGGGAAAGAGGAGGATGAGGAGAAGGCGGCGTCGGCGGAGGCTGATGAGAATGGTGGGAAAGAGAAGGTTGGGGAGAAGGCGGCGGCGTCCGAGAATGGTGGGAAAGAGGAGGGTGAGGAGAAGGCGGCGTCGGCGGAGGCTGATGAGAATGGTGGGAAAGAGGAGGTTGGGGAGAAGGCGGCGGCGGCGGCGGCCGAGAATGGTGGGAAAGAAGAGGGTGAGGAGAAGGCGGCGTCGGCGGAGGCTGATGAGAATGGTGGGAAAGAGGAGGTTGGGGAGAAGGCGGCGGCCGAGAATGGTGGGAAAGAGGAGGGCGAGGAGAAGGCGGCGGCGGATGAGAATGGTTGGAAAGAGGAGGTTGGAGAGAAAGCGGCGGCGGCCGAGAATAGTTGGAAAGAGGAGGGTGAGGAGAAGGCGGCGTCGGCGGCGGATGAGAATAGTGGGAAGGAGGAGGGTGAGGAGAAGGCGGCGGCAGCGGATGAGAATGATGGAAAAGAGGAGGGTGGGGAAAAGACGGCGGCGGTGGGGGCGGATGAGAACGGTGGGAAAGACGAGGGTGAGGCAAAGGCGGCGGCGGATAAGAATGGTGGGAAAGAGGCGGGTGAGGTGAAGGCGGGGCGGATTCCGCTGCCGTGGGAGCTATTCCAGCCTATCGTGAGGATCGTGGGGCACTGCCTCCTGGGTCCGGCGAACCCGGAGGAGCTGAAGACCACGGCGTACGCGGTGGTGGAACGGCTGCACTGGAGGGCGACGCACGACATGAATCCGCAGGAGATTCTGGCGACGCGGAGCCTCCTCCGGCTGGGCAAGATGGGAGACGACACGATAGCGGAGCCTCAGATCTCCACCAACTCGGACGATTACTCCGAAGAGGCGTTAAAGATGAAAGCACGACTAACGTAGTGGGTTTGAACGAGAAGGAAAAAGAAGCATCAAATGCTTAGCTACAGCAATAGCATGCATGGACTTAGAAATACATTTGATAGTTCCCTCTATTTTTGTGTTTTTGTCCTTTTTGTTTTCACTTTAATACATTTGATTTTGCTTTATAAATGTTTTAGGATCTAAATGCTCATCTGGAGGAAAAAAAGAAATCATTCGAGGAGAGTGATGATACATAAGTTGAGAAAAATATTAAAAGTGAAGGAAAAATAACTGAACCTGAACATAAGTCGAGAACACCAAAGGACACTCTTATCACAGTGCATGTTGAACTTTTCACGTGGTGGTCATCCATGTTGTCTGTCACGGGTAAAACGAGGAACTCATTCAAAGTATATATAACAAGTAATAAAGAGTCACTTCAGAGCTCATCACTGATCTACCCATCACAATATCAGTAAGTAAAAGAAGGGTGATGGAAAATTTATCATCAAAGACAAAAAAATAATAATAAATAAGATTTCCAGAACAACTCGAGTGTTTTGACGTGATTCGTGTCAAAGAAGAGAGCATCTCGAATCATGTGGTTCGCATCAGCTTCATTAGGCATAGTTTTCCATGCTCGTAAATTGTAATCTACATGTTGTGCTACAATGAAGATGAACTTTCGCTACAGCGACACCTTAGCTTATTATCTGAGAAACTCACTAATCTGTCCTTACATAAGCATTTGGAAAAAATTTAGGGAAAAATGAGTGCTTCGCTCTCACAATCAACCAATACAATCCGTAACAAGGAAAATGTATCAGTGCCATGCACAAGTACCTGCAGTGTGGATGTGTATAAGCTATCACAATTAATTAATTTGCACAAAATGGAGAATCATATTTAGTGAAATAAAAAAGTTTACCAAAGAGGTGCCCATGGAGAATCGAGCTCCAGAAAAGGGTAAGGCCACCTGGACAAAGCATCAGGTAAAGATGGTCGGTCATATAAAAGCCACATGCACTATTTTGTGTGTGTGATACCATGAATATTAATAGCCTAAAATTGAAATAATAATAATAACAACATTTGAAGATATTTTGAAGGCCTAATTAATATTTTCTACAAGTAACACAATTCTTCTATCAATAAGGCCTGCCATCATCCAACAATCGAGTACTACTACTAAGGTACCGACGGCAGTAGAATATTCATGTTTTATAACACATCAATCGATGTTGAAGTAGGATATCCTCACCAAGTAAAACCACAAGCATGCAGAATCCACTGGACGATCGCATAGATACAGCTCCAGAGAACAAAATATGCCATTCGAAACCATGGAAATTTCTGAAAAGGAATGTAATTTAGACTCGCATGCATGTGAAAACAGAGTAACAACTTACACATATCGCATGCATGTGAAAACAGAGTAACAACTTACACATATCGCATGCATGTGAAAACAGAGTAACAACTTACACATTTCGCATGCATGTGAAAACAGAGTAACAACTTACACATATCGCATGCATGTGAAAACAGAGTAACAACTTACACATTTCGCATGCATGTGAAAACAGAGTAACAACTTACACATTTCGCATGCACGTGAAAACAGAGTAACTACTAGCACGTGATTGACTTACACATACCAGGTTATTGAGACAAGTATCAACCAGAAGAAACACAGCATTCAGAGTATGCATGCAGCCCATTATCTGCAAACGTCATGTCATAGTTTTTAGACGATAAAAAGGGTATGAGCTTAAATAAAATTAAAATATCGCAAAGTCATTTTGTAGATTTGTCATAATAAATCCAGATGTCCTTGCAATGTAATAATACTGTTGAAACTTCAAAGAGTACAAGAGGTTCTTGAATTATGGAAGCAAAATATGGTTATCGAAGCCAAATATTTACTATTTTCAAATACAAACACTTTTACCTATCGAGACCAAATCATAAACACACTTGTATGTTACGTGGAAGCTTATATGATGCCACAAACGATACGATGTATTTAACAACACGCACCCAATCATATCATTCACTTTATGCAAAACACAAACAAAAAGAAAATTATGACAAGTTGAAGTAAATTTCCGGTGGTTCTAAAAGCTCGTGATGCTCCACAAAGTTTTTGAATATTTGAAACATTGCCTACAGGACAGGCAAATGTAGATCTAAAAATAGGAAGCATTGTTCGATACGTGAATAAAAAGGACTCACAATAAACACATGAACAATTTCATAGAGTTTCCAATTTTGAAAGGACTTAAGTGAGCAAGGAAACTTGGACCATAAAAGCTCATATAAATAGAATATTAGTGCCATCCTAACAATAGCGTAATATCACACGAAGACTAAAATACCCTGGAACAAGGATGATAGTGGATTGGGTTCTCTTGGGTGGCTGAGCCTTCTGACTTGGCTTAATCCAGATTCAAGTAAGGGTTCATGTACAAAAGTAGGTAACTGAGTTGGGTTTATGTTCTCAGATAGATAGTCAGTCAGGTTCAGGTTCAGGTGTCCTACCTCCTATTCTTCCTCCTGTGGATCTATTTAACCCACTTACATGACATGATTTGTCATGCAATGTTGGTTAATTAACGTAAAGAAATATATGTCACATGAAAAGAAACCAGCGAGGATAGTCCACACTGCATAACCAGGAAACCAATCGATTTCATGTAGAACCTAGAAGAATTATGGCAAATGTGAAGTCAATAAAAGCAGGCAAGGATTCCCAATTCGGGAAGAATATAACCAGCAACACGATATTATTTGATGAGTTAGTTCTTCATGCGTATAGAACACAGTCTGCAAGCCAACTTTTGTGAAACAAAAACCAAGATTCAAATCCAGGAATATTATGTATGTGAAAAATGGTAATACTTCCTAGCAATGTAATTGCTAGTAATCTTAAAAAGTGTTTGTAGATAAAAAATTCCATTAGTTCAATAAGAGCCAAATTGAAAAGACAAGAGCTTAAAAACGGGATACAGCATAAATGGCTTGTCAGGTGCCTTGGGAGAAGAAGGCTGACATCCTAGTCTTTTAATTTCTTTGTAGTCGCACTTAGCAAATGGCATCCACAAAGATACATACATGACACTGGACAACTATCGACAAAAATCAAAGACGGTATGGTATACCAAAAGATGAAAGGAAGACGACTAGTGAACTAAATAGATGCAAAAATTTATGAAAATAATGATTACCTTGTTAGAGCGATACAATAACTATCTATCTTTAGTAGAACATTTTTATTATGTTTCTTATGCCATCATTTTTTTACAGCATTTCCATTTTATGTATGATTAACTGTGTGGGTGCAGTAGAAGAGTGAGCTTGTGGTTTTCCTTCGACCATCACTCATGTCATAAAATAGTTCAAAGAATGAATGAGGACGACAAATAATCTGAAGTTCTTATATAACAAACATATAAACTGGCAATAAATTATAGCATATGTTGAATAAAAGCATGAAACATAGGATAAATGCCACACCGAAACCATAAGATGATGTAATATTCCACGCAACGACAGGTAAATATAGTGTGCACCAAACTTGTGAAAGCACAGAGGATTTTGATTGAATCTTTCCAACTTGGGGAAGAAAATGAGAAAAATGCAAATAACATGATCTCTCTTAGATGGTTAAGTTAACCGATAATGTAAGTAGGAAGGGAAACTTTAGTCTGTAGAATCCAAATCAAACGTAAATAATACAGAGACCAATTTACATTCCAATTTTCTTCAAAAAAAAAAAGAAGAAAATAGTAATAAGTAAATTGATTCTTGAACTCATAATTAGACAGAACAAGTATAAAGAGTGATTCGTGTCATCGAATTTTTTGCCCCCATGCAATGCAAGTTCAGTTCAGGATACTTACAGCATTTAGCTCAAAATGTGCGGTGGACAAAAATGGTACTATGAGAACCCAAAAGATGACATCCGTCAACACTACCGCACCTGCACTGGTCTGTCAATCGAGAATGGTAACCATAAGTTTTATATATTTGACTGAAAATAGTACGATTGCAGAGGCTGGGGAAAAAGAACTATTTTGGAAGGTTATTCAAATCTTAAATCGATTACAAATCTAAAAAAGCTACAAAAAATCTAAGTGGAAAAGCTATACAACTCCTGTGATACTAGTAATGAGGCTAATAAGCATACACTTCTGGTTAGAGCAAATAATTAGACACATCTTAAAGTAAAATGCGCTTTTATTAATTTTACTATAATCTTGGATCCACACTTGAGAAACAGGCTGAGGCTAAAAGATGGAATGTCAGAAACACACAGCTGTTTACACGGCAAGCCTTCAGCAGTCCACCGTTGGTTACTCCTACTAGCAAGAGTTGACATAAGGTTTATGAGTAACTTGGAATATTTGATTGACACTAGGACCCCCCACCCCTGACCGTGACCGTGTATTGTATGCCTCATGCTACCGTTTCTTCGTGATAGAACAGAAAGAGTTGATACGAGGAAAAAGCAGATCATAAAAGAGTCTGATGGATGCTTACAAGTAACTTGGAATATTTGACACTAAGATTCATGAAAGAGACTGAACATCTCATGCTTCTGGTTTGAAGTGATAAAACAAAAACATGTTATAAGATACTAACTAACCTGATAGACAAGTTGCATGCAATAAACCCAAAATCCAGCTCCTTCATCGTCAGCTTCCTGTTCATGATAGCTCTGCAGTCTTACTGCACTCGTGTTATTGTTGGTTCTCAAAGGTAAAGTCACAGGACGGTTCTGGTGACCATCAGCATTAAATAATCTGTCGGCCTCCTCGTCTGGTGTGATGTATCTCTTCGAGTAAAGCCAGCAGCCATGAGCAGATATGACAGTTCCGATCTACAGCAGGCAGGAACAACACCAGAAATCATTCTAACCTATTTCGGTTTCCTTTGCACCATAAAACGATTCGATTAGTATGACTTTTTTTTTTTTCTTTTTGGGTTAGTTTTCTTTTCTGTGTTTGGGAGGAGGGTGGATACAGAAGATACAAAAATTAACTACCTAAGCTGTCTAGAGAGTAAAATGAAAACTCTCAAAGTAAAGGGAAGGAAGAAGAAGACAATGTCAGAACAAATTTGTAATTGGTTTAAATTACAAATATGCAACGGTCGAGGAACATACCGCGAAATAGATGATGACTAATGCAAATGTCCACCTGCAGATTATTCATCCAGGAAAAATCAACTGAAAATTTATTTATTTTTTTAACATAAATAAAGAGGCATATAACTAACAGATTAGCTGAACATAAGAGGACATCAGTAATTAAGATTAGGTGATGAATGGATGCAATCGAATGCAGCTCCTTCCTTTCACACATGCATAATAATTTGAAATGCAGATAAAGGACAAGGAGAAATGTGATAATGAAAGGAGGTAACACTAATGACAGTTGGAAGTTTAACTCTTTGGATACTCTCTTTTGGTATCCAACTTCTACTCTATTCTAGTTGGTGTTCTCTTCAGACTGCATCCTAGAACCACCACATCTGCCGGGTTCTCTGTTACATGGCTACTACTTGTTGGCACTTCACCTCTTGCGTAAATAAGCATCTTCCCTGTGTCTGCAATGCCCAGTTACAGGTCACTTTTTCTCTCCTAAGGGACTCCTTAGTCGACATCCAAAAGCAACAACCGACAGGATATCAAAGTCACCGAAATGTAGGGTTCAAGAAAAGGGCAATGCACAAAAGTCAGTCATTTAACAAAATTATTCTCAGAAACCGGATGGACCTAATTCAAGCTGTTCATTTCGTTGTACTCCCAATTTTTTTTATATATTATTATATTAGCATAGGCAATAAATTCTTTATTATTTTGTTTGACTATTCACTTTTCTAAAGGTGTCATTGTACTGCAAATCAACTTCTAAATACTCATTTGCTACTACCTACCTAACACTTATTATCAACAAAACTAGACCTAAATCTAAATTGCTAGTTTCCATCTGCTTGCTCCTGTTTTGAAACATCAAAACATGATCGGAGTTCTTCACATACTGTCAAAATTCTGGTGTAGCAGTAAACTACTTTTACCATCTCAAGAGCTTAATAATAATCCACATCATAATTTCAATTTTCGTAGCTGACATCTGTTCATTTCCAGCAAAAGAACAAATCATTTGTCACTCATTTCACAATGAACTGTCCAACCGAATCCAACAAAATGGAGAAAGCCTCACTGAGTGTTTTGGTTTTAGGAAGCCTCACTGAGTGTAAAAGCAGAACGCGCTGAACCCACGAAAGAGAACCTGTTGGAACAGCAGCCACTTCGAAGGAATCAACCTCCAAATTGGATGTTGATTCCTTCGAGAAATTATACATATATAGTTATTTAATCCTTAGTCAACTAGGACTAGTATTTCTAACAAAAAAAATATAAATAATAATCCTTAATTTGTTACATCAAACGACTCCTATTATAATTAGAAAAAACTAAATAAAAAAATAAATATTAATATCAAATCCCTAAAATTAAGGAATCCAAACATTTTTCACTCCTCCAAAAGTCATTAATGTTAAGCAACAATAAATTTTAAAATTTCTCCCCTAATATTTTGTAAGACTCCCGAGTGACATCTTCAATTAGTAAGTTGGCTCATTGAACATGTACCTTAGTGATAAAATATCTATGACGCATCATAACACATCGATCCAAGTATGACTTAAAGCAAAATTTGAACCTCACCAATAGAAAAAATATATGACAAATAATATTGCACAACATCATCCTCACCTAACTTCTTTTTAAGACAAGAAACATAAAAACTAGATGTACTTCTTTTTAAGATAAGAAACATAAATCCAAACAATAAGCAATTGATCCAATACGTTCCAACACCTTATAAGGCCCAAAGAATCAAGGAGATAATTTCATAAAAGATTGAATCTTTATATAAGTTTACTTGTAAGACTAAAGTTGAAGGAAAACTTAATTTCCCGTTGCAAACTCTCGACCCAAGCCTACTGCTACATCCAATTAGTCTTAAGCAAACATTATGACTATTTGGATTGCTCATCTAAATAATTGGATTGTTGACTCTGGTACCTCTCATCATATTATTTCTTATTTATAGATTTATCTATTCACAACAACTATAGAGGTAATGAAGATATCATCATTGATGATAGTAATGAAATTCCTATTACTCACATTGGTTCCACAACACTTAGTTCAAACACTAACACCTTTACACTCCATTTTGTCTTGTGTGCACCTTATATTAAAAGGAACCTTATTTCTATTTCTCAATTCTGTAAATAAAATAATATTTCTATTGAGTCTTTTTCTAACTCATTTCTTATAAAGGATTTGAGCACAGGAGGCATTCTTGGTTCGAAGTCAGAATAAAGATAACATCTATGAGTGACCATCAACTTCACAAATCACCTAGCCAACCGCTCTTACCTTAATTTCTACTATAATTGATGTATGACATCATTGCCTTGGTCATCCATTATCCTTCATTCAACAACAGTCACTTTCTTATTACTTTCTTCTAATTTTCAAATCAAGTAGAAATGTAACTCATTGTAATGCTTGCCTTAGAAATAAAAGTTATAGACTACCTTTTAGAATGTCTTCCATATCCTATCCTAAACTATTTGAAATTATCTATATCGGATTTTACTCCAACCACTCTTTTGACAATTTCATATTTTATGTTATTTTAGTAGACTACTTTACTAAGTATATATGATTATATTATCTCAAACATAAATATGAATTCTCTATAATTTTGTCTACCTTAAAAAGTTGATTTAGAATTTCTTCCAGTCTACTCTGATAGAGGAGGTGAATACTAAACTCTAAAAACCTACCTCTTATTTTATGGTATACAATATCTCAAGTCACCACCACATACATTTCTTGTTGTTAAATGAAAACATTGACATATAGTTAAATTGGTCTCACTTTTTTACACCAAACCTCCATGCCACCAACCTTTTAGTCAATACCTTTTAAACTATAGTACACCTCAATAATCGCATACTCACTCAATCCTACAATACTAGTCACTATTTAAAAAATTATTTCATAAAATATCAAATCTTCAAAAAAATTCAAAGTATTTGGTTATTTATGTTATCTTTAGCTATGCTCCTATACTTCACCTAAGTTAATACTAAGATTCAAGCCTTGTATCTTTATATGGTATTATCTCGAACACAATGCTTTCTGATAGTATGATCCTCAAACTCAAAAATTCTTTATGTCATATCATGTTATATTTGTCGAATCTACTTTTCTCTTCCAAAACCATGGGCATTCAGCAATACGAGTCACTCCAATAACCATACATCACTAGATTTATATGAATACACCTTAGACCCTCTCAAATAAACCTCTCACCATACTAACCAGTACTTCTTAACAAATTCACCCTATAATGCATGATGAAGCAACACCCTCAGCACCACAAATGATATCTTTGTCGTCTCCTTGACACTGAAGTGTATTAGCCTGATCAGATACGTACCAATGACCCTCCACCAATTCCTATACTTATAACATAACCTAATAATACTATCTCACTTGGATATCACATGACAATACGCTCCAAAAATGATATTTTTAAACCATGTTAAATCCTTGACCTCCATGCTACCAGAACCTATTGAACCCATAACCATCACCCAAGCTAAAAAATCTTCACATTAGCATAAATCCATATGTGAAGAATATGATATCCTATTTCATAATGTCACATGGATCCTTATACCATTTTATCACACTTAAAAAATCATCGGGTGTAAGTGGATCTTTCAAATTAAGCGAAACTCAAATGAATCTGTTGTCAGATACAAAGCATATCTAGTGGCTAGATGATTTCACCAACGACCAAGTGTTGACTTCATAGAGACATCTAGTCCAATTATTAAACCTATAACAATATAACTTGTCTTGAATTTGACTATACAAAAGGTTGGCATATACGATAACAGGATGTTAATAGTGCATTCTTACAGGAGATTATAACTGAAGATATCTTTATGCAGCAACCTCTTGACTTCATCAACCCTCAATATCCAAGCTATGTTTTTAAACTATAAAAAGCTATTTATAGACTTTGGCAAACTCCAAGAGCTTGGTATACTGAACTTAACTTATTTTTTGTGTCAATTGTCTTCATCAACTTCAAGTCTGATACCTTGTTATTTCTATGATAATAAAAAGGAAGTACTATATATCTATTGGTGAATGTAGATAATATTATCATTACAAACAATAATCTTATGGAGATCAAGGAATTCTTCAAGCAATTAGCAGCTCGATTCTTCATTAAGGATCTATGAACTTTAAGCTACTTTCTAGGAGTATAAGTAACATTCACATCTTTTGAATTCTTCTTGTCTCAAACAAAGTATATTCAAGATCTACTATCAAAGACAAACATACAAAATGCCAAAGTTGCTACTCTACTCTCTACTACTGAATCACTCAAATTATATGATAGCAACCCTACTACGGATCTCATATAGTACCGATATGTACTTAGCTCCTTATAATACTTATCTCTTATATGTCTAAATATCTCATTTATAGTCAATAAATTATCTTAATTCATACATCATCCCTTCACTATGCATTGCTCTACAGTAAAACGAGTCTTGTAGTATCTAAAAGAGACTACAAATCATAGACTTTTCCTTTTTAAATATTCATCACTTCATCTTCATACCTTTATCGATGTTGATTGGGTAAGTAACATTGTTGATAGAATATCTACGTCAGCCTATATTATCTTCTTTGGAACAAATCCAATAAGTTAGAGTTCCAAGAAATAGAAAATAATTACAAGGTCCACTATTAAAGTTGAATACTAAGCAATTGTCACTACTACTATAAAACTCAATTGGGTAACCAACCTGTTGAATCTCGAATTTTGATGATGAAATCAATTAGTAAATTAATAATCTAATCCATGTATTGAGATAAGTGATGCATAACTAACTACGATCGTGAAAAAGTTAAAACAATTAAAGGAGAATCGAATGTTGGGCTTGAGTCAATGATCGGGCATTGGGCTGAATGAATTAGGGGATACACCAAAGGATCGGACGATGCAATGAAAGCTCACCGAAAGCTCATCAGAAGATCGTTGGGAGCTCGTTGGAAGTTCACTGAGAGTTTGGTTAAATAATTGACATGTCAGACAACTTAGATTGCATGTATCGTAATTGTTCTACCCTTAACTATCGTACTTAGGACTTTAATTTGAGTTAGTTTTAGGAGAAATTCTACTAACTCAATTAAGAGGCCAACTAGGCCCAAAATAGGACTGAATTGGGCCGGTTGGATGGCCCATTCAGCCACTTGGAGCCATGTGGTGGCATTGCCCAGACTAGACAGTGGAATCGCCTGAGGCTCGGCCTCCTAGGTGATTTGGGCGATAGTATCGTCGGTCATTAATGCTTGCTGGCGATGTTACTTGCCAAGCAAGCAATGGTACCACTAGAGCCTAATCTCTGAGACTTTATCAAGCAGTAGTATTGTCAGACTAGGTGGTGGTACCACCTAGTGGCACCGCTAGTACCCCGAAAACTCAAGATGAGATACTTTTTTGCTCCATTTTTTAATCCATTGGGGTCTATAAATATCCCACTTTTTCTTGTATAAAAAAGTATGAAAGTATAAACAAAAGTCTTAAGATTTTGGATTAAGTGTTAAGTGTCCTCCTCCTTCTTTAGCTTTATGATCATTCTAAGAGAGGTGTTAAGCTTATAAAGATTGTCTCCTAAACCTGTAAAAAGAAGAAAGAGTTGCAAGAGGATAGTTAGTCTTTGCCCGTTGAAGGAAGACCGTTAGTGGATGTCAATGGCCTTAACGAAAGAGGAATCGGGAGTGGATGTAGGTCACGATGATCGAACTACTATAAAATTGGTGTGCCTTCTCTTCTTTACTATTTACCTACTTTGCGACTACTTTACATCTTCATCTCTCTCCCACAAATATCTTTAAGCTTCAACATATTTTTTATACTATTTTATCGTATGAATTTTCACGATCAACGTAGTTTTCCAAAAGCACTAATTCGCCCCCTCCTCCATCCCCCCCCCCCTCTCTTAGTGCTGACTTTATCCTAACACAACCTGCTATAGGAACTTGACATCAACTCTAAATTCACTTATATAATATAATGTTATAATATTACTGCCACCTACCTATGTACCAATTCAGTATTCCATTCCTACATGAAACATATTGTCATCGACTTCCACTTCGTTGAAGATTAAGTTATCAAATATCAACTATGTGTTTCTTATGTATATACTACTGATCAACTAATATACTCCCTCACAAAGCCTCTCCCTCATAAAATATTTCAATTACATCGAATCAAAATTGGCATCCTTCGTAGAAGCTTAATTTTGCATGGCCATGCTAGCAGATCCTAATTTGATTAATCATGATAGATGCAATATTAGATTTAAATAATTTATTTAATTATGATTTGAGTGATTGATTAAGGAAAATCTCTTCCTCAAAACATGTATAAATACTTTATCTCTTTAGTAAATAAAAATCATCTCTTTTATAGTATATTCCTTAATTTAATAATAGTAACCTTGTTATCCATAAAATTGTTGATGTTATCAGTATCAATCAAAGTAAAATAGATTGATGCTTCAAAAAGTCTTCTACTTTTATAGGTTGAGGAGTAGAGTAGTTAACTAATGCATCAATAGTATATGTGACAAGTTTAATAATCTCATTATTATCAGTACTTTCAGGAGTAGAATAGTTAACTAATCTTACACTATAGCCTCAATCTCTAATTTCTTCTCAATCGATTCAATCATCAAAACAATTTTTTTGCTTAAAACAATGTTCTCTAATCCACTTTTCATCGTAATATCAAGACAAACCCTTTACTAATGGTAATTTGAGTTTCTCTAGGTTAATCTTCTAATATTATGATTCTGATTATGAATGGTTGAAGTAGTTGACTTGTTGATCACCTATTTATTAATACTCCTGGATTGATGATTTTTCATGTTAATTTTTTCTTTTTGTAATCTTGCAAAAGAAATAACAACTGTCATAGTACAAGATTAGTGAGCCTTAACTTCACAACGAATGTATGAATTAAGACATTCAATGAATGTTCTCACCAATTATCAATCTTTAACCTGATTTGAAAATAATTCAAATCGACTTTGATACTCCAGCACAGTAGAAGTTTAGCAAATCTTGACAAGCTACCCATCAACATTCTCGAATTCAGACGGTCTAAACCGAACAAGAAGCCCTTTCTTAAATTGATCCCATAAGAGAATCTCATTATAAGTTTTGTACTAATTATACTATTGAATAGTATCCCCATCTAGTTGGATTGAAGCTAGTTTTACTTTAGAATCTTATGAAGTTTTATAAAAGTAAAAAAAATTCTCTACTCTAGAAATCCAATTAGTTTGATCTTCTCTTCCCATATACGAAATTCTACTTGAATACAAGGGTAGTCATTATTATGCTATTGATAGTCTCTTCCTGTGACTTCAAATTGATCTAATTGTTTACCAACAAAACCCAAACTTTTATCTTACTGATTTCGCTAAAACTTCCAAGCAAACTTTTTTTGAAATTATTAAGAGTTTATTATAGTCTGCTCTCAATTTTTACTTCTAAGGTGAAGTTGTTGTTGGCGTCGTAGATGTCAAGACCTATGATGGCATTAGATAGGAGATTGAGAAAACCCATAATTAGAAGAGTCGACGGTGATCGGAGAGCTGTTTCAAGGCTCTGATACTAGATAATAATACCTTAAAGCTTTATTCATAAAAAGAGACAGATTTAAAGGGATTAACCTCTTTTCGATTGCCTTAAAGGATTAACCTCCAAATTAGCCAAAAGACTCTAAGTTATATTTATTACTCGAGAAAAATAGTTAAAGATAATATATATATATATATATATATATATATAAAGTTGTTTAATGCTTAACCAACTAGGACTAGAATTTCTAACAAAATAAATAAATAAAACAGGCAATCCCTAATTTACTATATGAAAGGTCTTCTACCATAATTAAATAAATAAATAAATAATAAAAATTAATATCAATTTCTTAAAGTTTAGGAGTTCTAAAATTAAGAAATCCTAACGGAACACAAGGTCGCGATAACCCACAAGCTACGGTGGGTGCATCCCGGCCTAGCACGGTGCCCAGATATCGACGACCACAAGAGGTACTATCCTCTCCCTCTCCATAGCTGCGTTAGCCACTGGCACAGCCATCGGGATGATGATGATGAGAATACAGACACGCTGCGATCACCACCGGCACAACTACAGGTACCACCCTCTCCCTCTCCCTCTCCGTAGCTACCCTTCACATATTCTTTTTTCTTGGTTCAAAATCATACGACCAATCCCACTTACTATTGATGCAGTTTATTGGAGTGAATCAAGTATTGATACTTTGGATGATGAATGATAAAACTTGGGAGTTATGCTTGGAATATAACGGTTCCACTAAAGAGTGCAACATCCAATACTTGCTGCAGCTGAATTGGAATGTCATCTCCATGCTTTATGAATGCTTAAGCAACAGGATTTGCTTTACTTATTATTATATCACTAAGATGCGATAAGATTAGATGTGTCTTGCAGTTCTAAAAGTCATGGTTTTTAAGACTTCCAACTAACCTTAGCAAATAATATAGGATGAATGTATGGCCAACTACATAAAACATTAACAGATTTAAAGCTCTTCATTATGAACGCATTCATACGTTAAACGATTACGTACTCGGTGTAGTACACGAGGATGCTGGAGTCGTAGGTGGAGATGTCCCATGACTGGACGGCGGCCATGGTGGCCATGGAGACCAATCTGAGGACGAGTAGGAAAGCAGGGTGGACGACTCTCCAGCAGCTCATCCAGAGCTGCTCGTAGCTCACATGGCGCCTCTCGGGGAGCTCGGCCTCGCCTTCCGCTACGTCAACGATCAGTAGACTCTCGTACTCGGATCGGTCGTTGAACCCTCGACGGCCGCCGCCTTCGCTCCGCCTGATCATACACAGGGACGCCCAGATGGCCCCGACGACGATGGCCAGGCAAACAGAGTCGTACCAGCGTATCACCAGCGCCATTGCTGGTTGCAGATACAAGGAAGGGCGGCGAGATCTTCTTCTAAGGCCAAGGTTTGGTTGCCAAAGGAAAGGTTGGAGCATGAGTTCTCACTCAATGAGGAAGCTGTTAGTTTTGACCGTGTGGTGACTGCAACACGTTTCTTCGTTCCTAGTTTACTATATATATATATATATATATATATGTGTGTGTGTATATATATATATATGTATATATATATATGTATATATACATATATGTATATATGTATATATGTATATATAATATATATACATATATATGTATATATATATATGTATATATACATATATATGTATGTATATATACATATATATATGTATATATACATACATATACATATATATATATATATATATACATACATATATAATCGCATGGATCTAAAGGATCTTCTTCAATAATACACTATTATTCTTCTGACATTACAGAAGTGTGACCGTTAGGGGCAAAAGAGAATTCAAAAGATGAACCATTTAAACTTTATTTGAACCCAAATATCCGAACATTTCCGGTTTGATATGACCAAACTCACCATTACAAGTCTACTTGTCACCGTGTCGGACTCGTTGACTGACTGATACTATAAATAAGAATAAAAATGAATAAAACTGGTCTCATCTACCACAGAGAATATAAAGAATCAAAGTTGCAAAGGAGTACATGATTAAATCGAAAGTTATTTATTCAACCTGTCAGTGGTGTGGAGTCTTTCTCCCATTCTTATTAAGCTATCACTCCGGCCATGTGGTTTGTTGTGATTGTTTGATCAACCCATAAGTATCTGTCTTACCTGTACTAGGGACCGTCCGATGCGTCTGATTGCAAGCTTCAATTTTAATTCTCTCATTATGTAGGCTTCATTAAGTCCGCAAGTCCACCTCAAGTAAATTGTAGTCGAAGGGTGCAGTTGATACATTGAGTTAATTGCATCAATTCGACCGGATATGTAATTTGTTGTAATGGAGAGATTTCATTGGATAGAAATTGAAACTGATGCTGAAATGCCGACGAAGAACCTTAACAACAAAGAGAATTCTCTTTGGAGATTTAACAAAACTGTAGACACACGCTTTTTATTTTGAAATAATTAACTGTTTATAAATTTTCAGGAAGACTGATAAATAATTTTAATTCATATTAATTGAAGAATAAAAGAATGAATATCTTAGGTCGGTTTTATAAGACATTCAAGTAACATATATTTTCTTTTGAGATAATAAAAGCTCTTCCTAGACTTTGAAAAGAAAAGTTTCTTTAAGTATTATTTTCATAATTGATGCAGCCTTTTAGTAGGTCGTGAAAATATGAATCGATCTCACTAATTTCATCGTTCATAAAGCATGATAACCTAAAATGTGGACCTTGCCCAAATTAGCTATCTAAATAAGGAATCCTCAAAATTATGTGAATGCTCCTCTATGATAATTTTAAAATAGAAAAAAAAGGTATAAAATAAGATTAAAGTTGATGTGAGATAGTTTCTTTAATCCCTAAAAAGACCCTTGTATAGTATTAAAAATTCTTAATCATTAAGATTGTAAGATTTTATAGCTCTAACTTGAGATAAGATATATTAAAAATCTAATTAGTTTCTGACTTAAAAAAATTTAGAAAATAACCTTGATGATAGAGACTCATATAATTATCTTTATCTAGATCATTTGTTCTTACCTATATAATCGTAAGATCTCCTAAGAAACATATCATTAAATCACATTAGCATTATATCTTCTTGATTGATTCCTGTTCTACCTATCTATCATAGTGACTTTATAAAAATGAGAAAAGAGAAAGAGTCTAACTTTCTTGCAAAACTATATACGGTGCTTCCACATATGAGGTGCCCTATTTGATTATGACATCCAAAGGTATATATAATCTATCCCTAATTTATGATACTTTCAATATCAATCCTGACATTAAAATTTTTTATATTATATTTAATTAGTATAATTGGTATCAAAATCATATTATTAAGATCTAAGTTATTATTGATCGTTAAAGAAATTAGATTGATTGATTATTTTTATATTCATATTATAATTAACCACGTGGTGCTTCCATTATGTGATTTATTTACAATATGCCCTTACACTTAAAAAGGTTAGCTTTATGTATTGTTCAAGCACTAGGTTTCTCCTTCGACCTTGCTTACTTATGAGTGATATAAGATACATATAGGAGAAATAAAGAATTGCTAATCATAGGTGCCTTGCAAGTCAATCACGTGAGTGATGACACGTATGACTTGGCATGCGGTCTTTTAACTTATTATTATTATTTGATATTTTATCACTTTATATTACTTGTTGCATGAATATATTGTGATGTCTATGGATTTGTACAATAGGAATCAGATCGTGATGAGATCATGATAATGAGACTAATTCGCCTTTAAACATAGATCATAAATAATCCCGATCATAGGTTACTCAAGAGGGACATCGAAATAATTGGATAGACTAGTGTGTTGTATACCCATCCATATGATGGATACAATTAGTCTCATAGTTGCTCGTGTAGGGACACTAGGGATATAATGCAGGTGCTCATTAAAGAATGAGTTCATTTATTGATCTGTTCACGGAATTCTAGATGGTTAATAATACCTCATTGTTAGACAGTGATTTTATTATCTTAGTGATGTACCTGGTCCTTAGACTTGAGATACCAAGGATGTCCTGCATGAGTACTCTATTCTTTAATACCGGTCTTATAGGCCTAGAAGTTCCAGATCTAACACAACCAATCATCAAGAGTGGTAGGCAACCTTACGAAGGTTATTGAGTGTCGATAGAGGATCATCCACTCTCGATATCATGAGAGGAATATCTCATGTGTTTTTGCTCAAATAAATCTCTAGCCAGGGTCATTCGGATTGAGAAAGAAAGAGTTCTCCGAGAAAATCCGATTAGAGCAAGACTCGAGTAGAAACCATATGGGTTTGATAGCACCATACCTCGTATTCGATATATGGAATACAAAATGGATGAGGGGCTATAGGTACACAGTAATTGAAGATATATAGGTTCAATGAATTAGATTCGCTTATATCATCTGGGGACTACGGCTTAGTGTCTTAGTACGTCCGTAGTCGTTGAGTCGAGTAAATTATTATGGAGATAATAATTCATTGAGTCAGAAGGAGTTCTGACAGATATGACTCATGGCTAGCTTGATATTAGGCCTAGAGGGTCACACACATATGATAGGCATTACGATGAGTAGAGGTTCGGATATGAGATATCCGTTAGAACCCTTATCTTATTAGATATCTAATAAGCTCTTGAATTATTGGATCCTATGGATGAGATCCAATAAGAGCCACTGAGAGATTATTGGATAGAGATCTACTCATCAAGGAGGCTTGAGTAGTTGGATGAAGATCTAGTACCCAATATGACAGAATTCATTAGGGTTAAGTTGACAAAGGACCTCTATAAATAGAAGGGAACGAAAGGCTCATAGGCTAGAGGTTTTTAGTTATCATCTCCTATTCTCCTCTCCCCTTCTCCTTCTCAGATAATATAGGCTTCGAGATTTGAGGAGCGTCGTCATAGTCCTGTTGTGTAGATCACTACCAGAGATGATGATACTTGACCTCCTTTACCCTCTCCTATAGATCTATAGAAATTCAAGGATATATGATCTCCCTAGATAAAACACTATCTCATATGTGATTTTTTGTTTTAGCGAGTTTTGCGTACCAATCTTCACATAATAATAAACATATATTTGACAAATTTAAAGATTTTTATTTTATGTTCTTCTACTGAGCATGTGATATTGTCTCCCAAAATTTGCTAAAAAAATTGACACCAAAAGAGTATTACCCAACTATGTTAACAGTGCTGTTATGTATGGGAGTTTGCATTAGTGATGGCACTATTATGCATGATGGTGTGGTTGCTATTATTAGCAACATAGCGAAGGGCGACAACCCGTCGAAGGTAGTAATAGAACATGGGGTGAAAATTCTATTAAGGGCGATGATTGTTTGAGTGTCAAGGAAGGGACTCACAACACTAAGGCTAGGCATCGTAGGTAGGTCGCGACAATGAAACTCGATTACTTGCTTGGCTGAGGCTGATGGACTCATCAAAGGAAGCATATTGCTTAGATAGTGAGGTACGATAGTGCAATATCGCATGTAGCAGCATTAAGGGTTGCCAACATCACAAAGTTACCAACAACGATGGTTTTGGGTGTCGCTTTTACGTGGTGACTGAGGGCAATATAAGTAGCGATGATCGCGAATGATGAGTAACACTAAGATGCTATTCACAGTGAAGATCCATGGCACGACAATGGCTTATTGTTTGACAAACGATGATAGCATGCAAATGGTTCTGCGGATGATGGTAGAAAGGACGTTGGGCTAATGAGAAGTGGCAAGGATGTTGGGTTCTTCCTTTGCATTGTGGATGCATGAACGATATATGACAACATTATTAAGTAGTAGTGAGGTCATTGATCCAATGAGATGGGCCACCGTGCATGGCCAGAGAACTCCTATGGGAAATCAGTCATCGTCATCGGTAAGGAAGTCATGCACAAGCCATTGTAAGGTGTCGCATGGGCGAATGAGGTGGCACACCTCCATGATCTAACTTAGTTAAAACCCTAATTTTGACTAAATTCTACCCTAGATCAAATTTTGACTAATTTTGACCTAAAGTCCCAATTTTTACTTAGGCTCAAACAATGAGTTGGTTTTGGGCCAATTCGAGCAGCCAAATTCTACGTTACCCAATTAAATACATTGATTGAGCCAATTTAGGATCTTTTATAGAATTAAAAAATTATAAATTATATATATTTTCATAGTTTTCTCATGTGATATAAAATATTAATAATTTTTTATTAATAAATGCCAGTTTTTGGGCAGTTCTTGCGTGCCGCGGCGAACGAAGTGAGCGGAGCAAAACGTCAGCCATCTCAGCACCCTGGAACCCCCCGGGTGGCACAGGGCTGGATGGGGCGTTCGTATAGCAGGGACGGTGCTGCCTCTCGCTTCGCTCGCTGCCCACCGCCGCCGCCGCCCGCTTCGACCAAAAATGGCGGTTTGGCCCGTTTTTGGGCTGTTTTGGCCGCTTTTTTGGCAGTTCTTGCGTCTTGCGGCGAACGACGTAGCGAGCAAAACGTCACCATCTTTGCACCCTGGAACCCCCGGGTGGCACAGGGGCTGGATGGGGCGTTCAGATAGCGGGGACGGCTGCCTCTCGCTTATTTCGTCTGTCCGCCGCCGCTCGCCCACCAAAAAAAAATGGCGGTTTTGGCCCGTTTTTTTTTGGCTGTTTTGGCCAGTTTTTGGGCAGTTCTTGCGTGCCATGGCGAAACGACGTGGCGAAGCAAAAAACGTCACCATCTCAAAGCACCACAGAACCCCGGGTGGCAATGGATCGGATGGGGCGTTAAGATAGCGAGGGGACAGTCTTTGCCTCTCATCTATTTATCACTTATGATATTTAAACTTCTAATTATTATTTTTGGATAATTATATGATTATTAAATACACATACATATGATTAAAAATATAAAATCATGCTTATTCTAAAAAAGATAAGATTTTTTATTTTATTGTTGCCATTATTTGTGTTTTCAGTTATGTTGATTAAACTTTATATTCAATAGTCATTGAAGATTTTTTATTGAATAAATTTCTATAGTATCAATATTTAAAAAATTTAGTAAAAATTATTTGTAACTTATATTTTTTATGTTTTATCTGATTAGTAGCTACCAAAGTAGCCTAAAATGATAAGTTTATTGAGTGTAAATTATAATAAATATTTATCATTCTCAAGATATTTTAAATATATTTTATATTTTCATATTGGTCTTGGGTGATATTAAGAAAAATAATATTCATAATAACACATAATTAATAGATTAAATATTTTTTTAAATAATTATGTTATAGAATAATATAATATTATTATGGATATCCTTATAGTTTATTGAGTGCAAATTATGATAAATATTTATCATTCTTAAGATATTTTAAATATATTTTACATTTTTATATTGGTCTTGGGTGGTATTAAGAAAAATAATATTCATAATAACACTAATTAATTGATATAAATAATTTTTTTGAATAATTATATGATAGAATAAGATAATACTATTATGAATATCTTTACAATTTATTGAGTATAAATTATGATAAATATGTATCATTCTCAAGATAATTTAAATATATTTTATATTTTTATATTGATCTTGGCTGATATTAAGAAAAATAATATTCATAATAATATATAATTAATATATTTAGATATTTTTTGAATAATTATGTGATTATATGCCCTAAACTAATCCATAAGGATAATACTAATCATTTATAATTATAATTTTTTTAGTAAGCACTAGATACCCAAAGGTGAAATAGAGATAATATCAATAATTTAAAAACTCAAAGCATTAGTATTATATTATTATTACTTTATTATTATAGTGATACTTTTCTCATTGTATTTTTATGCATCTAGTGCCCATGTACCTTTTGGATCAAATTCTTTTGAATGACTTAAATAATTCATATTAGATGTGTTAGACCCTAATTTAGGTCTTGTTGAAAGGGTTAGAAAGTTAATTGATAGAAGTTTTGTGAAACAAATAATTAAAATGAATGATCAAGAAAGGTCAAATAGACTCAATCTTATGTTCATAATGATGAGAATTACTAATAACATCTAGACTTTATTACTGTCCCTAATTAGCATACTGAAATATTTAAATACCATTGATGTTGGCTAGCACCTATGAATTTGATTAAAACTACCAAGCCAATAGCTCAATAAGAAGATTCAATCCAAGCAAAACCTGCTAAAAATAATTTATAGATTTTTCTAGAGAAGCAAAAATAAAAGATTGCCTTCTTTTTCATTGCATGTGAAGTATATGTTTATCAAAGAACCCTTGAACTTCTATAATAATAGCAAACACATCCCAACCAAAAAAAAAAATTCCCAAGTCGTGAAAATACTATTTACTCGAAGACTCTTAATGCAAATAATAAAGTGACTATAGAAATAAAAAAAATATAATAATAAGACTCTAAAATATAGTTAATTAGTAATAATCTAAAATTAGATTATGGCCCTATATCATTCTCCTTGGTTTGAGAAAAATTTGACTTAGAATTTATAGCGAGCTCCTTCTAAAGTATCTTGTCAATCTTATGAAGTTCTCGAGTTAAAATCCATATATCTTCGTAACCAAGTTTTCCCTTAAAATATATTAAATACTAAGCATAAGTGTCACACATTATTATAACACATCGAACATCCATTACATCAATGGCTTCTCTAGTAGAGCTCATAGGCTTGATGGCAAATTCATTCCGTTCTATGATAATATTATCCTCGTTCTCATAGAATAAACTCAAGTCACACATATTATAAACAAAGTTGATTGTCAACACATCTAATGGCTCTAAGGGGTAAGCATTTGGCCTGAGTTTTTTTTAACTCAACATGATCCAAACTTCTTTTGCTTCAATTTATTATATGCAGCAAAAGGAAATCTTTCTTTTCGAAGATAAATAATGACAAGATTACCTTCTTCAAACTCTTTATACCTCCTATATATATATCTGCCTTTGACTCATAGAGTTGAGAAGTTTACCTCAATTGTCACAAACTTGATCATGAAATCTTAAAGTGGGCAACAAACTCCTCTACATCCATGCTAATCCACACTAAGACATGACTGATTTGTAAGCAAGACAAAGTCTAAACCTTAATTAAGGTTTCTACCATAAACCATTTTAAATGAAGCTTTATTTTTACATTTGTTAAGAGAGCTATTCGAGGCAAATTCAGCTTAAAAAAGAATAAAATCTCATCTTTTAGGATTGTCACCAACCAAGCTTCTTCATAAATTCTCAAGAGAGTGGTTCACCACATCATCACTAAAAAATTATAGTTTAGTACTCAAATATTTTCAAAGTGTTCTAAAAGTGACTCACAAATCATACATCATAATCCAAAGTAAGGACCTTAGCACTGTATGCAAACAAATCATTTCTTTGAAGAATAAATTAGCCACATATGAGACATTAAGTAAATTTCTACTAGGTAGGAAGTGAACGATCTTTTAAGAATCTATTAACAACCACTAGAATGCAATCATACCCATGCTGTGTTCTAGAAAAACCAAGAACAAAATCCATTGAGATATCCTCCCAAGAAGCATTAGAAATAGGAAGGGGATGGTATAAACCAATATTTTGCCCTCCTTTGGCTTTTTGACAAATATAACATCTTTGTACAAATTTAGGAACATCCTATTTTATATTAGGCCAAAAGTATTTTTCTTTAACAAGTGCTTCTATTTTATCTCATTTAAAAGATCCTCCAAGCCTACTATTAGGCCAAAGGTCCTATTCAACCAAGAAACAATTAATAAAAATCTAGTGAGATTATAATAAACCTCACTTAGTCGTCTCTATCTTATAAAGAAGAGTGGCTAGCGTTTATATTTGGGTCTTTGGGCTTCCTAGCAACCGCCCCCTCCCCTCCCCCCTCTTTTTACTAGGCCGATCGGCTATGGTTGAAAGCAAAAGGGATAACTCACTTAGGAAGCACTCCCTGGGGCTAGGGATTAGAGCCCTATATAAGCATGTAGCCTCCATCTCTTTGAGAACAAGATCTATCTACAATTGCAATCATATGACTAACTTTTATGAGCGTGGAACCCCTGTAGAGTTCCAAGGATTGATCTCCCATAAAGATCAATCTACATAGAATTCCATCTAGGGTTCTGTCATCTAGTATCATATAAGCGATCTTGTTGCATTTGTTGCCACCCTGTCACGAATGGTCATCGCGCACCCGCAACAACTCCATTCAACGAATCGTTCGTCGCTCTCATCTATATGTACAACTGCCTAGCAGCATGTTTTGTCTTAGTTTCGAGTCATTTTGCTTGTAAAAATATAAGTTCGAATAAGTTGTAGCGCTACAAAGCAACCACTCATCGATTCGAGCAAAATAGCCCAAAATAGCTCCATTTTCTTGTGCCACGGGCTATTTTCTGCACTCCGCTTCTGCTCACAAAACGTCAGCCTTCTCAGCCCCTTGAAACCACCCGGGTGGCACAAGGCTGGATAGGGCTTCGGTATAGTATCAGGCATTAAACAATCTTTCGCAAGTTCGCACGTTACCTTGACGAGAACTTGTTGTCGCGCCCGACACCCGGTGAGCAGTTGTTTGTGGACTTATAGCTATTTGTTCAACCTTCAAAAGTCCTTATTTTCCCCCTCTCCCTCTTTTCTCTTGTGCACGTAAGGTGCTCACTGAGCTTGTAAAGCTTCCCCTTTTTGCAAGATGTCGGGACTTATCCGTCGCTCATTCTTCGAACTAATCAACTTTCTCTTTTTACAGGTCCTTCGGGACTTGCGAGAGGTTGTAAGTGGGCTGATCTTTGTGGACACAAACCACAAGGGTGAAGCATGACTTAGGTAACGTAAGCTAAGTTCGCGTCTTTGCCATAAGAGTAACTCGCGACTTAGGCAATGCAAGCTAAGTTCGCATCTTTGCCGCAAAGGTGCCTCACGCCTTAGGCAATTCCAGCTAAGGCCGTGACAATGTGGTATCAGAGCAGGCAAGCACTTCGAGCGAGCAGCGAAGGAACTTCACAACATCACCATGGCAAAGCATCGTGATAAATCAAGTAAGACAGGGCAAGCCGAACCCTTACCCCAAGCAGCCATAGGAGGGTTGCATGTGCACACTTGCTCTCATGCTGTTGGAGCCACTCAAGAGGAGCGCGGTAGTGAAAATGATGAGTGAGAAGTTGGCTACTCTCCGTGAGCAGAGGAGGCATAATTTGGAGCGCCAACCAGGAAAAAGAGTTACAAGGAGAGACTTACAACGACAGAAACCTGCTTGTATATTCTTGAAGCGAGTTTGGAGGAACTCTATCATGGCCAACAAAGGCTTGTTGGGGTAGAGAGCTCGCAAGAAGAAGCAAAGTCCAGGATCAACAAGGTTGAGGCCCTAGTCGACTGATTGTTAGATGACACCAAAGACTCCGTACAACACTTGCAAGAAGTTGTGGCAGAACTCACTTCGAGGGTGACCATGCTCATAAGAGCGCTAAATGCGGGAGGAAGCAACACCTGCGTTGCACCGCCACAAAACTTGAGGGCACCCGAGCCTCATGGTTATGGAGGGGCCAGAGATGCCAAAGAGCTCGAGAATTTTCTATTCGAGGAACAATACTTTCGAGCTACGAGGCCTGATTCTGAAGAAACCAAAGTTTCCATAGCAACCATGTATCTGAATGGAGATGCAAAACTTTGGTAGAGAACCCATTGGGAGGAGATCCAACAAGGTCGGTGTTGAGTTGACGCATGAGAGGAATTAAAGCAGGAGTTGAGAACTCAGTTCCTATTGGAGAACACCGAGTTTGTCGCAAGAAGGAAGTTGAGACAACTCCGCCAAAATACTTCCATCCGAGACTACGTGAAGCAATTTTCTGCGCTAATGCTGGACATTCAAGACATGTCTGAGAAGGATAAGCTCTTCAACTTCCTTGACGGTTTGAAGTCATGGGCGCAACAAGAACTACATCGAAGTAATGTCGCTGATTTGATCGGGGAAATTACTATCGTATAAAGGCTCACTGACCTTGTTTCCTCCGAAGACCCAGGAAGAAGGAAACAATCTTCAAGCAATCGCCCTCCAAAATATTCTCGAGGGAAGGAGCTCGGGGGTGAACAAAAGAAGAAAAGTTCCCACAAAGGGCCAAGCCCAAAAGGTAAGGCCTCGAAACCTGTTGGATGCTTCTTGTGTGGAGGGCCGCACATAGTGAGGGAGTGCCCACAAAAATAGGCACTCAATGCTTTAACAGCTTCCATTCACCCCCCCAAATCTTATAAGGGCAAGGCTCTCGCTCTTAGTTCGAGTAGTTCTGAAGCCAGCAGCAACAATGAGGAATTGCAAGGACCCCGGATGGGAGCGATGCATTTGTTGAACGCCATACGAGGTCAAGTGGGGGAGAATATGAAGATAAAGCTACGAAAAGCAGAAAGTGGTGAGCTGATGTATGTAGACATCAAGCTAAATGGCCAAACAACCCGTACAATGGTGTACACGGGTGCTACCCACAACTTCATTACCGATCGAGAAGCAAAGTGACTTGGGTTGATCTTGGAGAAGAGCCCAAGTCGAATGAAGGCGGTGAATTCGGAGGCTAGGTGAATCTCCGGGTTGACGAAGGGAGTTCTCATCAAGATCGGAACATGGAGCGGGAACACCAACATGTTGGCAGTTCCACTGGATGACTTCTAAGTGATTCTTGGAATGGAGTTCATGCACGCGGCCAAGTTGGTGCTAATGCCATTCCTAAACTCCCTGTGTATGATGGGAGGTGATGACCCCTGCATGGTTCCCGTCTCTTAGAGAGGAACCAAGGAACCCCAACATATATCGGTATTGCAATTGAAGAAAGGGGTGCAAAAAGGTGAATTAACTTTCGTGGCTGCTATGAAGCTAGAGCCACTCAACGATGTTATGCCACCCGAGTTGCCAAAGACTCGTCCACCACACAGAGGCATGGATCATAACATCGAGCTAGAGCCAAAAGTGAAGCCTCCAGCAAGACCACCCTACCGCATGCCCCCACAAGAGTTGGTAGAAATCAGGAAGCAGTTAGGTGAACTACTAAGCAATGGTCTCATCCACAGCTTTAAAGCATCATTCGGAGCTCTAATTCTCTTCCAAAAGAAACAAGATAGGAGCCTCCAACTATGCATCGATTACGGAGCCCTCAACAAAGTGATAGTGAAGAACAAGTATCCCATCCCGCTCATCGCGGACTTGTTCGACCAGTTGGGCAAAGCCAAGTATTTCTCAAAACTTGACCATAGGTCGGGGTATTGGCAAGTGTGTATTACTGAAAGCGATGAAGCGAAGGCTACCTATGTGACCAGGTATGGAGCATTTGAATTCTTGGTGATGCTTTTCGACTTAACCAATGCTCCAGTCACATTCTGCACTCTCATGAATCAACTATTCAAGGAATATTTAGATAAATTTGTGGTCGTCTACTTAGACGAAATCGTCGTCTACAGTCAAACGCTCGAGGTGCATGTCAAGCACCTTCGGACAATTTTTAAGGTTCTCAGGGAGAACACTTTGTTTATGAAAAGAGAGAAATATTATTTTGCCCAAACGGAGATCTTATTCTTGGGGCATCGAATCAGTGATGGTTTCATTTGGATGGACAAATCAAAAGTGCAAGCGGTTGCGGAATGGCGAACTCCAAAGAAGGTGCTAGAGTTGAGAACCTTCCTTGGTTTCGTCAATTACTATCGACGCTTCATAACAGAGTATTCGAAGCGTACAACACCACTGACGGAGTTGCTGAAGAAGGAGCAACCTTAGAAGTGGTCTGACAAATGTAAAATAGCATTCCAAGATCTGAAAGTTGTTCTGGAAGAACCGGTGCTCAAATTGTCAGACTATGGAGAGCATTTTGAAGTCCATATAGATGCTTCAGACTTCGCCATTGCGGAAGTACTCATGCAGGAGGGTCATCTGATAGCTTATGAGAGCCGCAAGCTCAACGAGACCGAGCAGCAGTATCCAGTGTATGAGAAGGAGATGACAGCGGTGATCCATTGTCTACGAGTTTGACGATACTACCTTCTCGAATCGCGATTTGTGGTGAGGACAAACAACATCGCTATGAGCTATTTCTAAACGCAGAAGAAACTTTTCCTAAAGCAAGCATGATGGCAGGACTTCCTGACTGAATTTGATATGGCAATGGAGTACAAGCTCGGAAAGGCAAATGTCATGGCAGATGCATTGAGTCGAAAAGTGGAGCACGTGAATGTTGTACAATTGGAGGGTAGAGGCCATGCAAGTCAGTTGCACTCCAACTTCCTTTCCAGGATCAGGGATGGACTATATAGTGACCCCAAGGCAGTTATCCTGATGCAGCTCATCAAAGAAGGCAATACACAATGATTTTGGGTCCAGGAGGGACTCGTGTACACAAAAGGGAATAGGGTTTATGTTCCTCAAGTGGACAATTTGAGGTGTGAACTCTTAAGAGAGTCATGATTCCCTTTAGGCTGGACACCTAGGTATTTACCGAACGTTGGCTCTCGTGGAGAGGGCCTTCTACTAGCCGAAGATGGGGACTGATGTGGAGGAATATGTTCGAACGTGCCTTACTTGTCAATAAGAAAAGGCAGAGCAGCGGAAGCCGGTGGGACTTTTGGAGCAGTTGACTTCATATCAAGCTTACCACTAGTAGGGAGACTCGGATCGATACTCGTGGTAGTCGATCAACCTTTACGTAGCCACCTCCTATAAATAGGAGGGAACTAAAGGCCCATAGGCTGGGGCTTCTTATTAGCCACCTCCTATTCTTCTCTCCCCTTCTCCGCCTTAGATAGTAGGCTCGGAGATTTGAGGATCATCATTGCAGCCCTACGATCTCCCTAAGTAATATAATCTTTCATTTACGCAGTTTTAAGTTTTGCAAATATTGGGCAACAATCTACGCACAACGACGAACATGTATTGGGAAATTTGGGATTTTTTATTTTATATTCTTCCACCACGCATATGATGTCGCACCTAGATTTCCCTACAGTGGTATCAGAGTCAGGTTGTTCGTGCGAAAGATTGGTTTTGAACTGTGTGTGTTATGTTTTGGAGAAGCTTTTGACGTTAAAATTGTTGACACATAATCGAGAAAGGGAAGCAACTGTTGCTACCCTCGTAGATGGCAGTGCTGCCAAATACATGTAGGCTCCCAACCGGCGACCAGTGGGCTACTACAGTGGCAACCACTATTAGGATTAAGAGCGGTACTAAGAGGGTGGGGTGAATTAGTGCAACAGAAAAATCATCGATTTTATAAGATATTCGTTTGTTGAAAACCAATTTTGGAAAGTGCTTGACTTTAGAGTAAATAAACTAGTAGTTAACTTCGAAAGTAATAGCAATAGTAAAAAGCAGAATAGAAATGAGCACACTGAAATTTATAGTAGTTCGGTCATTGTGACCTACATCCACTTCTGATTCCTCCTTCGTTGAGGTCAATGACGTACACTAATGGCCTTCCTTCAATGGGCGAAGACCAACCACCCTCTTTATAGTACTTTCTCCTTTTCATGGGTTTAGGAGATAACTCTTACATGGCTCACATCTCTCTTGAATGATCACAACACTAGAATGGGAAGAGGATTTTTTGTACTTTTACAACACTTTTAACACCCCAAGACTTCAAGATATTTTTCACACTTTTGTTTCCTTTCATGCAGAAAAGAGCGGGGTATTTATAAGCCCCGATGGCTTTAAAATTAGAGCAAAAAAGTGTCATATCCTTGGATTTTTGGGTACTGGTAGTACCATCGCCATTATTGGGCGGTACCATTGCTTGATACTCTGACACAAGGCGGTACCACTGCTCAGTTTGGGTGGTACAATCGCCTGATAGAGCTCGAAAACCGATCTCTAACAATACCACCACTTGACAGGGGTGGTACCACCGCTTGGCAATATTAATTATGGGCGGTACCACAGCCCAGACCACTTGGGAAACTATCACTAGGCGGTGCCACTACCGGCCATGACTTCAGGTGCTGAATGGGCTGTTTAACCAGCCTAGTTCAACCTTGTTAAGGACCCAATTGGTCCCTAATTGAGTTAGTGGGATTACCTCCTAATCCTAACTCAAGTTAAGGTCTAACTATAATAATTAAGATATTTAAACAAGCAATCTCTATCCAGTATGTCGATTGTTCTTTCGACGATCTTCTGGCGAACTTATCAGCAAACTTCTGGCAAATTTCCGGCAAACTCCCGACGAACTCTCGGTGAGCTTCCGGCAAACTTTTGGCACATCGTCCGAATCTTCGACATATCATCCGATCTTTGACTCCGACCCAACATCTGCTTTATGCCTTACTGTTATCGTAGTTAATCCTGCATACTTATCTCAACATATAGATTAGATCAAATAATTTATCAATTGATTTCATCATCAAAATATGAGATTTAATAATCTCTCCCTTTTTTATGATGGCAATTAATTGATGATGGAGTTAACCTTAACTCCCCCTATCTATATGCTATACTTAAGAAAAAATATTCTTAAATTCAAGACCTTTGAATTCAAGCATCAAACTAATAAGTTATATTCATTTAAACTTATCAAATATGCACATCATGATACTTATCATGATACTTATCATGATTTACCAATTCAAAATATGATACCACATATTTATCAATAAAAAATGATGTCAAGGCTTGACATTCATTTTCAAGTCTAAAGATGATAGACAATCATCATTTTTAAGCATGATACAAATTGCAAATATGAAATTTAGCAAGATGATAATTCTTGATGAAAGATAACAATTCATCATTCCGATGCATGATATCGATTGTAAATAGCAAGTTAAGCTCATGATACCTTATCATAATGATAGATAATTATCATTGATGAAACATTTCAAGTATATACAATGCATATGAAATACATTTTGATATGTTTCAAGTATTTGCGATATGTAGCGATGTATTTGACGATTCTAATTATATTTCAAGCATTCGCAAAACATTCAAGCATTTACAACAAGATATATTTTATACATTTATCTCAAACATTTATAATGCCAATTTGTCATCAATTTGCCATATTTCTCCTCCTTTGTCATCAACAAAAAGGAGAACAGCAATGCAAGTGTGGTAAACAAAATTAAGCAAGTTTCACACCAATTTATTTAAGCCATAAAGGAAGGAAAGCAAAAACTTTGCATGATAACCTTCTTGGATAAGCTAATATTTTTACTCAAGAGCTTTCTGGTTCTTCTTTAGATGTACAAGTTTCTTTCTTCCTTTGTCATAAAAATAAGAAGTAGAGGAAGAAAGGTAAGGAAGGAATCCATTAAGAATTAAATTTATGAAATGATTTGAATCAAGTCAAATTCAAAACAATAAATGAGTTTCATTAAATCATACTTCAATTTTAACAAAAGGAAGGGATTCGTGAAAAATATCAAGATATCTATGTGAATTCATAAAATTTAAGAAGAGTAAGGAAGAATTCATAGGAAGGGAGCATCATATGAAAAAGAAATTCACAAATAAAACTTCATAAATCAAATATGTTTCTCATGAAAAATTCATAAGAGTCAAATCTTTGAGAGATGCATTTATCAATGAATTTTATGAGTAAAGTGATTAAGTGTATCAAAAATCATTAAGTGATAGAGCAAGGGTATGAAATAAATTTGATACTAAGTAAATTAATATTTTAAATTTCATGAAGGTCTTTTTTAAAAAATCGGAAAGTCTGAAAAAGATACTCATGCATTCAAACAATTTAACATCCCTAACTCTCTTCCAATAAAATCAAATTATTCTTCATTTAAAGGTTTTGTAAAGATATCGACTAATTGATGTTTCATATCAATAAACTCTAAAGATATGTCATGGTTATTAACATAATCTCTTATGAAATGATGCCTAATGTCAATATGTTTAATTCTAGAGTATTGAATATGATTTTTTATTAAACAAGTTGCACTTGTGTTATCACATTTTATGAGAATGTTCTTAAGGTGAATCTTATAATCTTCTAATGTATTTTTCATCTATATAACTTGTGCACAACATGCACTAGTCGCTATGTATTCGGCTTCGGTTGTAGATAGTGCAATCGAGTTTTGTTTCTTGGAAGACCAAGAGACAAGTGCATGACCTAAGAATTGACATGTTCCGAATATGCTTTTTCTATCTATTCTACATTTAGCAAAATCTGCATCGGCATAAGCAATTAGTTCAAAGTTTTCAGATTTTGAATATTATAATTCTAGATTAATGGTTCCTTTAAGATATCTAAGAATTTTTTTAACTGTTTTAAGATGAGATATCTTAGGATTAGATTGAAACCTAGTACAAAGTCCTATACTAAACATGATGTTCAGTTTAGTTGCGGTGAGGTATAGTAAACTTCCTATGATACTCCTATAAGCTTTTTTATTAAAGCTTTCTCTACTATCGTCAATGTCTAACTTAGTGGAGGTACTCATAGGAGTATTGAAAACCTTTGAACTATCCATATTAAATCGTTTTAGCAAGTCTAATGCATATTTTGTTTGACTAAGAAAAATATCATCAATAAGTTGTTTGATTTGTAAGCCTAAAAAAAAAGTTAGTTCCCCCATTAAACTTATTTCAAACTCTTGACTCATACTCTTAGCAAACGATTCGCAAAATGATTCATTTATAGAACCAAAAATAATATCATTAACATAAATTTGAACAATAAGAAAATTATTTTTAAATTTTTTAATAAATAATATAGTATTGATCTTACCTTTAGAGAAATTATTTTGGATACAAAAGGAGCTAAGTCTCTTATACCAAGCCCTTGAGGCTTGTTTTAATCCATAGAAAGCTTTAGTCAATTTAAACATATGATTCAAAAAATTATCATTCTCAAATCTGGGAGGTTGTTCAACATAAACTTCTTCGGAAATAAAACCATTAAGAAAAGCACTTTTGACATCCATTTGAAATAACTTAAAATTATTACTACTAGCATAGGCAAGGAGCATCCTTATAGTTTATAATCGTGCCACAGGAGCGAAGGTTTCGTTATAATCGATACATTCTTCTTGGTTGAAACCCTTAACCACTAATCTAGCCTTATTTCCAACCACGATACCAAATTCATCTTGCTTGTTTCCAAAAATCCATTTAGTACCAATAACTAAATAGTCATTTGGCCTAGGAACAAGCTTCCACACCTCATTTTTCTCAAATTGGTTCAACTCTTCTTACATTGCGATAACCCATGAATCATCTTTCTATTGAATCTCGTATTTTGATGATGAAACTACTTGATATATGTTTATGATTTAATCTGCGTTTTGAGTGACGCACGATGCTTCGATCAAAATGAGACAACTAAAGCAGGAAAATCATGTTGTGCTGAAGGAACATGTCAAAAGATTGGACGTCGGGCCGGTGGATCGGTCGACGTATCGACAGAAGGCTTCGCGCCGTGGACTCGGGCATCGGGCCAAGAAGAGCGGGTATTGTGCCAAGGATATCGGAGTTGCGGAGTCAACGGGCCGATTGGGCAATAGGCTGCAGGAGAGGACGATGCGCCGAAGAATCGGACGAAGCATCGAGGGACCAATGACATGCCAGACAACTTGGTTAATTGCTTAGGATTAATTATCTCGATCGAAGTTTTGTTTTAAGTGTGCAGGATTGACTACGATGGAAGAAAGACATGCAGCAGGAGTTGCGCCGGAGTCAAGACAATGATCACGTTGGGAGTTCGAGAGTTCGACGAAAGTTCGGACTGTCGTCGGAGGTTCTGCGGAAACAGATCCGAGAAGTCCATAAGCTTGCCAAACGAAGCTCGTCGGAACTCGCCAAGTGGATCGTCGCAAGTCCAGGAGTTTGCCGGAAGTCCGCAGGAGCATCACTGAGGGTTCATCGGATGATCGACGGAAGTTTGCCGGAAACTCGCCGGAAGAAGCGATTGATGCACCGGAGCAAGCTGCAGAGATTGTCTTAGGATTTATCGTAGTTAGCACATTGATTAAGTTGGAAATGGGAGGTGATCCCATTATCTTAATCTTGGGGCAATTGGGCCCTTGAAAAACCAAAATTGGGCGAATGGAGCTACCCATTCGAACCCTCGATTCTTTATGGGAGGTGCAACCGCCAAGCCGAGAGGTAGCACCGCCAGGGCTAAGTCTCCTGGGAGGCCGGGCGGGCAACCGCCCCACCCGAGGTGGCACCGCCAGGCTCGATCTCCGAAGCGAGATCAAGGCGGTGCAACCTCCCCGACAGAGAGGTAGCAACGCTTGAGCTCGGTCTTGAGCTCTGGCGGCGCGATGCAACCGCCTCGCCAGAGGTGCAACCGCCTGGCTCGATCTCGAGCAGGCCCGAGGGCGGTGCAACCGCCCCCGACAGAGGTGCAAACCGCTTTGGGCTCGAGTCTTTGAGCTCTGCCGGTGGTGCAACCGCTCCAAATGAGGTGCAACCACTTGATCCCGGAATTCCAGGATTTGATAGTTTTGAGCTCCAAATTTGAACTGGGTTGGGGCCTATAAATACCCCACCCATTCAGCACTGAAGAGATAGAGAAATACTCGAAATCTTGATCTCTTTCTATGAATCTTAGAGCTCAAAATTATTGTAAAGGCCAAAAGTTCTCCTCCTTCTGTTCTTTAAAGTTTTGAGTTGTAAAGAGTGAAGAGAAAAATTCTGTAAGGGTTGTCTCCTGAGCCCGTCAAAAGGAGTGAAACTGTAAAAGGGCAATTGGCCTTCGCCTATTGAAGGAAGGCCTCTTGTTGACGTCGGTGACCTCGTCGGTGGAGGAAGCCAAAAGTGAAGTAGGTCAAGACTGACCGAACCACTCTAAATCTCGGTTTGCATTTACTTTGAGCATTTTATCATTACTGCAAACCTCCTAAATAGCTACTGCCTTCTGCGCTTTTACGAACGAGTTTCTAAGTTCAGAACTTTCCGAATCTACGTTTAGACGTAAATCGGCGTTTTCGTATGATCATTACATTTCAGTTTACGTTTACGTTTTGACTCCAATTACAACTGCAAACTGCCTTCTGCGCATTTACAAAACATATCTCAAAGTTCAGTATCTTCAAAGTTGACGTTTAGACGTAAACCAGTTTTATCGTACGAATGTCGCATTTCAGTTTGCGCTTGCATTCTGATTTTTATCATAAACTGCAAACTGCCTTTGTAGATTTACTTTAACGTCATCTCGCTTAATCCTATGCTAAAGTAGTCTTAGAATTGGATTTTACACCGAAATCGTTTTTGTCGTTCGAACGCAACTTTCGATTTTAATTGCAAAAAGTTTTCCGCTGCACTAATTCACCCCCCCCTCTTAGTGCTCTTGATCCTAACAATTGGTATCAGAGCCCGGTTTTTCTCATTTCGGATTTACACCCGAGAGAAATGGCTCTTCATGGCTTTCAAGAGGGCTTTTCGGTCTTTCGTCCACCGTTGTTTAATGGATTGGACTACACTTATTGGAAAACTCGAATGAGAGTTTTCTTAATTTCTACGAATTTGGATTTATGGAATATCATTGAAAATGGTTTTCAACTTCCCTCTAAACCGATGAACGAATGGTCGGATTTGGAGAAGAAGTATTTTTCTTTAAACGCAAAGGCTATGAATGCCTTATTTTGCACTTTGGACAAAAATGAGTTCAATTGGATTTCTACGTGCGAAATGGCTTTTGACATTTGGCGAACACTTGAAATTATGCACGAGGGAACTAGTAGAGTCAAAGACTCGAAAGTTAACTTTTTATTGCATGATTTTGAGCTTTTTCGAATGCAACCAAGCGAGACTATAGGCGACATGTACACCCGTTTCACGGATGTCGTCAATAGTTTAAGAGCTCTTGGAAAATATTTTTCGGATTTTGAACTCGTAAACAAGATTTTGCGTTCTCTTTCTAAGAAGTGGGATTCAAAAATAACTGCAATACAAGAAGCTAAAAACCTAAACAACTTACCACTTGAAGAACTAATTGGTTCATTGATGACATATGAAACGGTGCACAATGCACATGATGAACATGTTGAACACAATCACCTTCCAAAGAACAGGAAGGATTTGGAACTCCAAACAAATGAATGCCACTTGAGCGATGACTCAAGTAATGAGGACAATGATAAACAAAACAACCTCCCAAAGAACAGGAAGGATTTGGGAAATAGAACATTTGAAGACCACTCGAGCATAAGCTCAAGTGATGGTGAATTTAAACTACAAATGAAACGAAAATCAAAAAGCAAAAAGAATGGAACTACTTGCTTTAAACACAAAAAGAAGAACAAAAATTGGGATGAATCGAGCTCCTCCGAAGACGAGAAAGTCAACAAAAGCGAGGCGGCAAACTACGCCTTAACAGCCTACGACGTTGAGGTAATTAAAATGCCTTTGGTTTATTTTGAAATTACTTGATGCTTTCATGATGTATTTTCTTTTTTAGTTTAGAATTAATTTTCTTGAAAATTACATGTTTAAAAATAAAAATATAAAAATCATGCTAGTAATTTCGAAAATGATAATATTGCATGATAAACAAACAAAATGATTTTGATTGAAAATATGAAATCATGGTTAAGAAGTAATAATGTGTATCATGTTTGATTAACATTGTTGAATGAAATCACGTTTGATTTAAAGTAATGCATAATGATGTAATATTAAATGGTTATGATACAATGATTAATAATTTTATGCATGAGATTTTAAGTTATCCATGATCATGAGCTTGTTTGATCTTCATGATTTAATTTCAAAATCTATAGCAAAAATCATGTCTGAATATATAAAAGTGTTAAATCTCATTTTCGGATTTTCGTGATCCTAACAATTCATTTTTGAGAATCTATTGATCTTGTGGTTTTATGACGAAATTCGTTTTTCGATCCTAAACATTGATGCATGTTTTTATTTAACATAAATGAAAAAGCATGCTAACATGAAATCAATTGTATGAAATGGAAATAATTTTCTATCCTATTGAGATTAATAAATTTATTTTACCAATCTTGTGAATCTCATGAAAATAAACATAATTAATATTTTAAAAATAAATGAGTGTATCATGCATTTGGTCTTAATGATTTCTCTTTAAGATACTTTTTGAAATCATACTTGATGAATATTAAAAGGATGTTATCATGGAATCATGCTTGATGAGTTGTTTTATAAGATTTTGCCTTATGTCTTGAACTTTCATGCTTATCTTAATTTGGCATATAAAGACTAAGGCATGCTTTGATGAAAAAGAATCTCTTAAAAAAATGCTTTTCCCATCTGATCGAGATTAATGATTTTATGATATTTTGTGAATCTCGAAATTAATTTTAATGACTTGATTATGAATTTCAAGTTAATGACTTGATTTGAATAAGTTTTATCTAAATCATAATCTTGATCTTGCAAAATTGAAGTCACAAATAATATCTTGTGGTATTCATGAATTGATACTCACAATATGAAAGCATTGATATTCATGACTTGAATTGGATTGAAACATTGTATGCTTAAATTAATCATTCTCCTATGTTTCAAAAATTTCTTAAATGCCTTATGTGATGATTGAAAACTAACTTGCTTTATGATGAATCATGAATCATGACTTGATCTATGATATAAATGCCTTGAAATGATTGAAATATTTAACACTTTTATGCTCTTCCCCCTACTTCCTTCTTGTTTTCAATGATAAAATGGGGAGAAGTTTTGATTATGCATGGTAGGATATAATTTGACAAAATTGATACCATCATGATATAAAACATTTATGATGTGCAATTATGCATGCAATACTTGTGCTTTCTAATTATGATGTGATGTATTGCATATGATGTAAATCATGATTTAAAATGCTATGAGTGCTAAGTTACACACTTTGAGAAGAAATTGCTATATTGAAACATTAATGTAATTATGAATGGTGATATGAAATTATGCATGTAATACTTCAACCTATGATGATGATGCATGCAATGATAAAATATTCATGATGAAAAATTGTCTTGACATTCATGACTTGATTATTCATCCTTTGTCATGATTTTGAAATCATTGTAAAAGGTAAAAGAACTACAAAACTGTATTCTTCCTTTCTTTTTGACAATGACAAAGGGGGAGATAGCTAGCTTGCACAAGTCAAGAAAATGCAAAAACTTGATTGCTAGCTTGCCTATCTTAAGTAGCAAAGATTGCTAACTTGCTTATTTCAAGAAGCAAAAATTGACTTCTTGAACATCACTATCTTGAGTATCTCAAGAAGTGAAACATGCAATTTGCACATTGCAATAGGAAGCAAGAGCTTACACAAGAAAGCTATCTTGCATTTGCTTTCAAAATTATTGCTAGCTTATATATTGTGAAACTTGTATATCGTAAAAATTGCTAGTTTGTGGTCTAAAGAGAAGCAAAAACTTGCTATCTCAAAAGAAGCAAATGTGCTATCTTGCCTATCTCAAGAGGCCAAAATGCTAACTTGCACATCTAGCAAAACTTGACAAATTTGCATATCTCAAGAAGCAAGAGGTGCTTTCTTGAACATCTCAATATTGCCAGCTTGCACGATGTAGAACTTGCTATCTTGAACATTACCAAAAGTGCTATCTTGTATGCTGTAAAACTTGCATATCTAAAACTTGATAGCTTGAATGTTTTAAGCATGATGTAACATTTGCTAAATTTTCTGGATTCAAAACTGCATGGTGATAAAACTTGATATTATGTTTTTCATGCAATGAGTTGAACCAATATCACAAACGCTTTATTGTGGTACTTCTCCTTTTTGTTGATGACAAAGGGGGAGAAGTATGATGTTATGCATAAGTTTATGCATAAGTTCATGATAACGTATTGCAAGTATTCATGATGAATATTGCAATGACTTGAATTCAGTTTGAATTCAAGGTTTTATCAATATGGCATATTGATAGGGGGAGTTTGTATAAACTCTGGGAGTTAAGGTTAACTCCGTCATCAAGTAGTTGTCATCATCAAAAAGGGGGAGATTGTTGAATCTCGTATTTTGATGATGAAACTACTTGATATATGTTTATGATTTAATCTGCGTTTTGAGTGACGCAGGATGCTTCGATCAAGATGAGACAATTAAAGCAGGAAAATCATGTTGTGCCAAAGGAACATGTCAGAAGATTGGACGTCGGGCCGGTGGATCGGTCGACGTATCGACAGAAGGCTTCGGGTCGTGGACTCGGGCATCGAGCCAAGAAGAGCGGGTATTGTGCCAAGGATATCGGAGTTGTGGAGTCAACTAGCCGATTGGGCAATAGGCTGCAGGAGAGGACGATACACCGAAGAATCAGACGAAGCGTCGAGGGACCAATGACATGCCGGATAACTTGGTTAATTGCATAGGATTAATTGTCTCGATCGAAGTTTTGTTTTAAGTGTGCAGGATTAACTACGATGGAAGAAAGACATGCAGCAAGAGTTGCGTTGGAGTCAAGACAATAATCACGTTGGGAGTTCGAGAGTTTGACGGAAGTTCGGACTGTCGTCGGAGGTTCTACGGGAACAGATCCGAGAATTCCATAAGCTTTCCAAACGAAGCTCGTTGGAACTCGCCAAGTGGATCATCGCAAGTCCAGGAGTTTGCTGGAAGTCCGCAGGAGCATCACCGAGGGTTCATCGGATGATCGACGGAAGTTCACCGGAAACTCGCCGAAAGAAGCGATTGACGCACCGGAGCAAGCTGCAGAGATTGTCTTAGGATTTATCGAAGTTAGCACATTAATTAAGTTGGAAATGGGAGGTAATCCCATTAGCTTAATCTTGGGGCAATTGGGCCCCTGAAAAACCAAAATTGGGCCGAATAGAGCTACCCATTTGGACCCTAATTGATGTGGGAGGTGCAACCGCCCAAGCCAGGAGGTAGCACCGCCTGGGCTAAGTCTCCCAGGGAGACTAGGCGGTGCAACCGCCCCAGCCAGGAGGTGGCACCGCCTGGGCTCAGTCTCCGAGCGAGACTGGGCGGTGCAACCTCCCCTGACAGAGAGGTAGCACAGCCTGAGCTCGGTCTTCGAGCTCTGGCAGGCGGTGCAACCGCCTCAGTCAGGAGGTGCAACCACCTGGACTCAGTCTCTTAGCCAGACTGAGGCGGTGCAACCGCCCCTGACAGAGAGGTGCAACCGCCTGGGCTCAGTCTTCGAGCTCTGCCAGGCGATGCAACCGCTCCAATCAGGAGGTGCAACCGCCTGATCCCGGAATTCCGGGATTTGATAGTTTTGAGCTCCAAATTTGAACTGGGTTGGGGCATATAAATACCCCACCCATTCATCACTGAAGAGATAGAGAAATACTCGAAATCTTGATCTCTTTCTGTGAATCTTAGAGCTCAAAATTGTTGTAAAGGCCAAAAGTTCTCCTCCTTATGTTCTTCAAAGTTTTGAGTTGTAAAGAGTGGAGAGAAAAGTTCTGTAAGGGTTGTCTCCTGAGCCCGTCAAAAGGAGTAAAACTGTAAAAGGGCAGTTGGCCTTCGCCTATTGAAGGAAGGCCTCTAGTTGACGTCAGTGACCTCGTCGGTGGAGGAAGCCAAAAGTGGAGTAGGTCAAGACTGACCGAACCACTTTAAATCTCGGTTTGCATTTACTTTGAGCATTTTATCATTACTGCAAACGTCCTAAATAGCTACTGCCTTCTGCGCTTTTACAAACGAGTTTCTAAGTTCAGAACTTTTCGAATCTGCGTTTAGACGTAAATCGGCGTTTTCGTACGATCATTACATTTCAGTTTACGTTTATGTTTTGACTCCAATTACAACTGCAAACTGCCTTCTGCGCATTTACAAAACATATCTCAAAGTTTAGTATCTTCAAAGTTGACGTTTAGATGTAAACCGGTTTTATCGTACGAACGTCACATATCAGTTTGCGCTTGCATTCTGATTTTTATCATAAACTACAAACTGCCTTTGTAGATTCACTTTAATGTTATCTCGCTTAATCCTAAGCTAAAGTAGTCTTAGAATCGAATTTTACACCGAAATCGTTTTTGTCGTTCGAACGCAGCTTTCGATTTTAATCGCAGAAAGTTTTCCGCTGTACTAATTCACCCCCTCTTAGTGCTCTTGATCCTAACACTTTCAAGGCATCGTCAACACATTTAGGTTCAATTTGAGAAAGAAAAATGACATTGGCATAAAATTTTTTAAGAGAAGAATGAGTTTAAACCCCTTTTGATGTGTCTCCTATGATTAGCTCCTTAGGATGAGCATCTACATACTTCCATTCATTGGGTAAGGATGTTTCGGAAGATGTATCCAAATTTCTAGTTGGAGGAGAGGGTTCATTTAAATTCAAAGCATCAAAATTGTGATCATTGTCAAACTTATTTTTCTTAAATTTGGAAACCCATTAAAGACAACATGAATAGACTCTTCTATAACCAAAGTTTTTTTGTTAAAGATACGAAAGGTTTTAGAAATGGAAGAGTAGCCATGAAAAACCCTTCATAGGATTTTGCATCAAACTTTCCTAAGGCATCTTTTTCATTCAAGATAAAACATTTATAACCGAAAACTTTAAAATATGAAATGTTAGGTTTTTGTTATTTCATAATTTATAAGGAGTTTTGGAAAGTAATTATCTTACTAGAACCCTATTCATGACATAGCATATCGTATTAACAGCTTCGGCCCAAAAATATTTGGGTATACTATGTTCGTTCAACATGGTTTTTGCCATTTCTTGTAAATTTTTATTTTTTTTCTACTACTCCATTTTATTGAAGATTTCTTGGAGTAGAGAAATTGTGGTTGTATCCATTAGATTCATAAAAATTTTGGAAATCACAATTTTGAAATTTGCCACCGTGATCACTACGAATTGATGAAATCATAAAATCATTTTCATTTTGAACAAGTTTGCAAAATTTAGAAAAATACCTAAAGCAATCAATTTTGTATGCCAAGAAGTATGTCCAAAAATATCTACTATAATCGTCCATAATTACAAAGGTGTATTTGCTACCTCCTATGCTTAATATATCAATTGGTCCAATCAAATCCATATGGATCAATTGCAATGGTCTAGAAGTGTTTATTTGATTCTTTGGTTTAAAACTATATTTTATTTATTTTTCTAGTTGACATGCATCACATATATTATCTTTAACGAACTTAATGTTAGGAATACCTCTTACAAGTTCTTTAGATGAGATTTGAGAGATTAGTTTCATGCTAGCATGACCTAATCTCCTGTGCCAAAGCCAAGCATCGTCATTCAAAATCAAAAAATATATTTTATAACAAAGATTATCAATGTCGATAATGTATACATTATTTTATTTTAGGGCAATCATAGATTTGTTTTTATGTGGTTTTTCAATAATACAAGCATTGGATTCAAATCTAATGATGTATCCTTTATCACACAATTGACTGATACTCAAAAGATTATGCTTTAAGCCATCAACCAACAACACATCTTCAATCAAAAAGTTAGATTTGTTACCTATGGTTCCTTTGCCAATGATTTTACCCTTGTTATTGTCTCTGAAGGTGATATACCCTTCGCCTAGGCTAGTGAACTTAGAGAATTGAGATGTATCTCCAGTTATGTGCCTTGAGCATCCACTATCAAGATATCATCTCTTGCTCCTAGTTTGTTATGGTAAACATTTCTACAAAAAAGGGTGATTTTTATGTACCCATTTGATCTTGGGTGCCTCAAAAATTGATCGACTTAACTTATCATTTTGCATGGAGTTCTTTATGGTTCCTTTAGGAACCCAAATTAATTCATATAGACTATATCTCTTAAATGAATATTTATAAGCAATATGTCCAAGTTTGCAACAAAAGTTACATTTGATGCGGGGTGATACATACAAGGTAAGGCCTTTAATAAAGGTGATTGGATTTTGGTGAGAGCTACTCACAAATCCAATTCGGCCTCTTCTATTAATGTGACCCTTATTAGGAAGGATCATGTTCAAGGACTCGCTACCAACTTTAAATTTCTCTAAGGTTTCATATAGTTGTAAATTTTCCTTTTTAAGCATTTCTAATTCATCATATTCTGTGCAATGAGCTAAACTATCATCATATTTAACTTTTAATATATCAAAATCATTAACAAGAGAAGCTTGCTCCTTTTTTAATAGTTTATACTTTTTACTAACTAATTTACATTCATCAAATAATTCATGAAAAGCACTTAAAAGCTCATCGAAAGATAAATTTGTATCTAATGAATTGCTTACCTCATCTCCGATAGCCATCAGTACGTAGTGAGCAAATTGCTCTTTGTTGGTTGGCTCATCTTCTTCGGATGCACTTGAGTCATTTCAAGTTGCTTTAAGCGCTTTCTTCTTCTTTGGTTGCTTCTTCTTTGCTTGGGAACATTCACTTTTGAAATGTCCTGCCTTCTTGCATTCATAGCATATAACTTATTTTTTCTTAGGTTCAATTTTATTTTTTATGTTATTTTTAAATTTATTTATTTTTATGAATTTTTTGAACCTTTTTTTCAAGAGTGACAAGTCATTATCATAGTCTTCATCACTTGAATTTTCTTTTAAGTGGTCTTCATGAGTTCTTAATATCATATTCTTCCTATTCTTTGGAAGGTTATTCTCAAGCTCTTTATGAGTGTTGCAAGTCATCTCACATGTCATTAGTGACATAATAAGTTCTTCGAGAGGGAAGTTATTTAAATCTTTGGCCTCTTGAATGACCATTACTTTAGGGTCTCAACTCTTTGGAAGGGATCTCAAGATTTTATTAATAAGTTCAAAGTTTGAAAAACATTTGCTAAGAGCTTTTAAACTATTGATGATATCCATAAAATGGGTGTATATGTCAATAATAGTTTTGCTTGGCTTTATCCGAAACAACTCATAAGTATGAACTAAAAAATTTATCTTTGACTCCTTTACTCTACTAGTGCCTTTGTAAGTGATTTTGAGTGTGTGCCAAATATCAAAAGTCGTTTCACAAATAGACACTCGATTGAACTCGTTTTTAACTAAAGCACAAAACAAGGCATTCATAGTCTTGGCATTTAAAGCAAAAGTCTTCTTCTCTAACTCATTCCAATTGTTCATTAGAAGAGAAGACTTTTAAAAGTCATTTTCCATAATATTCCATAACTCAAAATCCATAGAAATTAGAAAAATCCTAAATCTAGTCTTCCAATATGTGTAATTCGTCCCATTAAACATGGGTGGACGTGTAATTGATGACCCTCTTGGTTGTTGGCAAATACCATCTCTCTTGGGTTTCAAACCAAATGAAAGTAACCTAACTCTAATACCAATTGTTAGGATCAAGAGCGGCACTAAGAGGTGGGGTGAATTAGTGTAGTAGAAAAATCATTGATTTTGTAATATATTCATTCATTGAAAACTAATTTCGGAAAGTGCTTGACTTTAGAGTAAATGAACTAGTAGTTAACTTAGAAAGTAATAGCAGTAGTAAAAATCAGAATGAAAATGAGCACACCAAAATTTATAGTGGTTCGGTCATTGTGACCTACATCCACTTCTGATTTCTCCTCCGTCGAGGTCACCGGCATCCACTAATGGTCTTCCTTCAATGAGCGGAAGACCAACCACCCTCTTTACAACGCTTTCTCCTTTTCATAGGTTTAGGAGATAACCGTCACAAGGCTCACACCTCTCTTGAATGATCACAACACTAGAAAGGGAGGATGAGGACTTTTAACACTTTTACAACACTTTTAACACCCCAAGACTTCAAGATATTTTTTACACTTTTGTTTCCTTTTATTCAGAAAAGAGTGAGATATTTATAGGCCCTAATGGCTTCAAAAGCCAAAAAGTGTCATATCCTCGGATTTCAGGGTACTAGTAGTACCACCGCCTGATACTCTAACACTGGGCAGTACCACCGCTCAGTCTGGGCAGTACGACCGCTTGACAAAGCTCGGAGACCAAGCTCTAGCAGTAGCACCACTTGACAGGGGTGGTACCACCCCATGACAGCATTAACTACTAGCGGTACTACCGCCCAAACCACTTGGAAGACTATCACCAGGCGATGCCACCATCGGTCATGACTTCAAGTGCTGAATGAGCTATTCATCCCGCTCAGTTCAGCCCTGTTAAGGGCCCAGTTGGCCCATACCTTAGTTGGTGGGATTACCTCTCAATCCTAACTCAACTTAAGGTCTAACTACGATAATTAAGATATTTAAACATGTAATCTTTGTCCGATATGTCGATTGTTCTTTCGGCGATCTTCCGATGAACTTCTTGGCGAACTTCCAAATAACTCCCAATGAACTCTTAGTGAACTCCTGATGAACTCTCGGTGAGCTTTCGGTAAACTTCCGGAACATCATCCGAATCTTCGATGTATCATTCGATCTTTGACTTTGGTCTAACATCTGCTTTATGCCTTACTGCTATTGTAGTTAATCCTGCATACTTATCTCAACATATAGATTAGATCAAACAATTTACTAATTGATTTCATCATCAAAATCCAAGATTCAACAGCCACCTGCTCGCGGGAACTATGAGTGTAGGTAAGGTTGCCTGTAGCGACGCCCGCAAGCACCGTGGCTGCCTGCGTGCAGGTAATGCGCCTGCGCGCGAGCCGCCAGTAGCAGTGGTAGCGAGCCCCAACAGCAACGCTTACAGACGTTGCGCTTGCGGGTGAGCCGCCCACGGGCGAGGGTGACGCCCCTCGCCCCCTATAGTGGCCACCGCTAGTAGGGTGGCGGCGGTGGCAACATAGTAGGGTGTTGAATCTCGAATTTTGATGATGATGTCAATTGTCATTTGTTATCTAATCCATATGTTGAGATAAGTGTGCAGGATTAACTACGATGAAAGTAAGACATGCAGCAGGAGTTGCGCCGGAGTCAAGACTATAATCACGTTAGGAGTTCGAAAGCTTGACGGAAGTCCAGACGGCCGTCGGAGGTTCTATGGGAACAAATCCGAGAAGTCCAGGACCTTGCCAAAAGAAGCTCGTCGAAACTCGCCAAGTTGATCGTCGCAAGTCCAGGAGTTTGCCGGAAGTCCGCATGAGCATCGCCGGAGGTCCGTCGGATGTTCACTGGAAGTTCGCTGGAAGCTCGCCGGAAGAAGCGATTGACGCACTGGGGCAAGCTGTAGTAAAAGTCTTAAGAATTATCGTAGTTAGCACGATGATTAAGATAGAAATGGGAGGTGATCCCATTAACTTAATCTAGGGGCAATTAGGCCCTTGAAAGAACCAAATTGGGCCGAATGGATCAACCCATTCGGACCCAGATCTCTCGCCCAGAGGTGGCACCGCCTAGGAAGGTGGTGGCACCACCCAGGGCTCAGTCTCCGAGTTCTGGCTGGGCGGTGCAACTGCCTCTGACAGCGGTGCAACCACCTGAGCTTGGTCTCCGAGCTCTGCCAAGAGGTGCAACCGCTCCTGACAAGTGGTGGCACCACCTAGAGGCTCAGTCTTCGAGCTTTGCCAGGAGGTGCAACCGCCCCAGTCAGGTGGTGCAACCACCCCAGTCAGGCGGTGCAACCGCCAGACCCCGGAATTCTAGGAATTGACAGTTTTGAGCTTGGAATTCAAACTGGTTTGGGGCCTATAAATACCCCACTCTTTCAGCAACGAAAGAGAAACGAAAAACCACCAAAATCCTAATCTTACTCTGAGATTTTTGAGCTCAAAAGTGTTGTATAAGCTAAAGGTTATTCTCCCTCTTTTCTTCGAAGTTCAGATCTTTCAAGAGAGGAGAGAAAAGTTTGTAAGGGTTGTCTCCTAAGCCCGTCAAAAGGAGTGAATCTATAAAAGGGTGGTTGGCCTTCGCCTATTGAAAGAAGGCCTCTAATGGACGTCGGTGACCTCATCGATGGAGGAAGCCAGAAGTTGATGTAGGTCAAAATTGACCGAACCACTCTAAATCGTGCTGCTCTCTGGTTTGTATTTACTTTGAGCTTATTATCCTTACTGCAAACCTCCTTCATAGCTTTCTGCCTTCTGCACTTTTACGATTGCGTTTCCAAGTTTAATATTTTCTGAATCGTGTTTAGACGTAAATCGCTTTTCTCGTACGAACATCGTATTTCAGTTTACACTTACATTCTGATTTCCATCACAACAGCAAACTGCCTTAACAGATTCGTTTTAATTGCTTCTTGCCTAATCACAAGTTAAAGTGATTTACGAATCGGCTTTTCTACTGAAATGGCTTTTACCGTACGAACATCGTATTGCAGTTTGCGCTTACATTCTAATTTCCATCATAACTGCAAACTGCCTTTATAGATTTGTTTTAACTACTTCTTACCTGATCTCAATTTAAAGAAATTTACGAATCGACTTTTCTACTGAAATCGCCTTTGTCGTACGAACGCAATTTTAAACGTTGAAAGTTTTCCACTGCACTAATTCACCCCCCAAGTGCTCTTGATCCTAACAATTGGTATCAGAGCGGGGTTCACTCTCAAACGAATTAAAACCCAAGAGAGATGGCATACACTGAAAACCAAGAGGGTCATTCTATTACACGTCCACCCATGTTCAATGGGACGGACTACACCTATTGGAAGACCCGAATGAGGATCTTCCATATTTCAATGGATTTTAAACTTTAGAATCTTGTCGAAAATGGTTTTTTGAAATCTTCTCTTCCAATGATTGATTGGAATGAATTGGAGAAGAAGACTTTCGCTCTTAATGCAAAGGCTATGAATGCCTTATTTTGTGCGCTTGATAAAAATGAGTTTAATCGTGTTTCGGTATGTGAAACCGTGTTTGATATTTGGCATACACTCGAAGTGACCCATGAAGGCACAAGTAGAGTAAAAGAGTCAAAAATCAATCTTTTGATACACTCTTTTGAACTTTTCCGAATGAAACCGAGCAAGACTATTGGCGACATGTACACCCGTTTCATGGATGTCGTTAATGGTCTAAAAAGACTTGGCAAAAGCTTTTCGGATTTTGAGCTCGTAAATAAGATTCTAAGATCCCTTCCTGAGAGTTGGGACCCTAAAGTCACTGCTATTCAAGAGGCTAAAGATTTAAGCAACTTCCCTCTTGAAGAACTAATCGGGTCATTAATGACCTATGAAATGATATGCAAGGCTCATGAAAAGCAAGAAGACATCCTTCCAAAGAACAGGAAGGATATGACACTTAGAACTTTAGATGACCACTTGAGAGAAAACTCAAGTGATGAGGAAGGTGACGATGACTTGGCACTTCTAACAAGGAAATTCAAAAAATTCATTAAGAGAAACAAGTTTAAAAATGACGCAAAAAAGAAACTTGAACCCAAAAGGGACCAAGTTATTTGATATGAGTGCAAAAAGCTGGGACACTACAAGAGTGATTGTCCCTAAGCTAAGAAGAGAATATTAAAGAAGAAGGCGCTTAAAGCAACATGGGATGATTCGAGCGCGTCCGAAGAAGATGAGTCCAACACCGAGCAAGTTGCTCATTACGCCTTAATGGCCATCGAAGAGGAGGTAACAAATTTAATTTATGCAGATTTATCATTTGATGAGTTATTAAATGTCTTCCATGATTTATTTGATGAATGCAAGATTATTAGTAGAAAATATAAATTGCTAAAAAATGAGCTAGTCTTAATTGTGATTTCAATAAGTTAAAGACTGAATATCATGATAGTTTAGGCTCTTGTATTAAATGTCATGATCTAGAAACTATCCAAAAGCAAAACTTGCTACTCATGGACACCTTGAAGAAATTTGAGGTTGGTAGCAAGTCTTTGAACATGATCCTTACAAACAAGGGTCACGTTCCCAAAAGAAGTGGAATCCAATTTGTGAGAAACTCTCACCAAAATCCAACCACCTTCATAAAAGGCCCCATCCTACATGTTCGACAACAAAGCAAATGCAACTTTTGTTACAAGCATGGACACAAAACGCATTATTGTCCATTCAAGAAAATTAGTCTGAACAAATTAATTTGGGTTCCTAGAAGAACCATGATAAACTCTATGCAACATGACAAACAATATAGATCAACTTTTGAGGCACCCAAAAGTAAATGGGTACCTAAAAAATTATCCTTTCTTGTAGAAACATAAACCATCCCAAGCTGGGAGCAAGAAATAATATCCTACTCTTTGGATTCTCGATATTCATAACCCGAGATCCAAAAAGAACACGTGATGCTCCCTAAGCATAAATAACAAAAAGAAGATTAGAAAACTAAAATTACAAAAGCAATACAAACCTATTTGATCCCTCAGAATTGGAAACCCATATTTGTACCTTCACATATCCTCTGGATTTCCGATCCCATCAAACTTATTAGTTCGTTACTTTTAAATTCAACTATATCATGAACTTACATCTTGTAAGCAAAGTTTGTCATGAACTTGCAAAGCTTACCAACATAGACAAACTGTCACAAACATGAATACGATATTTGAAGAAGAATATGTGTGTCACTATATCTATCTTGATCGTGCAAATGTCTCATCTTAAAATGAAAATTCTTACGTAGTTATGTAAGTAAAGTTGACTGCTCCATAAATAAAAACTCTTCTCAAGTAAGAAACATTCAAAACAGACCACACAACAGTCAAAACAAGTGCTCACTGCTTGCAGGCGGTGGCACCGCTCCAGTTGGCGGTAGCACCGCCGGCTATCACAGGTTGCAAGCGGTTGCACCGCCCCAGCCAACGATGCAACCGCCCACAATCTTGCCCCCTATTAAACCGAGCTAGGGCCAGCGGTAGAACCGACCCCAACTTACTCCCTTCCCCTCTTTTCTCTTCCAAAGCCTCTCCACCTCCATTTCTCCCATCTTAGCATCCCAAATCCTCCTCATTTCGAAGCAAAAGATCAATAATTTCTCCTTCTCTTGAAGATTTCACTCAAGGTATTCTCTAAGAGTGCTCTAAATTCTATTTTTGATTCATTTACTCTTGCTCATTACTATCCTCTCAAATAACAGTAGTTATGGGCTCTAGAAGGTCCTCAAGGGACAAAGGAAAGAGGAGATTAGTGGAAGATTTTGATCTTACCCTCTTTGATTCAAAGTATCATGCTGAAAAATTCTCCTCCTTTGAATTTAGAAGTGTCAATAAGGGAAAACATGTAGATTTAGATGAACTAAGAGACTTAGAGACAATCCAATGGTTTGCCAACCTAGATCTACTCCCTATTTTATAAATTAGTGAACCCATCACTTGTTAGATTGTTTTACAACAATCTACAAGTAGATGAAGAAGAAAGAATGTCTACATATCTCTTAGGACAACACATCTCCATTACGGATAAAATCATTTGTGACATGATAGGCATTCCCGTAAAAAATAGAGGACTTTATTTTAAAGGATCATGGGACAATGAAATAGTTGGGACAACATATGTTGAAGCCTTAGGAACAATTTTCAGTAATCCCAACTTAGTGATAGTTCCTAAAAGCTGTGAATACCTACTACTACTAAACACTAAAGTACTTCATCATATCCTAACTAGCATCATTCTCCCTAAACAATATCATCATGATGAAGTAAGTCAATTGGAGTTAGGAACCATGTATTGGAACATGAAAGGACATAACATCTGTTTTGGATATCTCATCCAACAAAACATGATAGAACTATCTAAGAGAGACATGATGCTTCCATATAGTGGTATAATTACTAGAATCCTTAAAGCCTATCATATCCAAATCCCACCCGATGAAGAAGTAATGAAAGTGGATAGGTTTAGCATAATAAACAAAAATCGACTTCATCGATTGAGATGTGTTTATAGAAATGGTAATTCGGTTAGAATGCCTAGAAGAACCTATCACCCTCAACCTGAACCAGAACCCGAAACACCAGTCTTTAGGGGCACTCAATCTCCTCCGATCTGTCCCTTTAAGGAAACATATCCATTTGAGCAAGCTCATGCATCATCCATTGAAAACATTGGGATTCGGATGGACTGATTTGAACAAAGACAAGATCGGCTTGAATACCGGTAAGATCAAATCCTATCTGAACTACAGCTAATTCATCGACAATTTGACTCTTTATTTAGGCACTTTAATTTTCTACCTCCTGAATAAAACTTGTATATGTGGACACAATAACCTCTTGTTGTAACAACTATGTTGTTGTAAACTCTTTATATTACTCACCTTGATCACAATGCTTTATGGTTACTTGATGCAAGAATATGCAGGGTTACGTTGCTCAATCTCATTACTCATTATCGGATTTCGTGTTGATATTAAATGTTTCTATAATACCAACTTTGAAAACCTTGTGTTATGGTTTCCATGATGAATGTGAAAGTAATATAGTCTTGAAATTAATGTGTCATGTGACATAATAATATTGATGTATTACCATGATGTTGATGTATTGCCATGATGATGTGTCCGAATGCATAAACTTGTTAAACTTATTATTCGGACTTTATTGATTGAATGATCAAATCACTTAATCGCCATTACATGCCAAAATTAACATGTTAGAAATTAATACAAATATTTTCATAAACGATGAGCATGTCTTCATAGTCTTGCATGAAAGTGTTAAATTAAATTTTCGGTTCCAATCGGATTTCATGAATACATTATTCTCTTTCGGATTTTGATTCACATCATTAATTCTTGACAAAAATAATCATCTAGCAAATGCATGGCTTTTAGACTTATCATGTGAAAAATATTGCCTTTGAGAAATAAATTTGATGATTCTTTCTTATAAAAGGAAGATATTTTTTTTGCAAGGACTTTACTCACATAAATATCCTGATCCTTGTAAAGCATTCTATCGATTTGAACTACACAAATGGCTTTCCTCCTTCATGCAAAAAGGATAATAACAAATAAAAAGAAAGAAGTTTTCACTCTTTGTAAATAATCTCCATGTCATGGTCTTCTTGAGATGTTTATATCCTATAAATGACATGAACCTACTTATGGCATCACACGTATATTCAAAAGATACTTATATCGTTCTCATTTTTGTTGATGACAAAGGGGGAGAAGTATATTAATTGATGCTATAAATGTCATATTATGTTGAAAGAAGTAGACATATGATTATTGATGCTATGTCATGTTTGCTATGATTGCCATATTTGCATCATATTAAGATATCAAGAACTTGCATTGTAATTTTACATGTTGATATATTTCCATATGATGAATTACTATCATTACTATAATTCACATTTGAAATTTGAAAATGGATGTTGAGTCTTGACATCATACAGAGAGATACATTATAATAGGAATCATGATGGGAGTATTGATAAGGTTAAATGATTTTAACTTATCAAATATGTCTCTTGAATTCAAAGGCTTTGAATTCAAGAATGACTTATCTCATTTATGGCACATAGATAGGGGGAGTTAAGGTTAACTCCGTTATCAATTGATTGTCATCATCAAAAAGGGGGAGATCGTTGAATCTCGGATTTTGATGATGACGTCAATTGTCATTTGTTATCTAATCCATATGTTGAGATAAGTGTGCAGGATTAACTACGATGAAAGTAAGACATGCAGCAGGAGCTACACCGGAGTCAAGACTATGATCACATTAGGAGTTCGAGAGCTTGATGGAAGTCCGGACGGTTGTCGGAGGTTCTGCCGAAACAAATCCGAGAAGTCCAGGAGCTTGCCAAAAGAAGCTCGTCGGAACTCACCAAGTGGATCGTCGCAAGTCTAGGAGTTTATCGGAAGTCCGCATGAGCATCGCCGGAGGTCCGTCGGATGTTCGCCGGAAGAAGCGATTGACGCACCGGAGCTAGCTGTAGTAAAAGTCTTAAGAATTGTCGTAGTTAGCACGATGATTAAGTTAGAAATGGGAGGTGATCCCATTAACTTAATCTAGGGGCAATTGGGCCCTTGAAAGAACCAAATTGGGTCGAATGTATCAACCCATTCGGACCCAGATCTCTCGCCCAGAGGTGGCACCGCCCAGGGCTTAGTCTCCGAGTTCTAATTGGGCAGTGCAACCGCCTCTGACAGCGGTGCAACCGTTTGAGCTCGGTATCCGAGCTCTGGCTGGGTGGTGCAACCGCCCCAGTCAAGCGGTGGCACCGCTTGAGCTCGATCTCCGAGCTCTGCCAGGAGGTGCAACCGCCCCTGACAAGCGGTGGCACCACCCAGAGGCTTAGTCTATGAATTGATGCTATAAATGCCATATTATGTTGAAAGAAGCAGACATATGATTATTGATGCTATGCCATGTTTGCTATGATTGCCATATTTGCATCACATTAAGATATCAAGAACATGCATTGTAATTTTACATGTTGATATCTTTCCATATGATAAATTACTATCATTACTATAATTCACATTTGAAATTTGAAAATGGATGTCGAGTCTTGACATCATACAGAGAGATACATCATGATAGGAATCTTGATGGGAGTATTGATAATGTTAAATGATTTTAACTTATCAAATATGTCTCTTGAATTCAAAGGCTTTGAATTCAAAAATGACTTATCTCAATTATGGCACATAGATAGGGGGAGTTAAGGCTAACTCCGTTATCTATTGATTGTCATCATCAAAAAGGGGGAGATTGTTAAATCTCGGATTTTGATGATGACGTCAATTGTCATTTGTTAGCTAATTCATATGTTGAGATAAGTATGCAAGATTAACTACGATGAAAGTAAGACATGTAGCAGGAGTTACGCCGGAGTCAAGACTATAATTTCATTAGGAGTTCGAGAGCTTGACGGAAGTCCGGAAGGTCGTCGGTGGTTCTACGGGAACAAATCCGAGAAGTCCAGGAGCTTGCCAAAAGAAGCTAGTCGGAACTCGCCAAGTGGATCGTCGCAAGTCTAGGAGTTTGCCGGAAGTCCGCATGAGCATCGCCAAAGGCCCGTCGGATGTTAGCCGGAAGTTCGTCGGAAGCTCGCCGGAAGAAGCAATTGACGCACCGGAGCAAGCTGTAGTAAAAGTCTTAAGAAGTATCGTAGTTAGCATGATGATTTAGTTAGAAATGGGAGGTGATCTCATTAACTTAATCTAGGGGCAATTGGGCCCTTGAAAGAACCAAATTGGGCCGAATGGATCAACCCATTCGGACCCAGATCTGTCGCCCAAAGGTGGTACCGCCTGGGTCGGCGATGGCACCGCCCAGGGCTTAGTCTCTGAGTTCTTGTTGGGCGGTGCAACCGCCTCTGAAAGCGGTGAAACCGCCTGAGCTCGATCTCCGAGCTCTGGCTGGGCAGTGAAACCGCCCCAGTCAGGTGGTGGCACCACTTGAGCTCGGTCTCCGAGCTCTGCCAGGAAGTGCAACCGCCCCTGACAAGCGGTGGCACTGCCCAGAGGCTTAGTCTATGAATTGATGCTATAAAGGCCATATTATGTTGAAAGAAGCAGACATATGATTATTGATGCTATGCCATGTTTGTTATGATTGCCATATTTGCATCATATTAAGATATCAAGAACTTAGCATTGTAATTTTACATGTTGATATATTTCCATTTGATGAATTACTATCATTACTATAATTCACATTTGAAATTTGAAAATGGATGTCGAGTCTTGACATCATACAGAGAGATACATCATGATAGGAATCTTGATGGGAGTATTGATAAGGTTAAATGATTTTAACTTATCAAATATGTCTCTTTAATTCAAAGACTTTGAATTCAAGAATGACTTATCTCAATTATGGCACAAAGATAAGGGGAGTTAAGGTTAACTCCGTTATCTATTGATTGTCATCATAAAAAAGGGAGAGATTGTTGAATCTTGGATTTTGATGATGACATCAATTGTTATTTGTTATCTAATCCATATGTTGAGATAAGTGTACAGGATTAACTATGATGAAAGTAAGACATGTAGCAGGAGTTGTGCCGGAGTCAAGACTATGATCACGTTAGGAGTTTAAGAGCTTGACGGAAATCCGGACGGTCGTCGGAGGTTCTACGGGAACAAATCCGAGAAGTCCTGGAGCTTGCCAAAAGAAGCTCGTTGGAACTCGCCAAGTGGATCGTCGTAAGTCCAGGAGTTTGCCGGAAGTCCGCATGAGCATCGTAGGCCGAGGTCCGGGATGTTAAGCGAAGCTTCTTGGGAAAAGCGATTGGCCTTGACGGAGCAAAGCTGTAGTAAAAGTCTTAAAATTATCGTAGTTATCACGATGATTAAGTTATAAATGGGAGGTGATCACATTAACTTAATCTAGGGGCAATTGGGCCCTTGAAAGAACCAAATTGGGCCGAATGGATCAACCCATTCGGACCTAGATCTCTCGCCCAGAGGTGGCACCGCCTGGGTCGGCGGTGGCACCGCCCAAAGGCTCAGTCTTCGAGCTCTGCTAGGAGGTGCAACCGCCCCAGTCAGGCAGTGCAACCGTCAGACCTCGGAATTTCGGGAATTGATAGTTTGAGCTCGGAATTTAAACTGGTTTGGGGCCTATAAATACCCCACTCTTTCAGCAATGAAAGAGAAACGAAAAACCACAAAAATCCTGATCTTACTCTGAGATTTTTGAGCTCAAAAGTGTTGTATAAGCTAAAGGTTCTTCTCCCTCTTTTCTTCCAAGTTCAGATCTTTCAAGAGAGAAGAGAAAATTTTGTAAGAGTTGTCTCCTAAGCCCGTCAAAAGGAGTGAATCTATAAAATGGTGGTTGGCCTTCACCTATTGAAGGAAGGCCTCTAGTGGACATCGGTGACCTCATTGGTGGATGAAGCCAAAAGTGGATGTAGGTCAAGATTGACTGAACCATTCTAAATCGTACTGCTCTCTGGTTTCCATTTACTTTGAGCTTATTATCCATACTGCAAACCTCCTTCATAGCTTACTGTCTTCTACGCTTTTACGATTGCGTTTCTAAGCTCAATATTTTCCGAATCGTGTTTAGATGTAAATCGCTTTTCTCGTACGAACATCGTATTTCAGTTTGCGCTTACATTCTGATTTCCATCACAATAGCAAACTGCCTTAACAGATTTGTTTTAATTGCTTCTTGTCGAATCACAAGTTAAAGTGATTTACGAATCGGCTTTTCTACTGAAATCACTTTTACTGTACGAACATCGTATTTCAGTTTGTGCTTACATTCTGATTTCCATAATAACTGCAAACTGCCTTTATAGATTTATTTTAACTACTTCTTACCTGATCTCAAGTTAAAAAAATTTACGAATCGATTTTTCTCTTTGAAATCACCTTTTTGTCGTCTGAACCAGGTTTTAAGCGTTAAAAGTTTTCCCGCGCAATAATTCAACCCCCCCTCTTCGTGCTATTGATCATAACATAGGAGAGAAGAGAAGAGGGTTAGGTTTTCTAAGCAAAAGATAGTTTTACTCCTCGAAATTTCAAATTTTCACATTCTATCATTTGTCCAAATTACGAAAATACCTCTCATAATTCAAAAAATTCCCTACTTGTCCTTGATATCAAAAATATTAATTAATTAAAAAGTTTAATTTATTATTATTATTATTATTTAGTAGTCTTATATAATAAAATTAAATGTGATGTATGATGTGTGGACAGATAATCATTGATCGTGTGATGTGTGTACTTGTGATTATTATTGGGGCCTATGAGCCTCCATTTTATTTCTCGTTCATTTTCAGACATGTGTGCCCTTGATTAAGTTGTAATAATATGAGGAGGCAAAGACGGATGATCTTGATGCATGGAGATGCATCAAGATGCCGACGGAACCGACGATGATGAGATGGATGATCACAAAGCACAGAGATGTGCCACTACACACATAAATCTTGATGTGAGTGATTATGTGATTATGCCTACTAGATCAAGTCCGATCACATTATAATATAGTCCATGATCGTCTGGTGTAATTGTTCATTTTTTGTGGGATTATTTATGCACCTATTATATGTAGGTATATATATATATATATATATGTATATATATACATATAAATACATATATATATGTATATATATATATGTGTATATATATGTATATAAATATATATATATATGTGTATATATATATATATATGTATATATATATATATAGGTATATATATATATATGTATATATATGTATATATATATATATGTATATATATGTATATATATATATATATATGTATGTATATATACATATGAATAATATGTATATATATATATGTATGTATGTATGTATGTATATATATATATATATATGTAATATATTATATATATATATTATGTATATATATATATATATATATATATATATATATATATATATATATATATATAATAATATTATTTATTATTATTATTAATATTAATATATATTATTGTAATTATTATTGGCCAATATAATAATATTATTATTACGTTGTCATAATATAATAATATGTACGTACGTACGTATCATTAACATTATATGCACGTAATTGACAATATTATTATTATTATTGATAATATTATTAATATTATCAATATATGCATACATATATTATTATTAACATTTCAATGTATTATTATTATGTACATATTACGTCAATTTGTATTATTATTATAAATACGTACGATATGCGTTAAATTATTATTATTGTAGAATAATATTAATTATACATATTACATATTATTAATAATATGTAATATAAACGCTATTAATAACAAAATTATATATTAATTATATTATCATTATTGCCGTAATATAATAATATTATTGTAATTAATAAATATTAATGTCAATATTGTGTGTATTATAATATGCGTATCAATATTATTATTATTATTATTATTATTATTATTATGACATGTACGTAATATTAATGACAATGTTAATATGCGTATGTAATTATTGGTTATTATTATTATTATTATTATATTATAATTATTGTTATTATTATTATTAATAATAATAATGGTATCAATATTAATAATTATAATACATACGTCATTATTATTATTATTATGTTGCGTTATTATTATTATTATTACCGATATATATTATGCGTAATTACATATTACGTACGTACGTATAATATTAATAATAATAATACGTTAATATACAATATTATTAACCAATATTATATTCGTAATTATTGTACGTATTGGTTATTTTGATATTATTATTAATAACCAATATTAATAATATAATAATAATAAGAGTAATGTTATTAATATTATTAACCAATTATTACCAATAATATACGGTTATATTATTAACCAATAACATTATTACATATACATATTATTATTGTTATTACGCAATGACGTATTATTATTATAATAATAATAATACGTAATATTATAATGCGGCAACAACATATGTAATAATATTATTATTATTATTATTAGTAATGACGTAATACATATATCCATAACATATTACCATAACAATAATAATATTATTATTATTATTATAATAACCAATATTATTAACAATTTGATACAATATTAATATTATTAATAACAACGTATTATTATTATTATTGGTTAATATGGTCATTCTATATTATTAATATTATGTTATTATTCATTACATATGGCTATTGTTACGTTGACATACGTATTAATATTACGTACGTATTATTACGTATTAATAATAATATCAATAACTAACAACGCATATTAATATGTTATTATTATTATGTTTGTTATGTGACATATTATTAATAATAATGTATATTAACATCGGTAATATCATATTAATATTAACAATGTTATTATTAATATTAATTTAATAATAAATTATGGCAATAGTTAATATGTTTACAACTAAAATTATTTTGTGTGATTACAAACATATATCATTATTATTAATTGATAATAATATTATGTATTACGTTGTTGTATACGTATTAATATTTGCGGTAATTTTTATTATAATATTACGTATTACATTTGCCTTATATGTAATTATTATTATCTAATTTGTTAATAATATTAACCCGTATGTACTGATAATATTATTATGTGTTTAAACATATTATACATTCATATTTGGTATACCAATAACCGTAATTTACATCTGCAATAATAACATTGTTGTTTTATCTATTATAAAATAATTATTGGGTATACTTATTATTAATATTTTTATTATATTATTATTATTAATAATTACATAATATTATATTGACATATTATTATTATACACAGAGTATTATGTATTATTATTAATATTAATTATTATTATTAATTTAATTGAAAATGTTTGTTAATAATAATATTATTATTGTTATTATTATAAATATTATTGATATACGCATATTATTATTATTAATGTTATTGATTATATTAATAATAATGATACGCATGTTATTGGTATATTATTACTACGCAATACGCATAATTGGTTACGCATAATACAATACATTTATTATTACATATATACTATTACGTATTATTATTACGTATTAAGTTACGCAATATTATGCCCCATACATACGCATACGCATTACGATACATAACCAACATTAATAATATATATTGGCTAATATTATTACGTATGACGTACAATCATAACATTATTACGTATGCGTAATAATTACGTATTATTATTATTATTATTATTATTATAATTATTAATAGTTATTATTATTATTAATAATATTATTATTGTAATATTAATATTATTGTTATTATTGTATATTAATATTATATACATAATATGCAAAAAGATGTAATATTAATACAATAATACATGTTATTACGTAATACGTATAATAATACCCTAATAATACGTATTATTGAATATGGTAATGTCATATATATTATGCGTAATATTGGTTATGCTATTGTCAATATATATGCGTATAATTGTTATTATTGCGTATGCGTATTAACATAATAATATGCGTATGTAAATTATTGTACGTAATGCCATTACAATCCATTACATAATATTGGTAATCAAAATTACGTATTGGTGTATGTTGGCATTAATAATTAATAATAATACGTATTAATATTAATAACATAATACATATTATAATAACAATAATAATAATATTTTATTATTTGCAATATTATTTGTTATTAATGTAACATTAATATATGTATATTATTATTTTATTTATACGCATATTGATTATCATTGGCTAATAATACGTATAATTATTATTAACAATAATACATAATTATTGTAATAATAATACATAATAATATTGTATATGCGTATCGTTTTATTACGTACACATACGTACGTATTATTGTATTACGTACGTATTATGTATTATGGATGCGTTATATTAATTATGTATTATTATTATTATTGATTACGTCATTAAGCATGTATGGTGCGTATAACCGAGCATTATTACAATATAATATTTCCGATATTATTGATAAACGTCATATATCTTATAATAATAATTGGCCAATACGTTATTATTGTATTAACTAATAATGTTCTTATTATTAACATTAGCCAATGCGTATTTAACCAATAATAACCATTATTATTATACGCATGCATATTATTATGCTACGTTATTATGTATTACGTACGCATTAATATACGTACGTATAATAACCAATATTAATACGTACAACGATTATTATTGTTTGCCCAATGCAGGTTATTATTATTAATAATAATATTATATATTACAATTATTGTTAATGTTAATAATTATTATTATTATTATTGGTGTTATTGTCATTATTAATATTATTGGCATTATTATTGTTAATATTATGTAATAATATTATTTTACAGTTATTATTATTATTATGTACATATGCCATATTATTAACGTACGTTATTATTATTACGTGTAATACGTATATTAATAATAATTATTTATGTATTACGTACGCATATTACCAACATATATGTTGGAATTGTATCTTTATACATATATATGTATCTATATACATATATACGTATCTATATACATATATGTATGTATATATATATATATATATATATATATATATATATATATATGTTTGTATATATATATATATTTATGTATGTATATTTATATATATTTATTTATATGTGTATATATATATATATACATATGTATATATATATATAATATATATGTGTATATATATATATATATGTATATATATATATATATATATATATATATATATATATATATATATATATATATATATATATATTTACATGCGATGTAGATGTATATTAAATATATATATATATATATATATATATATATATATATATATATATATATGTGTGTGTGTGTGTGACATGTTATATCAGGAGACTAAATAAAAAAATCCTTTCTCTTTCTAATATTAAGTTATAAATGTAAGATAATCAGGTTGACCTTTGTGGTCATCCATCATTATAGGTAGGGATCAATTCCTAATATAGGTTGAGTTAGTCGAGTCACTCAAGGCTCACTTATCTTATGATTTATTATTTTGCCTACGACATAGATATCACCGATGACTTAAGGACATGGTATGCTTGGTTGAGTCATTCGAGGCTTTGGTGGTTCGGAGGTCGAATAAGATGGGAATCACAAGGAGTTGTGATCGGTAATAGTTGCCTACCTTTTGGGCTTTGTAAGATTGGTCAAGTCTCTTGAGGTTACACTAGACACTGATTGGATCCCGATCCCCATTGGAAGTCTATCGGAGACTTCGGTTTCACCTGCTGAGGGTGTCACGTGATTCTTCTGCAAAATAATGGGAGCAGATTAATATAGAAGTCCATATCTTAATTGTTTATTTTTGTAAAATCTGCATGTTATTTATTTCTACTATATCTTTATTTTCAGAAAATATCACATTCAAGTCCCTTACGTTGCATACTTGATATCAATTACCGCACTAATCTAAATTATACCAATTAGCTCTGCAACCTGAGAATCGTTCTCACGGCGGAGAAAATCGCATATGTCCATGATACAGTGATGCCTACGCCCGAGGAAGGCGCAAGCGAAGATAAGATCGCTCTCTATGTTAAGTGTATAGATGACTCCACTCTTGCTTAGTGTTACATGTTAGGCTCCATGACTTCCAAGTTACAAAGACTACATGAAAAAGATGGATGCCAGATCCATTCTCCTACATCTCCGAAAATTATTAGAGGAACTCGGAAGGACTCAGCGATATGAGATATTCAAGAGTCTCTTCCAAATTTGGATGACTGAGGAGACACCGGTTTAGAACTGTCTTTAAGATGATTGAGTGGATCAAGAAACTCACAAGTCTATGAATGGTCCTAGAGGATGACCTATGTATAGACCTTGTACTTTAGTCCTTACTAGATTCTTTTTCTCGGTTCATAATGAATTTTAATATGAACAAGCTTTAGGTGACTCTCCTTAAGCTCCTCAATATGTTGAGGGAGGCAGAGTGTACTATCAAGAAAGAGAATCCAATTCTCTATGCTGATGAGACTAGAAAGAAAACTAAGGCAGAAAAGTTCCTGAAGAAGGGCAAGGGCAGATCGGGTAAAGCAAAGGTTTCGAAGAAAAACTCAAAAAAGGATAAAACCTAGTGCTTCCACTTATTGAATCTTGTATTTTAATGATGAAAGTAATTGATAAGTGTTTATGATTTGATCTACGTTTTGAGTAACGCATGATATTTCGATCAGGAAGAGACATTTAAAGTAGAAAAAATCATATTGGGCCAGAGAAACATGTCAGAAGATTAGACGTTGTGTCGAAGGATCGGTCGACGTATCGACAGTGTTGAATCTTGAATTTTGATGATGAAGCCAATTGTCATTTGTTGTCTAATCTATGTGTTGAGATAAGTGTATAGGATTAACTACAATGAAAGTTAGACAAGCAGCGGGAGTTGCGCCGGAGTCAAGTCAATGATCACGTTGGGAGTTCGAGAGTTCGACGGAAGTTCGGACAGTCATCGGAGGTTCTACGGGAACAGATCCGAGAAGTCCAGGAGCTTGCCAAGCGAAGCTTGTCGGAACTCGCCAAGTGGATCGTCGCAAGTCTAGGAGTTTGCCGGAAGTCCGCAGGAGCATCACCGAGGGTTCATCGGATGATCGACGGAAGTTCGCCGGAAACTCGCCGGAAGAAGCGATTGACGCACCGAAGCAAGCTGCATAAATTGTCTTAGGATTAATCGTAGTTAGCACATTGATTAAGTTGGAAATGGGAGGTGATCCCATTAGCTTAATCTTGGGGCAATTGGGCCCCTGAAAAATCGAAATTGGGCCGAATGGAGCTACCCATTCGGACTCGACAGACTGGCGGTGCAAACCGCCAAGCCACGAGGTAGCACCCGCACCGCTAAGTCTCCAGGGGAGGCTGGGCGTTTCCCCACCCGTGAGGTGGCACCGCTGGGCTCGATCTTCGAGCAAGGCCGGCGGTGCAACCTCCCCGACAAAGAGGTAGCACCGCCGAGCTCGGTCTTTGAGCTCGACAAGCGGTGCAACCGCTTCAGTCGAGGAGGGTGCAACCGCCTGGGCTCGATCTCCGAAACGGCCGAGAAGGTGCAACCACCCACGACCAGAGAGGTGCAACCGCCGGGCTCGATCTTGAGCTCGCCAGCGGTGGTTACAACCTCCAAATCGAGGTGTAACCGCCTTATCCCAAAAAATTTGATAGTTTTGAGCTCCAAATTTGAACTGGGTTGGGGCCTATAAATACCCCACCCATTCAAAGATCAAGAGAAAAAAAATACTCAAATCTTGATCTCTTTTCGTGATTCTTAGAGCTCAAAATTGTTGTAAAGGCCAAAAGTACTCCTCCTTCGTTCTTCAAAGTTTTGAGTTGTAAAGAGAGGAGAGAAAAGTTCTGTAAGGGTTGTCTCTGAGCTCGTCAAAAGGAGGAAACTGTAAAAGGCGCTTGGCCTTAAGCCTATTGAAGGAAAGCCTCTAGTTGACGTCGGTGACCTCGTCGGTGGAGGAAACCAAAAGTGGAGTAGGTCAAGACTGACCGAACCACTCTAAATCTCGGTTTGCATTTACTTTGAGCATTTTATCATTACTGCAAACCTCCTAAATGGCTACTACCTTCTGCGCTTTTACGAACGAGTTTCTAAGTTCAAAACTTTCCGAATCTGCGTTTAGACGTAAATCGGCGTTTTCGTATGATCATTACATTTCAGTTTACGTTTACATTTTGACTCCAATTATAACTGCAAACTGCCTTCTGCGCATTTACAAAACATATCTCAAAGTTTAGTATCTTCAAAGTTGACGTTTAAACGTAAACCGGTTTTATCGTACGAACGTCGCATTTCAGTTTGCGCTTGCATTCTGATTTTTATCATAAACTGCAAACTGCCTTTGTAGATTTACTTTAACGTCATCTCGCTTAATCTTAAGCTAAAGTAGTCTTAGAATCAGATTTTACATCGAAATCATTTTTGTCGTTCGAATGCAACTTTCGATTTTAATCGCAGAAAGTTTTCCGCAAACTAATTCACCCCTCTTAGTGCTCTTGATCCTAACAATTGATATCAGAGCAGGGTTAACTCTCTAACGGATTAAAACCTAAGAGAGATGGCATACGCCAAAAACCAAGAGGGTCATTCTATTACACGTCCACCCATGTTCAGTGGGACGGACTACACCTACTGGAAGACCCGAATAAGGATCTTTCTTATTTCTATGGATTTTGAACTCTGGAATCTTGTCGAAAGCGGATTTTCGAAGTCTTCTCTTCCAATGATCGATTGGAATGAATTGGAGAAGAAGGCTTTCGCTCTTAATGCAAAGGCTATGAATGCCTTATTTTGTGCACTTGATAAAAATGAGTTTAATCATGTTTCAACTTGTGAAACCGCATTTGATATTTGGCACACACTCGAAGTGACTCACGAAGGCACAAGTAGAGTGAAAGAGTCAAAAATCAATCTGCTATTACATTCTTTCGAACTTTTTCGGATGAAACCGAGTGAAACCATTGGCGACATGTTTACCCGTTTCACGGATGTCGTCAACGGTCTAAAAGGACTCGGAAAAAGCTTTTCGGATTTTGAGCTCGTAAATAAGATACTAAGATCCATTCCTAAGAGTTGGGATCCTAAAGTCACTGCTATTCAAGAGGCAAAATATCTACGTAACTTCTCTCTTGAAGAACTAATCGGGTCATTAATGACCTACGAAATGACTTGTAAAGCTCATGAAGAGCAAGAAGACATCCTTCCAAAGAACAGGAAGGATATGGCACTTAAAACTTCAGAATGCCACTTGAGAGAAAACTCAAGTGATGAGGACTGTGATGATGACTTGGCACTTCTAACAAGAAAATTTTAAAAATTCTTTAAAAGAAACAAGTTTAAGAATGACGCAAAAAATAAACTTGAACCCAAGAAGGACCAAGTTATTTGCTATGAGTGCAAAAAGCCGGGACACTACAAGAGTGATTGTCCCCAAGCCAAGAAGAGAACATCAAAGAAGAAGGTGCTCAAAGCAACATAGGATGATTCGAGCGCATCCGAAGAAGAGGAGTCCAACACCGAGCAAGTTGCTCATTACGCCTTAATGGCCATCAGAGATGAGGTAACAAATTTAATAGATGCAGATTTATCATTTGATGAATTATTAAATGCTTTCCATGAATTATTTGATGAATGTAAGACTATTAGTAGAAAATACAAATTGCTAAAAAAAAAGCATGATAGTCTTATTTGTAATTCCGATAAGTTAAAAGCTGAACATCATGATAGTTTAAGCTCATGCATAAAATGACATGATCTAGAAACTCTCCTAAAGGAAAACTTGCTATTTAAGGACACCTTGAAGAAATTCGAGGTTGGTAGCAAGTCATTAAATATGATCCTTGCAAACAAGGGTCACGTTCCCAAAAGAAGTGGAATTGGATTCGTGAGAAGTCCTCACCAAAATCCAACCACCTTCATAAAAGGCTCCATCTTACATGTTCGACATCAAAACAAATGCAACTTTTGTTGCAAAGTTGGACACAAGACGCATTATTGTCCATTCAAGAAAATTAGTCCAAACAAATTGATTTGGGATCCTAAAGGAACCATGATAAATTCTATGCAACATGATAGACAATGTAGATCTATTTGTGAGGCACCCAAAAGCAAATGGGTACCTAAAAATCATCCTTTCTTGTAGAAAACTAAACCATCGCAAGCTAGGAGCAAGAGATGGTACCTTGATAGTGGATGCTCAAGGCATATGACCAGAGATCCATCTCAATTCTCTAAGCTCACTAGCATAGACGAAGGCTATGTCACCTTCGGAGACAACAACAAAAGTAAAATCATTGGCAAAGGAACCATAGGTAACAAATCCAACTTCTTTATTGAAGATGTTTTGTTAGTTGATGGTTTAAATTATAACCTCTTGAGCATTAGTCAATTATGTGATGAAGGATATATTGTCATATTTGAATCTAATGCTTGCATCATTGAAAAACCACACAAAAACATATCTATGATTGCATTGAAACAAAATAACGTATACACTATTGACATCAATGATTTGTGTAATGAAATGTGTTTTTCTGTTTTGAATGAGGATGCTTGCATATGGCATAGAAAATTAGGTCATGCTAGCATGAAACTAATCACTCAAATATCATCTAAAGAACTTGTAAGAGGAATTCCTCATATCAAGTTCATCAAAGATAATGTATGTGATGCTTGCCAATTAGGAAAACAAATTAAGGGTAGTTTCAAATCTAAGAATCAAATAAGCACCTCTAGGCCCTTACAATTGATCCATATGGACTTGTTCGGACCAATCTCCACATCAAGCCTAGGAGGTAGCAAATACGCCTTCGTCATCGTGGATGACTATAGCAGATACACATGGACTTACTTCTTAAAACAGAAAAGTGAATGCCTTAGATATTTTACCAAGTTTTGTAAACTTGTTCAGAATGAGAAAGGTTCTATGATTTCGTCAATTAGACGTGACCATGGTGGTGAATTTCAAAACCATAATTTTTAGGAATTTTGTGAACTCAATGGATACAACCATAATTTCTCTACTCCTAGAAATCCTCAACAAAATGGAGTAGTAGAAAGAAAAAAATCAAAATTTACAAGAAATGGTAAGAACCATATTGAATGAACACAACGTACCCAAATATTTTTGGGTCGAAGCCATAAATACTGCATGCTACATTTTGAATAGAGTTCTAGTAAGACCCCTACTAACCAAAACTCCCTATTAGTTATGGAACAACAAAAAACCCAATGTTTCATATTTTAAAGTCTTTGGGTGTAAGTGTTTTATCTTGAATGAAAAGGATAACTTAGGAAAATTTGATGCAAAATCCGATGAAGGAATCTTTCTTGGTTATTCTTCAGTTTCTAAAGTCTTTCGTATCTTCAATAAAAGAACTTTAATTATCGAAGAATCCATTCATGTTGTTTTCAATGAGATTTCCAAAATCAGGAAAAATGATTTTGATGATGATGTTAATTTTGATTCCTTGAATTTAAATGAAACCCCCTCTCCAACTGGCAACTTGGATGCATCCACTTCCGAAACATCCTTACCCAAGGATTGGAAGTATGTAGATGCTCATCCCAAGGAGCTAATCTTAGGAGACACGTCAAAGGGGCTTCAAACATGATCTTCTCTTAAAAATTTTTGTGCGAACGCCGCCTTTCTCTCCCAAATTGAACCCAAATGTGTTGACGAAGCCATGAAAGATGATTCATGGATTATAGCAATGCAAGATGAATTGAATCAATTTGAGAGAAATGAGATGTGGAAGCTTGTTCCTAGGCCAAATGACCATTTAGTTATTGGTACTAAATGGGTCTTCAGAAACAAGCAAGATGAAAATGGTATCGTGGTTAGAAACAAGGCTAGATTAGTGGCCAAAGGTTTCAACCAAGAAGAATGTATCGATTACGAAGAAACTTTTACTCTTGTGGCTCGATTGGAAGCCATAAGGATGCTCCTTGCCTACGCTAGTAGTAATAATTTTAAGTTGTTTCAAATGAATGTTAAAAGCACTTTTCTAAATGGCTTTATTTCCGAAGAAGTTTATGTTGAACAACCTCTTGGATTTGAAAATGATAGCCTCCCTAATCATGTGTTTAGATTAACTAAAGCTCTCTATGGTTTAAAACAAGCCCCAAGGGCTTGGTATGAGAGACTTAGTTCTTTTCTTATCGAAAATAATTTCACAAAAGGCAAGGTTGATACTACATTGTTCATCAAGAATTTTGAAAATAATTTTCTCATTGTTCAGATTTATGTTGATGATATTATCTTTGGCTCTACAAATGAATCTCTTTGTGAATATTTTGCTAAAACTATGAGTCTTGAATTCGAAATGAGCTTAATGGGAGAATTAACATTCTTCTTAGGCTTACAAATCAAACAACTAAGCAATGGCATCTTTATTAGTCAAACTAAATATGCTATGAATTTATTGAAAAAATTTAATATGAACAATTCAAAGGCTATTAACACTCCTATGAGCACCTCCACTAAGTTAGAAATTGATGAATGTGGAGAAAGCTTCAATCAAAAAACTTATAGGGGTATGATAGGAAGGTTACTTTACCTCACTGCAACCAGACCAGACATCATGTTCAGTGTAGGACTTTGTGCTAGATTTCAATCAAACCCTAAGATATCTCATCTCAAAGTAGTTAAAAGAATACTTAGATATCTTAATGGTACCACAAATCTAGGATTATGGTACCCAAAATCAGAGAATTTTAAGTTAATTACTTATGCTGATGCTGACTTTGCTGCTGTAGACTAGATAGAAAAAGCACATCAGGATCATGTCAATTTTTAGGAAATGCCCTTGTTTCCTGGTCATCTAAGAAACAAAACTCGATTGCACTATCAACAACCGAAGCTGAATATATTGCAGCTAGTGTATGCTGTGCACAAGTTATATGGATGAAAAACACCTTAGAAGATTACAAAGTTAATCTTAAAAATATTCTCATTAAATGTGATAACACAAGTGCTATATGCTTAACTAAGAATCCTATACAACACTCAAGAACAAAACATATTGATATTAGACATCACTTTATACGAGATCATGTTACTAATCATGACGTAAACATAGAGTTCATTGATACTAAACATCAACTAGCTGATATTTTTACAAAACCTCTAAGTGAAGAACAATTTGATTTCATAAGAAGAGAATTAGGAATGTTGATGTGTCCGAATAGATAAATTAGTTAAAACTATTTTTCGGACTTTATTGAATGATCAAATCACTTGATTGTCATTACATAACATGTGTTGAAATGTTTTGTCTTTATGATTGTATTTGAAAATCAGTAGCATAATCTTGTCCGAATGCATCTCATTATCCGAATGCTATAAATCGGATTTTCTCGTACACTCTTATGAAAAATATTTTTCTGAAATAGATTTGATAAAATGATTCCTGCGTATGAATTCTATCTTGAAATATGGATGATAATATCTTTACTTGCACAAAGGATTATAACACAAAAAAAGGGAAGAAGTATTCAAAGCAATCTATGTATAATGCCTTCCTCTATATGCTTGCTTATATTATTTTCCTGGTATCACAACTACCATGCTTTTTGTTGATGACAAAGGGGGAGAAATATATGAATTGATGCTATGATTATGCCATGCTTGCATCACCGAGAAATATATGAATTGATGCTATGATTATGCCATCCTTGCATCACCAAGAGATATATGAACAGATGCTATAATTTGCATTATGCCTTAAGTTTGCATTATGCCTTAAGTTGATACCTTACCATGTGAAGAAATGCAACACTTGCTAAGATATTTGAAATGTGTACATCATGTAATGATATCAAAATCTTACTTCACAGCTTTACATGTTGATATCCTACTATATGATGAATTGTTACAATTACCATCATTCAAACTTGTTATATAAAATCTGATGATGGATGTCAAGCCTTGACATCATCTTCAAAGAGATACATCATGATGGGAATCATGATGGGAGTATTGATAAGTTCAAATGATTTAACTTATCAATATGTTGCTTGAATTTTTAGGTCTTGAATTCAAGATTGACTTATCTCAATTATGGCATATAGACAGGGGGAGTTAAGGATAACTCCATTATCAATTGATTGTCATCATCAAAAAGGGGGAGATTATTGAATCTCGGATTTTGATGATAAAGTCAATTGTCATTTGTTGTCTAATCTATATGTTGAGATAAGTGTACAGGATTAACTACGATGAAAGTTAGACAAGCAGCGGGAGTTGTGCCGGAGTCAAGTCAATGATCACGTTGGGAGTTCGAGAGTTCGACGGAGTTCGGACAGTCGTCGGAGGTTCTGCGGGAACAGATCCGAGAAGTCTAGGAGCTTGCCAAGCGAAGCTCGTCGGAACTCGCCAAGTGGATCGTCGCAAGTCCAGGAGTTTGCCGGAAGTCCGCAGGAGCATCACCGAGGGTTCATCGGATGATCGACGGAAGTTCGCCGGAAACTCGTCGAAAGAAGCGATTGACGCACCGAAGTAAGCTGCAGAAATTGTCTTAGGATTAATCGTAGTTAGCACATTGATTAAGTTGGAAATGGGAGGTGATCCCATTAGCTTAATCTTGGGGCAATTGGGCCCCTGAAAAACCGAAATTGGGCCGAATAGAGCTACCCATTCGGACCCTGATTGCACTAGGCAGTGCAACCGCCCAAGCCAGGAGGTAGAACCGCCTAGGCTAAGTCTCCCAGGGAGACTGGGCGGTGCAACCGCCCCAACCAAGAGGTGGCACCGCCTGGGCTCAATCTCCGAGCAAGACTGGGCGGTGCAACCTCCCCTGACAGAGAGGTAGCACCGCTTGAGCTCGGTCTTCGAGCTCTAGCAGGCGGTGCAACCGCCTTAGTCAGGAGGTGCAACCGCCTGGGCTCAGTCTCTAAGCCAGACTGAGGCGGTGCAACTGCCCCTGACAGAGAGGTGCAACCGCTTGGGCTCAGTCTTCGAGCTCTGCCAGGCGGTGCAACCGCTCCAATCAGGAGGTGCAACCGCCTGATCCCGGAATTCCGGGATTTGATAGTTTTGAGCTCCAAATTTGAACTGGGTTGGGGCCTATAAATACCCCACCCATTCAGCACTGAAGAGAAGAAGAAATACTCGAAATCTTGATCTCTTTCTGTGATTCTTAGAGCTCAAAATTGTTGTAAAGGCCAAAAGTTCTCCTCCTTCTGTTCTTCAAAGTTTTGAGTTGTAAAGAGAGGAGAGAAAAGTTCTGTAAGGGTTGTCTCCTGAGCCCATCAAAAGGAGTAAAACTGTAAAAGGGCAGTTGGCCTTCGCCTATTGAAGGAAGGCCTCTAATTGACGTCGGTGACCTCGTCGGTGGAGGAAGCCAAAAGTGGAGTAGGTCAAGACTGACCGAACCACTCTAAATCTCGGTTTACATTTACTTTGAGCATTTTATCATTACTGCAAACCTCCTAAATAGCTATTGCCTTCTGCGCTTTTACGAACGAGTTTCTAAGTTCAGAACTTTCCGAATCTACGTTTAGACATAAATCGACGTTTTCGTATGATCATTACATTTCAGTTTACATTTACGTTTTGACTCCAATTATAACTGCAAACTGCCTTCTGCGCATTTACAAAACATATCTCAAAGTTTAGTATCTTCAAAGTTGACATTTAAACATAAATCGGTTTTATCGTACGAACGTCGCATTTCAGTTTGCGCTTGCATTCTAATTTTTATCATAAACTGCAAACTGCCTTTGTAGATTTACTTTAACATCATCTCGCTTAATCTTAAGCTAAAGTAGTCTTAGAATCGGATTTTACATCGAAATTATTTTTGTCGTTCGAACGCAGCTTTCGATTTTAATCGCAGAAAGTTTTCCGCTGCACTAATTCACCCCTCTTAGTGCTCTTGATCCTAACAGACAGAAGGCTTCGGGCCATAAGTTCGGGCATCGGGTCAAGAAGAGCAGATATTGCGCCAAGGATATCAGAGTTGCAGAGGTCAATTAGCCGATTGGACAATAGGCTGCAAGAAAGGATGATACGCCGAAGAATCGGATGAAGCGTCGATAGACCAATAACATGCCGGACAACATGATTCATTCTTAGTTTTAATTGTCTAGATCAAATTGTGTTTTACGTATGTAGGATTAACTATGATAGCAAGACATAAAGCAAAATGAAGTCCTATAATCAAGAACGTAATTTCGTTGGGAGTTAGAGAGTTCGTCGAAAGTCCAAACGTTCGTCGGATGTTCTGTCGGAATTGACCAAGAAGTCCAGGAGCTTGCTAAAGAATCTCATCGGAACTTGCCAAGAAGATCGTCGTGAAGTCCAAGAGCTTGCCGGGAGTCCATTGGAATATTGTCGAGAGATCGTCAGAAGTTCACCGGAAGAATCGCCGGAAGCTCACCGGAAGAAACTAGACTTACGGACTTGTATAGCTTAGTAAATGTCTTAGAATTCATAGTTAGCACATAATTGAGATTGGAATTGGGCCAACCCAATTAGGGGCCAGTTGGGCCCATGTATAAACTGTGTTGTGTCACAAACAGTCATCGCGCACCCGCAACAACTCCGTTCAACGAACCGTTCATCATTCTCATCTATATGTACAGCTACTTGGCAGCATGTTTTGGAGATTGGAAAGAGTATCAAGATTCTTCGATCAGATCGAGGAGGTGAGTACTTGAGTACAGAATTTATCCAGTTTCTTAAAGACCATGGGATTCTATCCCAATAGACACCTCCTTATATACCTTAGCTCAATGGTATATCTGAAAGGAGGAATCGTGCACTGTTAGACATGGTGCGGTCCATGATGAGTTTCGCTGACCTACCCGTCTCATTCTGGGGATATGCCCTAGAGATCGTAGCTTACCTTTTGAACAAAGTTTTAACAAAGTCAGTAGTGTCTACACCATATAAGATATGGAAAGAGAAAAAGTTTAATCTTAAGGTTGTTGAGATTTGAGGCTATTTTGCCCATGTCAAAAGACACAAACAACCCCGACAAATTAGAATCCAAGACAGAACGATGCATATTCATGGGATACCCTAAGGAAACTAATGGGTATTATTTCTCTCATCCCGATGACTAAAAGATCTTTATAGCCAAGAGAGCGGTGTTCCTTGAGAAGGAACACATTCTTGGTAGAGATAGTGGGAGCATGATAGAGTTGAGCGAGGTTGGAGAACCTAGCTCAAGCACCACTCCATAGCCCACGTCTGTTCAAGTACCTGCACACAAGTTCTGACTTTACATAGGTTCGACAGAGTATCTCATCCTCCTGAAAGACATATGAGACATATTAGATAAGAAGATGTTGAGGATATTGATCCTCAAACCTATGAGGAGGCTATTATAAGTATAGACTCCAACAAGGTTTGGAACCTAGTTGATGCACCTGAGTATATTATACCCATCGGTTGCAAGTGGATCTTCAAAAAGAAGATCGGAGTAGATGGAAAAGTAGAGACCTATAAAACAAGGCTAGTAGCTAAGGGGTATCGTCAAAGGTAAGGTGTTGACTATGACAAAACCTTCTCACCTATAGCCATGCTAAAATCCATCTGAATTCTATTGGCTATAGCAGCACACTATGATTATGAGATCTAGCAAGTAGACATGAAAATCACGTTCCTCAATGGTAATCTCGAGGAGGCGGTGTATATGATATAGCCTGAGGGATTCATGTCCAAGGATTATCTAGATAAAGTGTGTAGATTGCTTAGGTCCATTTATGGATTAAAGCAAGCTTCCCGAAGTTGGAACATAAGATTTTATGAGGTAACCAGATCTTATGACTTTGTTAAGAACGAAGATGAGCCTTGTGTGTATAGGAAGGTAAGTGGGAGCGCTATCACCTTCTTAGTATTATATGTGGATAACATCTTGATCGTTGTGAATGATGTAGGAATGCTATCAACGGTAAAGACTTGGTTATCTAAACACTTCTCTATGAAGGACTTAGGGAAAGCATCATATATCTTGGGGATTCAGATCTATAGAGATAGATCCAAGATGATGCTTGGCTTATCTCAGTCTAAGTATATAGACATTATTATCAAAATGTTTGACATGAAAAATTCCAAAAGAGGTCTCATACCGATGAGACATGGGATATCGCTTTCTAAGAGTATGTCCTCAAAGACTCTTAAAAAAAGGATGAACATGGATAGGATACCCTATGCCTCAACGATATAGTCTATCATGTATATCATGCTATGTATCAGGCTTGACATAGCACATGCTCTAAGTATCACGAGTAGGTATCAGGCAGATCTAGGCTTGGAGCACTAGAAAGTAGTAAAGTGTATCCTTAAGTACTTGAGAAGGACTAAGGATGATTTACTAGTATTTCGAGGTAGTAGCCTCAGGGTTGAAGGCTACATAGACTCAAGTTTCAAGTCTGATGTCGATGATAGTAAGTCTAATTCAGAGTATGTGTTCACCCTAAATAGAGGAGCAGTAAGCTGGAAGAGTTCCAAGTAAGATACTACTACTGAATCGACCATAGAGGCAGAGTACATTGCTATAGCAGAGGCAGCAAAGGAGGGAGTATGGATGAAGAAGTTCATCACAGATCTAGGAGTCATGCCGGGCAACGAGGAGCTGATTCCATTATATTACGACAAGAACGAAACGATTGCTCAAGCAAAGGATCCCAGGTCTCATTAGAATTGTTCTGAGGATGTTTCGGCTTATTAGAGAAATTGTGACCCGAGGAGATGTAATAGTGGAAAGAGTTCCATCGGAAGATAACATCACAAATCCACTAACAAAGTCGTTAACTCAGATTGTCTTTAAACATTACAAGGGTTTGATAGGATCAGACACATAAGTGATTGGCTTTAGGTCAAGTGGGAGATTGCTAGTCATAGGTGCCCTATAAGCCAATCATGTGAGCGATGGTACGTGTGACACGACACGCATTCTTTTAGTTTATTATATTTTGACATTTTATCACTTTATATTACTTATTACATATATATATATATATATATATATATATATATATATATATATATTACTTATTACATATATATATATATATATATAGTGATGTCCATGGATCTATGCAATGGGAATCGGATCGTGATGAGATCATAATAATGAGACTAATTCACTTTTAAACACAGACCCTAAATAATCCAGTTTATAGGTTACTCGAAAGGGATATTGAGATAACTGGATAAATTGGTACGTTATATACCCGTCCATATGATTGAGGCAGTTGGTCTGATAGCTGCTCATGTGGGGATACTAAGCATATAGTGCAGGTGCTCATTAGACAATTAGTTCACTGATTGATCCGTTCACGGAATACTGGATGGTTAATGATGTCTTATTGTCAAACAACAATTCCATAGTCCCAGTAGTGTATCTTATCCTTAGATTTGAGACACCAAAGATGTCTTGTATGAGTACTCTATTCTTTGATACCAGACTTATAGGTTTGAAAGTTCCAAATCTAGTACAATCGATTATTAGGAGTGGCAGCCAACCTTACAAGGGCTATTGAGTATCGATAGAGGATCATCCGCTCTCGGTATCATAAGAGTAATATCATGTGTGTTCTTGCTCAAACAAATCCTTCGCCAAGGTCATTCGGATTGAGAGAGAAAGAGTTCTCCGGGAGAATTCGATTAGAGCGAGACTCGAGGAGAAATCGTATGGGCCTGACAACACCATGCTCCGTATATAGTCTCTAGGATATTAGATGTATGAGGGACTATAGGTACATTGTAACTAAGGATAGATAGGTCCAAAGAATTGGATTTCCCTGTATTATCTAGGGACTACGGCGTAGTGGCTAGTACGTCCGCAGTCGATGAGTCGAGTGAATTTTTATGGAGATAATAATTCACTGAGCTAGAAGGGGTTCTGATATGTATGACTCATGGCTAGCTCGATATTGGGCCTAGAGAGTCACACACATATGGTAGGTGTTGCGATGAGTAGAGGTTCGAATATGAGATATCCGTTGGAGCCCCTATCTTATTTGATATCCTATAAGTCGTTGAATTATTGGATCCTATAAATGAGATCAAATAAGAGATAATAAAAGATTATTAGATAGAGACTCACTAATCTAAGAGGCTTGGGTAATTGGATGGAGATCTAGTACCTAATATGGCAGGATCTATTAGGGTTAACTAGGGGCCTCTATAAATAGGAGGGAACTAAAGGCCCATAGGTTGGGGCTTCTTAGTAGCCACCTCCTATTTTCCTCTCCACTTTTCTTCCTCAAATAGTAGGCCTGGAGATTTGATGAGCGTCATTACAGCCCTATTATGTGGATCACCTCTAGGGTGGAGGACGCTTGACCTCCTTCATCCACTCCTACATATCTATAGGGATTCAAGAATATATGATCTCCCTAGGTAACATAATCTTTCATTTACATAGTTTAAAGTTTCACGGATTTTGCGCACCAATCTACACATGACGACGAACATGTATTAGGAAATTTGGGATTTTTTTGTTTTATCTTCTTCTGCTACGTATGTGATGTCGCCCCTAGATTTCCCAACAGCTAAAATGCAGCTTTATCTAGCAAAAGTTAGAGTACCTTGGGCACATAATATTAGAAGGAGTGGCGGTAGACTCAACAAAAATTGAAGCAATGCAGGGCTGGCTGAAACCTACAAATATAAAATTACTACGCGGGTTCCTTGGACTAACGGACTACTATTGAAAATTTGTGAAGGACTATGGGAAGATCAATGCACCCCTCACTTCTCTACTGAAAATAGATGCCTTCCAATGGTCGAATAAAGCCTCCACTGCCTTCGACAAACTTAAGGCAGTCGTGACGACGACGTCGATGCTAGCACTATCATATTTTAGTTGACCTTTCATTATTGAAGCCGACATATCTGGAATCAGAATTGGAGTTGTTCTCATGCAAGATGGTCGACCACTCGCATACACTAGTAAGGGTATTGTCTCCCTCCCATCAAAATTTGTTAATATATGATAAGGAGATGCTCGCCGTTGTGCACGTAATAATGAGGTGGAGACCCTACCTGATCAGTTGGTGATTTCAAATTAAAATCGACCATAGAAGCCTCAAGTACTTTTGGAGCAAAAGATATCATCCCCTGAGCAGTGAAAATGGATAACCAAACTTCTATGATTTGATTATGAAATTATTTATAAAAAAGGAAAAGAAAACATTATTGCAGATGCACTCTCACGGCTACTTGAGTAAGCTAAAATTTACCCATCTCTATTCCTACCACCGGCTTCCTCGAGGACATTAGGGAGGAATGGAAGAAGGATCCAAATATTAGCAATATTATAAAAAAAATTGGGGGAGGATCCAAGCGCAATAGCCCACTATACTTGAGATTCGAGGGATCTATACTATAAAGGTCACTTTGTGCTTATACCCGACTCCCCTTGCATCAAAATCATCCTGTATGAAATACACTCCACACCTTCAGTAGGGCACTCCGGATTTCTGAGGACCTACAAAAGAGTGAAGCAAAATTTTTATTGGAGAGGGATGAAAAAAATTATTTCTGAATATGTGGCACAATGTGATGTATGTCAATAACAAAAGTGTGAAATAATGGCGAGTCCAGGAAAGCTATAACCACTACCCATACCAGACTCGGTGTGGACTAACATCTCCATGGACTTCATCGAAGGGCTGCCACCTTCCAAAAGTAAAAGCACAGTCCTTGTGGTAGTTGATCGACTTACGAAATATGCTCATTTCTTTGTTATGCAAAATCCCTACACTACTACTAGTATTGCTCAGATTTTCATAGAAAATATTATTAAACTATATGGGATGCCAAGGTCCATTATAAATAATCATGACAGGATCTTCACCAGTAAATTTTGGACTGAGTTATTTTAGTTACAGGGCACCAAACTCAAGATGAGCACAGTATATCATCCACAAACTGATGACCAAACAGAGGTGGTGAATAGGTGTTTAGAGATGTACCTTCGGTGTTTCGCTAGTGACCGACTAAAGGAGTGGGCGAAAAGGCTTCCTTAAGCCGAATGGTGATATAATACTACATATCATTCATCTACAAAATGTGCCCCATATGAAGCACTATATGGTCGGCCGACCCCTGTGATTCCAAAGTATATAATTGGCTTGGCCAAGATAGATCAAGTCGACCAAGATTTAATTAACAGGGACAAACTCTTACAGTTGCTAAAGGATAATCTCTTTACTGCTCAAGCCGGAATGAAGTAGCAAGCCGACACACGACGAAGCGAAAGAGAATTTTCAGTAGAAGATCGGGTTTATCTTTGCTTGTAGCCATACAAGCAACTCTCCATCAACACCGAGCCTCCATGAAGTTATCCCCACATTTTTATGGGCCCTATCAAATCACATAGTGTATTGGAGCCGTGGCATACATACTTAAATTACTTGAGGATGCTAAAATTCATCTTGTCTTCCACGTGTCATGCCTGAAGCCCAAGTTGGAAGAACACGAGTCACCCCAGATCCAACTGCCTAACACCATTGATGATAGAGATATTCAAGCCCAACCACAAGCCATCCTTGATCGCAGAATCGTGATGCGTCGCCGACGTCCCTCTACTGAAGTACTAATGCATTGGAATAATTTACCACTCGAAGATGCCACATTGGAATCATATGAAGAGCTGAAGACCCGGTTCCTTGAGTTTATGGAATCTCAATCTTAAGAACAAGGTTGATTTGAAGATGTCAGACTTAATAGGACCCTAGTATGGTTGGGTCCTACTCAACCAAGAAGCAGCTAATAGAAACCTTGTGAGATTGTAATAAACCCCACATAGCCATCTCTATCTTATAAAGAAGAGTGGTTAAGGTTTATATTTGACCCTTTGGGCTTCCTAGCTGCCGCTCACCATACCCGGTATGGGCCTAACAGCACCATACCCGGTATATGGTATCTGGAATATTAGATAGTTGAGGGACTATAGGTACATGGTAACTAAGGACAGATAGGTTCAAAGGATTGGATTCCCCTTTATTATCTAGGGACTGTGGTGTAGTGACATAGTACGTCCGAAGTCAATAAGTCAAGTGAATTATTATGGAGATAATAATTCACTAAGCCAAAAGGAGTTCTAATAGGTATAACTCATGGCCAACTCGATATTAGGCCTAGAGGGTCACACACATATGGTAGGTGTTACGACGAGTAGAGGTTTGGATATGAGATAACCATTGGAGCCCCTATCTATTGGATATCCAATAAGCTCATTAATTATTGGATCTCATGGATGAGATCTAATAAGAGCTAATAAGATATTATTAGGTAGAGATACACTAATCTAAGAGACTTGGGTAATTGGATAGAGATCCAATACCCAATAGGGTAGGATCTGGTTAATTGAGAGACTCTATAAATAGGAAGGAACTAATGGCCCACAGGTTGGGGCTTCTTGGTGGTCACCTTCTATTCTCCTTTCCCCTTCTCTTCTTCAGATAGTAGGCATGGAGATTTGAGAAGCATCATCGTAGCCCTACTGTATAGATCACCGCTAGAGATGAGGACGTTTGATCTATTTCATCATCTCCAACAGATCTATAGAGATTCAAGGATATACGATCCCCTAGGTAACCCAACTATCTCACACTTGGTTTTCTATGTCATAGGTTTTGCGCACCAATCTTCATACAATGATGAATACCTTTTGGGAGGATTTTTATTTTTTTTATTTTTCTGCATGTGATGTCATCCCTAGATTTTCCAACGCTATCAATACATATTCTCTATAAAATATCCTTTTTAGGTATTAAAAGAACGAGCATGATAGGACTAAGTGATTTTTTAATCAGCCATTTAGATAGCAAACTCTTTACTTGTTTTTGTAATTCAATATATTCTTTTAGTGAATAACGAGGAATGTTAGAAAGTATAGCACGTAGAATGAAGTCAATCTGATGTTGGATATTATGAAGAGGGGATAAATCAATTGAAAGGTCATCAAGAGCCAACCCTTGAAATTGGTCCTTCAGAATCTCCTTGACTCTTTCTTGATAATCTCCATTGGCCACTAATGCATTAGCATGCACAAACTCTTTATTAGTTACCAAACTAACTAAATTATCATATTGTACAGTGGTAGGAGCTTCCTTTGATGGCTACGAAAGAAACTTTATATCATCTTTGATTAGAGATCAAGTGTTCTTTCCCTTATTATAGCGAGTATTTGGATCAAATTGTCATATCCTATCAAGAAGTAAATGGCATACATCCATATGAAGCATACATCCAATAGAGAATTTGATCTTATATTTTTGAGAGATCAAAATCTCTCAACCTTTCTTGAACCATGAAACCTTATATGATGTTCGACGAAGTATAGATGTAAGCTTTAGTTTATCCACCATAAGCTTAGAAATCAGATTCTCCTCGTAGTTCTAGAGTTTTTGTTCTTAAATGGTTCCCATTTACTTTTCTCTTTAGCCTTAAGTGCGATTTGGTAAGCCTCCTCACGAGAGTGAATAGAGTGCATCAAAAGTTCACCATACAAATTGAACTTCAGCCCACTTAGATATATGGCCACAAGTTGATCTATCATTTTTATTCAAGCTAATTCGGCTCATTAGCTTATAGAATTACTCAATGCAATCAACAACATATTAATCATGCTTCTGATGTAGTTGGTGAAATTATTGATAAAGAGTTTAAGGATAATCCAAAGGTAGAAACTTCTCATCTAACTTTAGTTTTATTTCAGCCCATGTGTTAACCCATGGAATACCTCTTCGCTCACATTCTCGTTGATATTCTTACCACCTAATAAGAGCATGCCCTTTCAATTTTATTACCACAAACTATACTTTTTGAATCTCATTAAGATTTTTTCACTCAAAGAGTGCTTTCAAAGAGGCAATCGACTCACAATACTTCTCGGGATTAAGTGAGCCTACAAATTCTTCTACATTAACTTGAATACTCCAATCTGTTCCTTCAAGAGCTCTCATTAATTTATTCATGGCTCAATGATCATTAATAGGAGCCATAGAATTTGTTGTAGAACTAGAAGAATCAATTGCATCATTGCTATGCTCACTCCTTGCACCTATTGAATTGCTCTATTGGCTTTGAGTAGGAGATGCTAAAATTCTTTGGAGGAGATCAGTCATAATCTGCTTCTAAGTTTCATAAAATCAATATAACTCAACCATTTCTGCATTTAAATTAATTTTGTCACCATTCCTCCTTCATCAACGGGCCATTGATGAAGGATTGAGAATCCAAAATAAAATCATAATAATTTGATAGATGCCCAGTAATTTGATAATGATTTTCAATAGAGAACTCAAAATCATGCATCAATTTTTTTTTTTTGTTAGATAGTAGACAAACATATCTTTCTAATGATATATGGCATGTCTCTGGACTCCTTGTCAATAAGAGTCGTTTAATCTAAAAAATTAGTAAAGAACATAGTTCAAAATAACAAAGCTTAATCTGCTCTAATACCAATTTGATGTCAGTCAACACTTGCAAATTTGGCTAAGATCTAAATATTTCGATTGAGAAGGATGTGTCTTGGGATGTCACTCGACCAAATTTGGCTTAGATCTAAAGATTTCGATCGAGAGGAATGCCACTCGATGTAGTTAATCGCGGATGTCACTCAACACAACCAAACCAATAGCTTCATAGGAATATTCAATCTAAGCAAAACCTGCTAAGAATTATCCTTAGATTCTTTTAGAGAAGCAAAACTAAAAAATTATATTCTTTTTCATTCTATGGAAAGTATATATTTCTCGAAGAAGACCCTTTAGCTTCTATAATAATGATAAACACATCCAAAAAAAAAAATCCCAAAGCAGACAACACACTACTTACTAGAAGACTCTTAATGAGTGCAATAAAGTGACTATAGAATAAAAAATATATATATAATAGTAAGACTCTAAAATATAGTTAATTAGTAGTAATATAAAATTAGATTATGCACTTTTATCGATCATTAAAAATTATTTTAAATTTACTGATAAGTCAATGATTGATATATTAATGGAAAAGCTTACTATAACTTAATATGATGGATGACATTCGAGCAATTTAAGATCATATTTTCAATATAATTGACAAGCTATAAAGTTAAAAACTTTAAACATGAACATATGAGTTTTTTCTCATATAATTCATTTTTAATTCTCTTTCGTCTTAATTTGATCTATTTAAATTTTACTACAACACGAATTGAGATAAGTAAAACTTAAATTAGTTGACTAGTATATATATTTAAAAAAATTAAAATTTAAGTAAAAATTTTATAATATTTTGGCTACTACTTAGAAAGTGTATAATAAGAAAATATAGGTGAAGTATAATCCACCAAATAAGTCATTTGAGTTTGTAAATGATACACAAATTTATAAAAGGAAAGCCTTAATAATAAAGTGTTATTTCTATGATAAGGAAGGTTGATCGATTATAAAATTTGATTCTAAATGAAAGGTGTAAACTTTACATTTGTACATTTCAATTCGAACAAAAGTCTATTCTAATACTTGATAAATTTACTTTGGTGTTTCATTTTATGTTATTTTACGGTGACTCATTTTAATATGAAATCTAAATAAATATAAAAGATTCATCATTATAAAAATTCATTTCATAGTGAAAAGATTAGTAGCAGGAATTTATTTCCTACAACTATAGATGAATTATCATATAATTCCTGAGGATACATGTTATATTTTTATAATTCTATATATTTTATTGATTTATTTAGAATTATTATGATATTATCTTTTTTATTGGTAACAAATTTTGTATATTTATGGTTTAATAAAAATTAATTTTAAAATTTTATATCTTTTTATAGATAATTAATTTAAAATTTGAGTTTATAAAGATATTAATGACTTTACAATTAAATGTTAGAATAAATAGTAGTTTCATTAATGGGTTTCTTCATATTATATATACTTATATTTGTTACCCACTCAATGTCCCCTGTTTTGTAGAGAAAGGTTTTTATCTCTTTTATATATGACATGTAGAGATATAAATATTTATATCTAATATATGAAAGATCTTAAATTGTTAACATCCTTTAGATGTTCATCAATAAAATTGAGAGATAATTAGATAAAAAAATTAAAATTATCTGATCCGATAAGGGTGATGAATTGTGGATATAATCTTGATATTTTTATTAGATTCTTAGAAAAGTAAGGTATAAATTTTATTATCTAATCGTTACGAGGATAGTTAAATTTGGTAATAATAGATTCCTTAATAAATGATAAAATTAGTAAGAGTAAAAAATTATAAAAAATTTAATATTGATATTGAGACGACGTAGGTTTATACTCCTTTACCACTTTTTATTTGAGAATATGTTATTCCTTAAATTATTAAATGATTTATAGAAGGTAAATAATAAAATAACATGATAGATTCTTATATAATAAGGATATCATTGTTGATGAACTTTAAGATCAACTATGATAAATAATTTTATGAATATCTCAAAGGAAAAGAAGACATGTTATTATGATAATTATATGATATATTTATAAGAATTAGATTATAATATAATAATCAAAATAGTCTCTTATTATTTTCATAAGTTATGAAAAATAATGATTTTGAAAAATGATATGATGTAATAAAAGGAGAGTTTAAATCAATGGACTATAATAATGTTTGAGAACTCATTAAATTATCCAATAATTATAAAAGAATCAATTGTAAATTAGTCATTGAGACTAAATGTGACTCAAAGATGATATCAAATAATAAAATTAGATTTGTGACTAAAAAGTTTTATAAAAAAGAAGGCATTGACTATAATATAAAATATTTTCTAATTTATAAAAATATTTATTAAGAATATTTATAATATTGTAGCATATTTTGATCTAGATGGATTCATAGAAAAGGAGAAAGGAATATTTGGCTTACAAACATAGAAAATCTATTTATGACCTTAAATAAACTTCTAAGTAATTATATATAGTTTCACAATATTATTATTTTTAAAATTTTAAAAATATATTTAAAAATCAATGAGAGTAAGTTTATTATATTGGTCTTATTTGTGAATGATATTTTACTTACTAGTAGTGATCTTGGTTTATTATACAAAATCAAGGAGTTTCTTACCAAAAAGTTTAAAATGGTTGATATATATGAGATAAATTATTTTATTGAGATAAATATTTAAGGATAAATCTTAATGATTATTTAAGATTATCTTAAAAATGATATATTGATCGAGTACTAGGAATATTGAGTGTGAAACTTTATTCAGCAAATGTGACACCTATAACCAAGGATAAAAAAATTAGTTAAAGCTAATGTCCTAAAATTGATTTGAAAAATAACTAAATAAACAATATTTCTTTTGTATGCACTATTGAAAGTCTACTATATATATGTAAACTTATTTCATATTATATATTATTTTATAGTCATAATATATATATTAAAGTTACTCAAAAATAAAATATTAAAAGACTAAAAAAAAATAATAAGATCTTTGCAAGGGACAAATAACTATATGCTTACTTATAAAAGATCATATTAGTTTGAAATGATAGAATTTTTAAATACCAATTTTGAAATTATCTTGACGATAGAAAATCTACTTTAAAATTTATATTTATATTAGTTGAAGGGATAATTTATAAGAAAAGTATAGAGAAATTTATTATTACATTATCAAAAATAAAAGTTGATTTCATTATATACTTTCAAGTCACTAATCAAGTTTTGTAATAGTACTAAATCAACAAAAATATTTTGGTGTATACTTTTATTATATAATATTTTGGTGTAATTGACTTAAGTACTAAATCAACAAAAATATTTTGTGACAATACTGTAATAGTTTTCTGACAAGTATGGAGAAAGAGTTTTGAAACAACTAATGTTAATCGAGAACTTGAATTTTACTATATAAATTATTGATCCATTTATTGAAGAGCCCTTATAGCCTATGGTATCTAAAAAAATATGTTTTTATGATATGATTTATGAGCAACCTGTTAGGATTGAGTCGACACTAAGAGGGGGGGATGAATTAGTGTAACAGATAAAAACGTCGGTTTAAAAATCTTTATATGTTAAATAAAAATTAATCTTGGAAGATAGCTTGAAAGCATGCTTGTTCGTAAAGGTAGTGAAAGCCAAGTAAGGAGGAAGTGAAGTAATTGCAAAGTAAGTAAATGACAATAATAGAAATGCAAATAAGAATTTATAGTGGTTCAGTCTTTATGACCTACATCCACTTCTGATTCCTCCTCTATCGAGGTCACCGACATCCATTAATAGTCTTCCTTCAATAGGTGAAGACCAACCACTTCTTTATAATGCTTTCTCATTTTCATATGTTTAGGAGATAACCCTTACAAACCTCATACATCTCTTGAATGATCACAACACTAGAAAGGGAGGAGGAGAACTCTTTGCACTTTTATAATACTTTTAACACCTAAGATTTCAAGATATTATTCATACTTTCGTGTCCTTTCACATAGAAAAGGGTGGGGTATTTATAAGCCCCAATGGCTTTAGAATTAGAGCCAAAAGTTATCACATCTCCGGATTTCGAGGTACTATTAGTACCACCATCATTATTGGGTGGTAATATTGTCTACAGACTGACATTGGGTGGTACTATTGCTTGACAGAGTTCGGAGACCAAGCTTTGGCGATACCACCGTTTAACAAGGGTAGTACCATCGCTTGGCAGCGTTAACTGCCGACGGTACCATTGCCCAGACCACCTAGGAGACTAAGTTACCAAGCGATGCCACTGTCGGCCATGGCTTCAAGTGCTAAATGGGCTATTCAACTGGCCTAGTTCAACTCTATTAAGGGCCCAATTGGAACCTAACTGAGTTAGTGGGATTACCTCCAATCTTAACTCAACTTAAGGTTAATTACGATAATTAAGGCATTTAAACAAGCAATCTTTGTCCGTTATGTCAAGTATTCTTTCGACGATTTTCTGACGAACTTCTTAGCGAACATCCAGCAAACTCCTGATGAACTCTTAGCGAACTCTCGACAAACTCTCGACGAGCTCCTGACAAACTCTCGATGAGCTTTCGGCACATCATCCAAATCTTCAATGTATCGTCCGATCTTTGACTCCAGCCCAATATCTGCTTTATGCCTTACTACTATCGTAATTAATCCTGTATATTTATCTCAACATATAGATTAGATCAAACACTTTGCCAATTGATTTCATCATCAAAATCCGAGATTCAACCCAACCCATAAAAAATATAATGATGTATGTTAAAATAACTATTATAATTGATATTTTTTCTTACATAATTAAAATTATTTTCTTTTGCTATTTTAATTAGTTGTGTAAATTATGTTCGTGTCTATAGGTATAGGTACCCATAGGGACTCACCGCTAATGGGGTGAGGATGAGGGGTATTTTCTATTACTCGTATGATTATAAGATGAAGTCGAATAAACCACTCCCCACCTAGTTTATATATATATATATATATATATATATATATATATATATATATATATATATATATATATATATATATATATATATATATATATATATATATATATATATATATATATATATATATATATTATAATATAATATATAAAATATATATATTTGAGAAATGATATCAATTTTTATAACTTTGACATTATGACATTAATCACTAACCAATATTATTATGATGTGTAAACTTTATAAATACTATTATTATTTATAAAATTTAGTATTACTAATTAGTTTTGATAATAGTTTTAATTTTTTCTAAAATAGAATGAATTAATTAGGAGAATATGAAAAACTCATTAGTTTTCCATACCTAATTATGTACCCTTGCCTCAGCTAAATAGGGAATGAGGGATAAGACGAGGATCCGGATCGAGAAACACTCATCGCCCTAATCCCATCCCATTGAAATGTTTAATCTTATTTATATTTATGTATATATATATTGTCTTGATAAGATAAAATTACAAGGGGTATTATGAATTATATTATAAAATATTAATGGTATTATAATACACTAAAAGAAGCATGACATACGGTTGTTATGACTCGTATTGATAATAAAATTTAATTTAATATTATATTTATTAAATTTATTAATATATTTTTTTAAAATTCATATATATATGTAAAATATTTTTTAAAAATATTTGATTTTATAATTAAAGTAAAAAAAATTAATTTTTTTTTTATTTTTTTAATTTTAATTTTAATTAATTATTTTATATTTTAATTGATTAATGAGTAAAATGAGATAATGTAAGATTTTGTAGCTTAATTAACTTAGGATAAGATATATTAAATATATATTTAGATTCTAATTAAGATTATTGAGTAATAAAAAATTAACTTATTTAGAAAATTTTAGGAGATAAAACTTTCCTAATTATCTTCTTTGAAAGAGGACCTCTGTTCTTGTTCTTGTATATATATAATGATAAAATCTTCTATGGATCAAATATCATAAATAAGAAGAGAAAAGAGGTGTTGTAGATCGACACTATGGTATTTCAACGTTCGAGGTACTCAATTTGATTATGGCTTTAAAAGATTAGGATAATTTCTTATTTATCTATCATACTTTTGATTTCAATTATGATATTAAAAAGTTTTTAATTATAGTTTATTCTTATACAAGAATGATTTTATGATGGATTAAATTGATTGAAATTTATAAGATTTACCAACTGGACTTTTTATATTTGACGTGTCGTTTTATCATGAGCTTGATCGGTGGTGCTTATTTTTTTCCCATCACTAATAAAATATAACCATTGTTCCACCACGTTTTTTATTTTTTTTCTTGGTAGAACGGTGCAGAGAATTGAATCTGACGAGTCCACAATTTGAACACCATCACCTCCACCTCCACAAGGACTCAAAACCAAGCACGCCTTCAACGTATTGCTCGACCGGTGATCCCCATGCGAAGGCAAAAAAAATATGTTTCCCAGCGCTAAGGTTTTTGTTTTCTGCGACAAAGTATCGAAGGATTTGACCAAATAAAACACAGAGCAATTGCACGCGCAATGACGAGCATCACTGCCTTCGAACCGGTTCCGGTCGAGCTAGCTGCGATCGACCGTTTCGCCATCTCGTTTGAGGCTACATCGGACTTTCACTTGATGATTCCAACACGAATCTCAAAAATAGGCACCATCAAGCGGTCCACTTGCCCGGTCAAACTTCACGCCAACCGTGGGTTGACCGATTCAATTCCGACGGTAAGGGGACCGGGACGGTGAGAGGACTCCTGGTTCCCCCGTATATACGAGGGATAAAAAGGTGGCGGTCGGTGTGCGTCCGCCATAATTAAATAGCCAATGTAGCAGCTTTCGGACACGTGGGGCCCAGGCGGAGGGCAGCGACAGCCTGCTCCATCGTCCTGCGGTCGCAACCAATCATTTCGCCTTGTGCTCTGGTGCATTTACGAGAAACCCCCTTCTTGCTTTCTTGAAGCGTCCCTCTGGCCGTCCGATCCTTCGCCTGATCCAGGGTCGTGATCTTAGGGTAGCGTTTAAGGTCGTCTGATCTCACGTCACGTGGGGCAGGACCGTCGATTTTGTAGGCGGGAGGGAAGGAACCGAAATGGGTATTTTAGGTATTTTACTAGTCGGGTCGAGGTGGTTATTTTCGAAAATAACAAGGGTATTTGCGTCAACGGAAGGAAAATTAAGCTGGATTTTGAGGGGATCCGATGGGAATATTCGCTGTTTATTAACTAAAACCTAAAACTTAACAGTATTAATTGGTCAAAAATAGAGAAAAGAAAGGTCAGAAAATTACCAAGAAAATGTAAGACTAATAATAATTTATGCGGAGGGCCGGGGGTGGGTTGGAATTTAGTTTGACCGGTCAAAGAGAGCGTACGTCTGAGAACTTGGAAGAGGCTTTGCCTTTGACTGCCTTCGAAAAGAAAGTGGAGAAATTTATATACCACCTGAGGCGAGGAGGGTGGAGATGGAACTCCTCCATTCCTGATCCCTCTCTCGAATCGCGGCCGGGGAAGAAGGAGGAGGACGAGACGAGGAGGGGTCGATCTTTCCCGTGCTTTTTCTCCTAGGATCCGTTGTTTGATGTTGTTGATTGCTGTCGATCGGAAAAGAAGAGGTGTTGGGAGCCGGAGTTGGATCTTGTGAGCATTTTGGTTCTTCGGTTTAATTCTTGCTCATTTATGGATTTGTTGTGGCATGTAGTCCCATTTTTGTGTGTTTTTGACCAAATCTGTGGAGTTTCTCGACTTCTTTAGATAGGTTATCGGAGTTTTCTTTCTCCATTCCTGGATTTGGCGCAAATTTCCGAGATTTTATCTTTATCCTCGCTGTTAGGATAGGGATTTTGCTTGGTTCAGAAGCCTTGTTTGTCTGGTGTCCTGAAACGTGGTCCGGATTCGATCTTTGAACTTGCTTGGTGAAAAAAAGGAAACTTTTCGAGTATTCGGCGGCGTTCTAGCCGCAATACGGGACCTTTTGGCTTCCTAAATGCAACCCTTTTCGAATTACTTCTCCATTATTCCTTTCTAAATATAAGTGATCATCCCGGTCCTTTATCAAGTTCCTCTATTCAAGCTAATTTCTTGGATGAGAAAATAATTAAGTCTACTTGAAAACCTGGTGGTACCTGAGGACTATTATAGATTCTCCTTGGCCACATTTCTTGAGAGATCTAAATTTAGAGCAGTAAGCTCGGTGAAAGCTGGCGTCCCTTTTATGCTCGAGAATTTTACCTAGCATTGCGTGGCTTGTTCTTCCGTTTTGTTAAATAGGGAACTGTGCTAAACCTGGAAGATAAAGTTGGTTTCCAATGAGACACTCGCTAGTATATAGTTCTTTTTGCATAGATCTACTGTACATCGGTTTATGCAATTGAGAACCTGTAGCGAATGATGTGCGTGAGGTAAAAGCTCAGATGAATCTGAGCATTTTCTTTTCGTCAAAATATATCTTAGATTTATCTCGACAGTTATGAAATATTTTAGATCAGCTGCCAAATATTTCTGGCCGACTGGTTTGGTTTGGTTTTGAAGAGAAACAATTAAGGTGTGTAATTAGGTGTACGTATTTTATGGCTTTCATCTTTTGGTAAGTTGAAGTTATGTTGCATGCTAGCTTGGAATACATTGATTCACGTAGTTAAGCTGCTGCTTGTATTCTAAAATAACTTCTTGGTTATTTAATGTAGCTATTCAAAATGTTGATTGCTCATGATTCACTTGGCTAAGCAACTGCTCGTAACTTTTGGATAAGATTCTTAGCCATTTACTGTAGCTATGTTAATTGGTGACTACTCTTTGATTTTGTTCCTTCCTCAGCTGGCAGTGCGATATGAAATTGTAGGCTGCCGGAGGAATTGAGGGCTAAATTTGAGATAACTGTGCATTTAATTTGCTGTGTAAATGATTGCATGAAGTTAGTTATTTCTTTCAGTGGTTTTATTTTTTCCTAGTCGTGTTCCTTGTAGAATGTAATTTTGTTAAAGTTTCTATCAGAAGAACTTTGATTTTTCATTTTTCTGTAAGCTTTAACATGTGGACCCAAATACTTCTTAGATATTATGCTATTGGTCATATCTGTCAAATGAGACAATCAAGATAACTTTTGCATTTCTATTATGCCTACTGACATCCGTTGTATGTTTGGCAACAGGTAAATGCTAGCTTCGATCTGAAAAAGGTGCTGAGGTCACTTTGAAATTGGGGTCCTATAGTTTCTATTGTGAGCAGATGGCCTCAATGAGCATGGTGCCTTCTTCAGGGTCCAAAAATCCGAGTGGCACTAATGTTGATGTGGATAGATTGCCAGGTGAAATGAGTGATATGAGAATACGGGATGACAAGGTAGTTGATCAGCTCCTTATATGCTTCTGAGAAGTGGTGTATATTCTCTGTGACATTGCTATGCAAAAGAAGAGTTATCTATTTGACAAATGCGACAATACATGTGATTTACTATAACTCTTTTGATGACTATTGCAGGAAGTGGAAGCCACAGTGATTGATGGGAATGGGACAGAAACAGGTCATATAATTGTTACGACTATCAATGGGAGAAATGGCCAGCCAAAGCAGGTAAAAATATTAAGTGAATATAAAAGAAATCTTGAAGACAAGAGATATTTTGTTCTGATACAAATATATATCATTTTCATGGAGGTATGAAGGAGCAGCCTACAGATGCAGGCCTGAGTACTCCTTTTGTGCACAAAAAAAAAAAAAATTAAAATCACCTTCTTTTTTGTTTTTCTGTCAACTGAAAATGAACTGCAGCTACTCGACTGTTGATTTTACCTGCAGACTATAAGCTACATGGCTGAGCGTGTCGTAGGACATGGATCATTTGGAACTGTTTTCCAGGTCAGTGTGATGATTCTATTGGTCGACCAAAGATTTCATTATGCTTTGTTCTAGAAACTTGTAAACTCTGATTGCAATTGCCGGTAGAAGTTTTGTACAGCTATTTATTTGTTACATTGCAGTTGCTTTATGAGAATGCTTTAATGATATGATCCTTGTTATGCTAATGTGCTGGAAATTTTTTTCAGATTTGTGAGATCATTTTAATATATTGTATCTTTCTTGTTTGTCCTTGGATTTAACTTTTTAAAGATTTATGATTTTAATATATTTCTTTGTGTTTCTTGTTTTCTCCTTTTAATAGGCCAAGTGTCTAGAGACGGGTGAAACTGTAGCGATAAAAAAGGTTCTTCAAGATAGGAGGTACAAGAACCGTGAGCTACAAACCATGCGCCTTCTTGACCATCCAAATGTTGTCTGCCTGAAGCATTGCTTCTTTTCAACAACTCAGAAAGATGAGCTATATCTCAATTTGGTACTTGAATATGTACCAGAGACAGTTCATCGTGTCATCAAACACTACAACAAGATGAACCAACGAATGCCGCTAATATATGTGAAGCTATACATGTATCAGGTTAGTTTGAGCTCACAATGGTTTAACATTTTATCGAATAGCTTTCATGATTTAATAGATTAGATTATGTTGTAAAATTGTTATGCAATGTTATGGCATTTTGGTCAATATCCCAATTATTCAGTTGTAGCCAGGAAGATTAATGCCAGTATCCTGATCGTTGGCAAGATAATATTGTCAAAATGGCCAGTAATCTAGATCGAAAGTTAATTATGGTCGAGAAACTGATTATCTCAAAAATGTTGCTAGTCCCCCACTTGTTTTGTAAGTACTTCAAAATTTGTTGAAACAATTTCCTATTCTTTTTTTAACAGATATGTAGAGCATTGGCGTATATTCATGGCAACATTGGGGTGTGCCACAGGGACATTAAGCCCCAAAATGTTCTGGTATAGACTGATCCATTTCTTTTAACTTATTTTCTATGAGTCAGTACTTGATTAACATCAAATAACAAAATGTGTCTTTCTGCTTGTATTAACAATTTAATAATGGATATTGGTGAAGTTTCATTTTTGTTTGTTATCTTTACAGCAGTGGTAATAAGTACTTAATTTCTGTTGTATGTGGGTATCATTTATTTGCAAACAAGTCTTTTTTGATCACAGCATCTCATTCTGTTACAGGTTAACCCACATACACATCAGCTGAAACTATGTGATTTTGGGAGTGCAAAAGTCTTGGTAACTTTTCATCCCTGGAGTTATAGTTGACAATTTTAATATTTTTTTAGTGGCTGTAATGCTGAAATCTTTGCTGGTCTTGTAGGTGAAAGGAGAACCAAATATATCTTACATCTGTTCTAGATACTATAGAGCTCCTGAGCTTATTTTCGGGGCAACTGAGTATACTACAGCAATTGACATTTGGTCCGCTGGTTGTGTTCTTGCTGAACTCCTGCTAGGACAGGTAGATAAGATTATGAATGTGTGATAGTAGCTTACCATTCTGGATTGGATATTATTTTTACCATTATCGCTTAATTAAATTGATCTGTTATCCAAACCAGCCTCTCTTCCCTGGTGAAAGTGGAGTTGACCAGCTGGTTGAAATAATTAAGGTATGTTATGGTTTTGTTAGTCTGATTTTATATCAACTGCTTATCCTCTTATTTGTCCTCTTATGTAACATCGCTGTTGCAGGTTTTGGGTACCCCTACAAGAGAAGAAATCAAATGCATGAACCCAAATTATACGGAGTTCAATTTCCCACAGATTAAAGCCCACCCTTGGCACAAGGTAACATAACTATATTTGCATTCAATTTTCCATTTCTTAATTTCACAAGGTAACCCAAAGTATACCTTCACTGTTGCTTTTTATATTTTTATTTTTTCTTATGATGAACCTTAATCATTACATCTACTTCCATCAGATCTTTCATAAGCGAATGCCTCCAGAAGCTGTTGACCTTGTATCTAGGCTTTTGCAGTACTCCCCAAACCTGCGGTGTACTGCTGTGAGTGTCCACAATTCCTTTCTGTAAATGACTGGAATGTTCCATCTTATGAAGTCTTTCTTGAATGCAGTTAGAAGCATTGATTCATCCATTCTTTGATGAGCTTCGAGATCCGAGTACTCGCTTACCAAATGGCCGCTTTATGCCTCCTCTTTTTAATTTCAAGCCTCATGGTGAGTCTTTATTAGTAACAGTGATGATCATGCAAAAAATGATTTTTTTGCTAATCATCTGTTAGAATCAGCAGACATTCATTTTGCTTTCATATGTTAATCAGAGTTGAAGGGAGTGCCAATGGAGACATTAACGAAGTTGATACCTGAGCATGCTAGAAAGCAATGTGCCTTCCTAGGATTATAAGTTGGTTGATAGGATGATTATCTGAGGAATGCCACACGAGTCTCACCTAGCAGATTATGTACTTCCAGCAAAATTGTTGAGTTGGTGGAGCATTTGATCCAAGCCTTTTGAGCTGTTTCTGTGTGTGATGGTAATTTCCCATGTTTGCAGAGTATGAAATGGTCTGCCACTCTCCCAAGAACTTGAATGTTTCTCTACTAACCCCTTTCTTTTTCTGACCGATTGTAACATTATATTATTTGCATAGATGTTGCTATTATTTAGTTCTTTAAGTATGGACCAAAATGCTTTGCTTGGATCTGATGTGTCATACCTGTTGAAAGTCATGTAAATGGTTGTTTAACAATCAAAACTCTCTGGTTTGATTTCAATTTGTTCCAAGTTGACCAAACAGTGAAATGTTGTTGCAATCAAAATGGTTGTTTGCTTCAGAAAGTCAACCACTACAAGTCAAATTTTGGTGGAAGGTGCAAGTTCCTCCATTGTTTCATCCACTAAGATAATGGGGCCTGACTTAGAATTCACAATGAAAAACATTATTTCTTTGGAGACTTTCATTCGATGGTTTTTTGTTTTTTGTTATCAAAATTCATTTAAGTTTATTTAACAAATCTATAGATTTTTATTCACACTTTTTATATTTTTTTTATACAAGAAAGAGTTAGATATTTATAAGTTCGATTTAAAAAATGATTCATCTCGGGTTTTCGAGGTGCTAGTGGTATCATCGTTGGTATGGGGTGATATCATTACCTACAGATTGATACTAGGTGGTACCACTGTCTAATAGAGCCTCGAAGATCAGGCTCTGGTAGTACCACCATCTAGCAATATTAACTATCCACGGTTGGGTGGTACCACTACCCAAATCACCTGGGAGGCTGAGCCTTAAGCGGTACCACTGTCTAACCTAAGCAGTGCCATCGCCTAACGTGGCTCTAAGTGAACTTTCGGCACGTTAATTGTCCGGCACGTTAATTGTTCAACCGAACTTTCGCCATCCAATCAACCCAATTCAATTTATGATACAAGGAATATAAATTGTCCGGCACGTTAATTGTTCAACCGAACTCTTGGTGAACTTTCGGTGAACTCTTGGCGATCTTCCAATAAACTCTCGGTGAACTTCCGGTGAGCTTTCACTCTTTCATTCGATCCTTCGGAGTATCACTCGATTCATCCGGCTTTATGCCTGATCATTGACTCCAGTCCAACTTCGATTCTTCTTTAATCGTTTTATCTTTTACATGATCGTAGTTAGTCCTGCATCACTTATATCAATGTATGAATTAGATCATTAATTCATCAATTGATTTCATCATCAAAATTTGATATTCAATGTATTTAAAGTATACTTAGTTTGATTAAGAAAATTTTCATCATTTAATTGCTTAATTTACAATGATAAGAAAAATGTTAATTCACCCGTTAAACTCATTTTAAATTCTTGGTTCATACTTTCAGCAAATGATTCACATAAAGATTCATTTATATAATTAAAAATAATATCATCAATATAAATTTAAATAATAAAAAATATTTAATCAATATTTAATAAATAATATGGTATCGACCTTGCCTTTTGAAAAATTATTTTAAATAAGAAAAAAAACTAAGTCTCTCGTACCAAGCTTTAGGGACTTGTTATAACCCATAGAGAGCCTTAGATAACTTATAAACATTATTTAGAAAAAGAACATTTTCAAATTGTAGTGATTGCTCGACATAAACTTCTTCGAAAATAAAATCATTAAGAAAAACACTTTTGATATCCATTTGAAATAACTTAAAATTTTTAAAACATAGGTAGGCAAGGAGTATTCTTATGGTTTCAAGTTTTGTCACACGAGTGAAGATTTCTTCAGTCTATACATTCTTCTTGGTTAAAACCTTTGACCACTAATCTAGCATTGTTTTAAACCATGATATCTTGTTCATCTTACTTATTCTTAAAGACCCATTTAGTGCCAATTTTAAGATGATTATTAGGTTTAGGAACAAGCATATAAACCTTATTTCTTTCAAATTGATTTAATTTTTCATATATTACAAAAACCTATAAGTTATTTTTGAGAGCATCGCTAATGCATTTAGATTCAATTTGAAACAAAAAAAAAGCAGTATTAATACAAAATTTTTAAATGAAGAATGAGTTTGAACACCTAATGATTAGCTCCACGTCTATATACTTCCATTCCTTGGGTAAGGATTCTTTGAAAGTAGATGTATCTAAGTTACTTTAAAAAGGAGTATTCTTATTCAAATTTAATATATCAAATTTAAAATCATCATCAAAATTATTTTTCTTAAATTTAGGAGACTCATTAAAAAAATATAGATAGATTCCTCAATAACTAAAGTTCTTTTATTGAAAACTCGATAAGCTTTAGAAATAGAGGAATATTCATGAAAAATGCCTTCATCCGATTTTGAATCAAATTTTTCTAAGGCATCATTTTTATTTAAAATAAAATATTTACAATCTAAAACTTTAAAATATGAAATATTGGGTCTTTTATTGTTTCGTGATTCATAGCTTTTGACACTAGTAGTATGATGAGAAGTATGTTTATGATATAATATGTCATATTAACGACTTCGGTACAAAAATATTTGGGTAGACTTTATTCATTAAGCATTATTCTTGTCATCTCTTGTAAACTCATTTTTTTTCTCTCAACAACTCCATTTTGTTATGGATTTTTTTGAATAGAGAAATTATGGTCATACCCATTTGAGTCACAAAATTTATGAAAATCATGATATTTAAATCACCACCATGATAACTATGAATAGAAGAAATCATAAAACCTTTTTTTATTTTGAACTAATTTGTAAAACTTTATAAAACATTTAAAATAATCACTTTTATGTATCAAGAAGCATGTCCAAATATCTACTATAATCATCAACAATCATAAAATCATATTTACTAGCTCATAGACTTATGATATCAATTAGTGCAAATAAATCCAGATGAATTAATTATAATGGTCTAGAGGTACTCACTTGATTTTTAGGTTTAAAGCTACTATTTATTTGTTTATGTAGTTGGCATATATCACAAACTTTATCTTTGACAAATTTAATTTGAGGTATTCCTCTTACAATGTAATTTATGAGATTAATTTCATACCTAATCTCCTAGGCTAAAGCCATGCATCATCGTTAAAAATAAAAAAATAATTTTTATCATGAAAATCATTGATAGTATACACATTATCGCTTCTTAAGATAATCAAATATTTATTTTTATATAATATCTCTATAATGCAAGCATTACATTCAAATTTAATGGTATACCCCTTATCATATAATTAATTAATGTTTAGTAAATTATTGTTTATGTAGTTGGCATATATCACAAACTTTATCTTTGACAAATTTAATTCTAGGTATTCCTCTTACGATGTAATTTATGAGATTAATTTCATACCTAATCTCCTAGGCTAAAGCTATACATCATCGTTAAAAATCAAAAAATAATTTTTATCATGAAAATTATCGAGATCGATAGTATACACATTATCGCTTTTAAGGTAATCAAATATTTATTTTTATATAATATCTCTATAATGCAAGCATTACATTCAAATTTAATGGTATACCCCTTATCATACAATTAATTAATGTTTAGTAAATTATATTTTAAGTCATCTACTAATAGGACATCTTCAATCAAAAGATTTGATTTGTTGACTATATTTTCTTTACATATAAATTTTCCTTTATTATTGTCTCAAAATATGAACTTTGAGAAATGTTGGATCTCTGGTCATATGCTTTGAGCATCCACTATCAAGATATTATTTTTTGCTCTAGCTTTCGATTGGAGACATACCTACAAGAAAGAGGGGGTTTACTTTAGGTACCCATTTAACTTTATGTTTTTAGATCTATTTGTCTTAACTTTTGGCATTAAATCATTTATAGTTCTTTTAGAAATCCAAACTAATTTACGAGAGCTATACTTTTTAAGTAAATATGTATAAGAATAATGATCACATCTTCCAAAAAAAAATTATATTTAACTTTAGAAAAATATATAATATGTGTCCTTTTACAAATGTAGTTAGCTGAGTGTTGTTACTCACAAAGCCGATTCATTTCTTTCTATATACATAACCTTTATTAGCAAGAATCATGTTTAATGATTTATTTTAAATTTTATTTTTTTTTAATTTATGTTGTAATAATATATTTTTCTTTTTTAATGGCTCTATCTCTTCATAATTAGTGCAAGATGTTAATATGCAATTGTCATACTTATTTTTTAATTTATCAAATTTATTAGAGAGAGATATATGATCCTTTTTTAGTAATTTATATTTCTTACTAATTATTTTAAGTTTATCATATAAATCATGAAATGCATCAAGTAATTTATCACAAGATAAGAAGATTTCAGGTGAGTCATATATCTCGTTGTTAAAAGCCATCAATGTGTACTTCACCACTTCGGCTTCATTAGTTTGCTCTTTGTCTTATGATACACTTGATTCATCTCATGTTACGTTGAATGTTTTCTTCATCTTTAGCAGCTTCTTTTTCAATTATGGATACTCATTTTTAAAATGCCTTGCCTTTTTGTATTCATAATAAATTATTGTATCCTTTTAAAATTTATTTTTATTCTTAGATTCTCATTTTGTAGAATTAGTCTTATTTTTTTTATAAACTTTTTAAATTTTCTTGTAAAGAGTGATATATCATTATCATCACTTGAGCTTTCGCTGGAGTGGTTTTCTTTAGTTTTAAGTGTAATATCCTTCTTATTCTTTGTAAGGTTTTCCCGATGTCCATCATGTTTTTTGTAAGTCATTTCATAGGTCATTAATGATCTTATGAGTTCTTCAAGAGAAAAATTGTTCAAATCCTTTGCTTCTTGAATTATAGTTATCTTTGGATCTCAACTTTTTTGAAGAGATCTTAAAATTTTATTAACTAATTTAAAATTGGTATAATATTTACTAAGAGCTTTTAAAGCATTGAGAATATCCGTAAAATGAGTATATATGTCACCAATGATTTCACTTGACTTTATTTTAGATAATCCATAACTATGTACCAAAATATTAATCTTATATTCTTTTATTCTATTTGTACTTTCATGAGTAACTTTAAGTATGTGTTAAATATCTTGTGCAGTTTTATATGTAAAAATATGGTTAAACTTATTTTTGTCTAAAGCATAAAATAAAGTATTTATAGCTTTAGCATTTAAAGAAAATATATATTTTTTAGATCTTTCCATTCATTTATCTATTTAGAAGATTTTTGAAAATCACATTCATCAACATTCCATAAATTAAAATCTATAGAAATCAAGAAAATATGCATTCGTATATTCTAATAAGTATACTTTGTCCTACTAAACATAGGAGGATGAGTGATAGGGTGACCCTCTTGATAATTAGAAAAAAATTATTTAATCTCTCTTAGGTGTTACACTGACAGAATTTGAGATCAATTATTAGGATCATAAAGGCATTAAGAGGGAGAGGAGAATTAGTGCTTTCAGAATAAAGTTTTGATTTAAAAATTTTTGATCAAAAAATACGTAACGAAAATGCATTTAACTTAGAATGTAAGGGTAGTTAGTAACTAAATTAGTTAGTAATAGCAAGAAAAAGTATAAAGAGAAATGCAAACCAGATTTATAGTGATTCGATCGTCTCGACCTATATCTACTTCTGATTCCTCTTTCCTCGAGATCATCGGCTTTCATTATCGATCTTCGTTTCAATGAGTGAAGATCAACTACCCTTGTTATAACTCTTTCTGCTTTTCATAAGCTTACAAGAGAATCTTCACACCCTTTTTTTTATAAAGAAAACCTTACACCGACTCAATTTGACCTCTTAACTCAACGTGGATGAGACTCAATATATTTCAATAGAGTTTACATATTTCAAATTATAAGTTCTTTGTACTTTCACCAAGCAAGCATGAGTGAGGTATTTATAGACTTCAAATAACTTTAAAATGAAATCAAAAATTTAAATCCCTAGGTTTTTATGATACTAGCGATATTATCGCCTGTGTCGGACGATATTATCACCATACAATGCTTGGGAACCTAGACTCTAATGGTATCACAGCTTGCTTAGGTGATTCTATCGCTTGATAAAGCCTCGGAACCTAAGTTCTAGTGGTACCACCGCTTGCCTAGGTGATACTACCGCCTAATTGAGCTTGGGAACCTGGGTTCTAAGGGTACTACCACCTACTTAGGTGGTACTATCGTCGAGATTTTTGAAAAAGTATAATTCGTGTTTTCTAGCTTTTAGGTGATACCATCACTTGAGCCTAGCAATACCACTGCCCAACCCAACCCCAAGTCACTAACTTAGTCCTCTAATAGGTCCAGTGGACTCATAATTAAGTTGGCATGATTATGCCCCAAAATCAACTCAATTAGATTCTAAACGACTTCGATCAAGACTTAACAACTCTAATTACAATCATGAAGCCTTCAACACGTTATTCGGCATATTATCTATTCATCCGATACTTCATCTAAACCTTCGGCATATTATCTTTTCCTTCGACGTATTGTCCAATCCATCGGCATATTGACCTCTCACAATATCTGATCTTCTTGGCGCAATACTTGATCCTTCCAATTCGATGCCCGAATTGGAGGTACGAAGTCCATCCTCTGACACGTTGACCAATCTTGATGTCCAATCTCTGACATGATGCTCTCCGATCTGACATTTGAGTCTCCTACTTCAACGATTTTACTTTTAATAGTTTAAGTCCATGATCGAAATTTCTCCTACGTCACTTATCTTAAACGATTATTAGTCCATAAATTTATCAATTATTTTTATTATCAAAATTCGAGATTTAACAACACTATGTCTTATCGGAAGGTGTACGAATAAATTCTAGGTGCTGCCATCCATGGTCTAATAAATTATCTCATCTATCGACCATATTTAAATATATCCTTAGGATTGAAATTTTTTTTGAAAGTCATGCGCAACGATGATTCTCCCCTAGAAATTGTGTTAGCAAACCAACTTATTCATCTGTTTTCCTTCCAAAGGAACTTCTCTCGTCGCCAGAAGCTTGATGGGTAAGTAAGGTTTGCTATCGAATTAATTCTTCGGTTAAGTCTTTCTCAACATAATCGAACTCTACCTTTTGTTTTCATAGCAATCCAGACCACATTGAAGAGGTAGAAAAGTGGAAAGAACCCGTATCGTAAAAATCAAACATGTTTTCAACGCTCTTTATATATATGATGACTATTAATGTCTTAAAGAAAAGATCGTATCTAGTTTTGATCATTAAGATTGATAAGTCTGTGAAAAAATAATGCAATTGATAGTATAACTCGTATAAATAGAAATTAGGCCGATCCATAGAGTATCAGGACAGCAACACCGTGTTGGGTCTTGTCAGATGATATTTTCTTTTCGAAAAATCGTCCAAAAATATTAAGTAATTTCGGAGATTTGAAAAAGGGTAGATATGTAAAAACATCTAATAACGTCGCTTAGAGAGAGAGAGAGAGAGAGCGAATCCGGAAGGAAAAGAAGGGCGGGCAGTAATAGCTACGGTATCAACAAATGCCGCTGGGGAAGTACTACTGCGACTACTGCGACAAGCAGTTCCAGGACACCCCGGCCGCCCGCAAGCGCCACTTGCAGGGTCTCCACCACCACCGCGCCCGCGCCCTATGGTACGACTCTTTCAAAGGTATCTTCTCTCTCTCTCTCTCTCTACTCGTATATTCTGGCACATTGTCTGCCGATATTTCCTTTTTCCCTCTTTGAAGCATTCCATCGAACATCTTAAGATCTCTTCCTCTCCACGCCACGCAGAACCGCATGAAGCACCTCTTTTCCAACCTTATGGAAGCCTGGCCAAAGGCGTCTGCCATCATTTTGTGCGCACGGTAAAATCCTTCCCCATCTTAGATTGATATTGAGAGAGTATGATGGATTTGGAGTACCAATTGGTAGGGGAACTGCGGAATTCGAGATTCTGTTTGTTGGTTTTCGTGATATGATCCGCCAATCCCTAATCTTACTTTTTTGGTAGGGGGTTTGCAAGTATGGGGATACATGCAAGTATTTTCATCCAAAGCAGGATGTGCTAAACCCTACACCTGCTGTGACTGGTGAGTTGCTGATACAAATCTAGGAAGCAGAACCAATTTCTTTTCTTTTTTCCTTATTCTTTTATGGATGTGATGCCATAATGATGGAAGCTTAGAGGGTTATGGGTGTATGTACTTATGCAAACTTGCTAATTTTTATAAAGAGATTTGATGTAGAACAAGAAATACCAACTTTTAATTCGGTAGAAACCTATCATATTGGTTCAAATATTTTCTGCCAAATGACTATTCCTCCTATCATCGCTATATTGGTTTGACTCCAGTTCATCACCACCTGAAGTAATGGCTTCTTGAGAGAGGCTAATTTTTAATTCTTTTAGATAAGATGCATAAAGGATGTATGTCCCATCTAATTACTTGAATATGCATGGAGTTTGGAGTTTGACCGAGAAAAAATGTGGTACGCCAGTGTCTAGGTTCTCATAAGGTGAAGTGAGATATAATTTCTTTTATTTATCAATTGTTTCTATGACTATATTTTAGTTTCTTCATTCACATTAGCTGTAAAAGAGCCTTTTTAAAATTGACTGATAATCCCGTCCCCAAACCCTCCTCTTTGTTGAGCCTAGTTCTTCACTCACTTTTTCTTCCACCTAATGTGTTTGTGAAACTATTTACTGAAGAAATCCAAACATTTGGAACATGATCCACCTAGCATTCCTTTTGCAATTGAATGAGTTCTGGGCTATTATCATGAAACAATTCCATTCAGAGGACTTAGGAGGATGAAGGATGCAATGACTTGGGATGAAATATGTTTATTGAAGTCCTTATGTAATTTTTTGGTCATGACAGTCAGAGTCCAATACATTGACCAAATTAGAAGGAATGAAGAACTTCCTGCAAACTGAGAGACATTATGCGGGCAAGGAGAAAGAAAGTATGACTAACCTTGAATCGAGGTTGAGGATGATTGATGCAAGGGAACTAAGGTTGGTATGGAGAATTCTCTGCTCTTAATCTCTCTTTGGATCTACCATAGGCAAGAAAGCCTAGGGGCACAAGTGACCATATCCTTCTTGTTGGTCAAGCTATTCCTTAAACCTCAAGGAAATATAAGGCAAGAGAACTCTACAAATTGCAAAAATTTCTGAAATAATACCTCTCTCCCAGAGTATCTCCTTATCATTGCCAAGTCAAAGTCATGACATTTGATCCTCCATATGTTGTGGATGGTTGTTGAAGCAAGCCATGACAATCAGTTGTTTACATTCAGAACATCTGGAAACTGTTTTGAGGCTACTTGTTGCATCAAGTGTAGACAAATTTTGGTTTTTTTATTTTAGTTTCTTGCTACAATCATCTAGTTTCGTCGTTGCTTTGCTGTAAAGAAATAGTACTTGTTATTAGGTTTGTATGGTGCACAGATGAACAATCAGAAAGCCTGATGTCTCCAGGTCCATTATGTGTCTGCATCATGATCTATATAAATTGTAATATCTCAAGTTTGGTGGATTCCGTTGTTGAGCAAATTGCGAGCTTCGTCAATAACTAAATAGTTTTGTTTGGAAAAAATGTCTGCACTTAGCATACGGTAGAGAGAACTTGGGAAAGCATCTGTGCTCAACCCTCCTGAAATTGCTGGCTTCTAATATGCAGGGATGAAGTACATGGAGGCGATACAAATCCAAAATAGCTTGGCTAGCAATCTACCAGGGGACAGCATGTCAGGTAAGTTTACTTAGCTTTACATCCATATATAAGTTATATGGGTATAGCTTCACACCCATCAATGTTACGTTGAGTAACCATTCTGGAAATTATGATTAAAATGCTTCACTATTTATTTTTATGTTACAGCTCTACATATTTTTCATTTAGAGATGAGTGTCACATTTCTGGAGTCCACTTGGTTTTAATAGTTGACCACTTCTCATGCTACTAGTGCTGCTACACTGGATTCTTCTTGGTTGGAAAAGAACATTGTTCTGATGCATGACGTTCAATGTACTCGATTAAATAGGAGACATAGGAGTCTTGATTTATTCCTTGAATCACAATGTACTTGATGTTACTATATTAGCTTTTTTCCTTGAGTTTCTGCCTTCTGCTTTGTTGCTTATGTCTTTTCCATCGGTTCTCAAGTATTTAGATTGTCTGATACCTTCAAATAGATAAAATAATTATGAGTACAGCTCCGACTAAAATGCTTCACTATTTATGTTTATGTTACAGCTCTACATGTTTTTCACTTAGAGATAAGTGTCACATATTTGGAGTTCACTTGGTTTTAATAGTTGTCCACTTCTCATGCTACTAGTGCTGCTATACTGGATTCTTCTTGGTTGGAAAAGAACATTGTTCTGATGCATGAAGTTCAATGTACTCGATTAAATAGGAAGCACAAGGAGTCTTGATTTATTCCTTGAATCACAATGTACATGATGTTAATATATTAGCTTTCTTCTTGAGTTTCTGCCTTCCACTTTGTTGCTCATGTCTTTTCCATCGGTTCTCAAGTTTCTAGATTGTCTGATACCTTAAAATGGTTAAAATAATTATGAGTACAGCCACTAATACTTGGTTCTTTTCGTTTCTTGTATCATCATGTATATAACATGTTAATCAGACAGGCAATCATCTGACGTATCATCTTTTTTGTTGCTTACAGGAAATATCATTAATCAGGGAGGAATTTCATGGGGCAACTTGCCTCCATCATTGCGACCTCCTCCAGAAGGTGGTTACCCACCATTTCTATTTCTGGAATGGGGATAAATCTTGCTGACATTTCTAACCAATCATGTTTTGCTGTGTTGCTGTCATATACACATAACAACATTACCAAGGCACTTCCGGTCACATGCTCACAGTAAGAAGTTCTTGAGCATCTACATGAACTGTCATGATATTCTGGACTTTGAATGTATTATCCAACTTTAGGTTGGTTCTGATCCAAAAAGACGTGGTGTGTCTCTGGTAATGGAGTGGTGGAGTCCTGTAGCTGTAGCTGGTGATGACCGTACTTTATTATCTGTTCTTGATTAACCTTGTTGGTTGTGTCTTTTCTTTCTTTTTCTTCGTCTTCTTTTTTTTATTAATAAGTGATGATGGTCATCAACTTACACTTTTAGATTTTTAAAAATGATTATCGGTTGGTACATTAAAAAAAAAAAGTTATTTTCTAAGTGAAACACTTAATTCAATATAGAGCCATTTTGAAGAAAAAATGGTCACTATATAAAATGTTTTGATAATATATTGCTAGTGAGAAGATTTTGATATAAATAGAAATCATAACTATATAAAATATTTAAAGATCCTTTCTCGAAGATGTTTTCTTTTTTCTTTTTATAAAACATGTCTAAATTTAAATATACTGTATATTCGACAGATGCTGTTGATTCTAAACAACGTTAGATGCTTCAACAAACATAGTGTTCCTTTTTAGATGGCCATTTAATTTTGAATTCACAGAGATTTGATCATTTACATTTCTGTATTTTTTTTTTGTTTTTTGTTATTGTTTAATATTTGTCGTGTTGAAATGCAAGGTGAGCAGCAATCTAAAAGGAGCCTTAATGTATCCAATCATCTCCAATAGCATTAAGAGACCAACTTGAGCTTTTTGAATGGCCACACAAGGATTAGTTCAAGAACTGGCATTATTAGCATTGCAGAGGAGAGGAGAGAGGATTAGTGGTACAACGGTATCGATTCCCTACCACTGCACTTCTCTGCTATCTTTCATGCATCCTTTTGCTGCTCCTACTCAACAATAATGCACATCTAGATTCTTTTACTTCTCATCTTCACACTCTTCACCCTTGGACAGTCTTTCTCCTTTGGAGAGCTTTCTACCTACCACTTGTAGATTTCAAGGCTTCTTCAATCAGAACTCACCACACATGTTACACACAAAAAGCAAATGGGACTGACAACAACATAGGTTCCAACCAAGCTACATCTGCTTTATGTCTCTATGTTTCTCTCCGACGGCAAGCCGGTGTGCCTTACCAACCTGAAACATCTATATTCTTCATAGCATCGCAACTTTGACATCTAGTTCGTATACGAAGATCTAACGAGGATGGCCTTGACATTGGCGAATTGTTGATGCATGGTAGGTATTCTTGCACTATATATCTGCCACAGCCATCCATCACGGCGAGTGCCCTATGCCAAATATTATTCTCTGAAACTGGGGTGTCGACCCTAATCTGCAGCAGTCGATCATTTCTAGGGTTTGAAGATTCGAAACACTTGTTCTCTTGACAACCTGAGAACTCAATTCCACCAAGTTTCCATCCTCAGTTTCTACTAAATAAGCGAACTTTTTGAATTCCATACAACACATCGCCATCTTCGCCTTTTGGCCTCCACTAAAGCTCATGTTTGCGCTTCTTAGTCCTCGTCTTCAAGGCGAATACGTGTAGAGATTCAAAAGATACACAGTATGACGGCGGCGAGTACGTGTTGGCCTTCTCCATTCAGATGTGAAGAAGAAGAAGAAGAAGGTAGTTGGATGTCATTCTCATGCAGCTTTTACTGTCACATGGGATGTTGAGGTCCTCATAAGGCAAAGATGAAGACGAATCGATCGAGTAATGTTTGTGGATAACGAGTGCTTGGTGGGGTATGAGAAGGATAGCTGCTCTTCCTTTCACGTTTGGGAAGAAGGAGAATGGGTTGCATCATTAAACTAGTAAGCTCATCATAAGCCTCTCCTAATGGTTGATGAAACAAGTGCTCTCCTTTAGCAAAAGCAATATGAATGGGGCTGTAGACATACGAAAAGGCATCGAGAGTTTAGCTTTTCTGTTCTACTAAGCAAAGACAGGAGGAGGTAACACAATGAAGCACAACGTGTCTCTTCTTCGATCTTTTGTTTCCCCCTTTTCAATTGTTTATCGCAATAATTTGGAGGGTTGAGGATGTGCTACGTTCATGGCTTGCCAACATTACTGGTGTTTGAATCCCAACCTTGGAAGACATGCTTAAACAACATTATCATTCGTCAAATCACTAAAAAAATTTGTCATGAAAATATCATCATTGAATCTTTCGAATTCACAAATGCATCATGTCATCATCAACAAAGCTGTCACAAATATTTTTCTATTTTGGGACGAGAATTCAAATCATGAAATTTGAACAAGCTGACCAACAATATATAATTTGTCACCAATTATAGTTTTTTTTTTATGGATAACACCTCTGATGGATTATTATTATTTCATTGCAAAATATTTAGTAGTGAAGATTTTTTTGTTGGTCTTTAATTAATTATTTTTTGTTATAATGATATCTTCACTGCGAATTCTTTCTTATGAACTAAGGGGAGCTCATGATCATTGGACATGAGATCAAATAGGTGGGGGACTACGATGAAGTCAGGAGGCAAATGTGGCTACTTCATCCAATAATGCCTTCAAATATGCTTCCACTCTGAAATGTAATGCGTCTTACGGTCGATTTAATAACACAAATTTTTACATCTTTCATAATGTTTGAGTCTTCCTTAATATATCATATTTGTTGGGGAGAAGACTTTAAGACTATCACATATATCAATAATCAATGACCAATTCAGAAAGTTGATGTATGATTAATGTAATTTGACACTTTTTGCTTATGTCCTCAGAAAAAAATTAAGTTATTCATATGAGATCAATTATAAGTGCTTTAGTATTGGTTTAACACAACATAAGTACATAACCCCTTTTATATCCTCTCATATAAACTTTCAAGTATTTTTCTCATCATTTTTCTTTAGATTCATCCAAATATTTTATATGTATCAAAACATATAAATACATAGGATATTTATAAGAATAAATTCTGATTTACTAAAGATATTTTTCAAATTTGAATTTCTAATCATAATCATAATACATCAATTAATTAGAAACTAATCAGGACATGAAACTTACCAACCCTAACAATACCCATATCACTACAATGCAATTTAGTTCGCATGAATGTGTTATTTTAGTTAAATTTCATCTCTCTCTCTCTCTCTCTCTCTCTCTCTCTCTCTCTCTATATATATATATATATATATATATATATATGGCTTTGAATCCAAATGTGTTGTAGTCAAACAAGTCGCTTGAACCCCATCATTGTTGGGTTTGGATCTAACAATCCTCATCATCATTGATGAGGGAGTTTGGTCCGAAGTGGGACCTAATTGCCAATCGATTAGTGCATTACCATATGCATGCATCTGACGGGGTCAAAAGATTAAACACAAGAAAACCAAATCTAAAGAACTACCATTCACACAAAGGATAAAGATGTTTTGGTCAAAGACGCTTCACACACTCAAAAACAGACAAATAGTTGCAGCAGCAATCAAGAATGGCATCTCTTTTCTCGGCCTACTCACCGTCACAAAGCTCGTTGTTTACTTCTTCTCATGCTTCATGCCACTTGTACCAACGTAAAAGTATAATTTGTTCCATAGTGCTTGATATATTGGTAAACGCTATGTTCTTCTCTTTTTGATGCCTTGTTTGGCTTTTTGGCCACTGGTTCCCTTTGGAGAGTGCAACAAAGGTGCAAGTTGCTCTTCTAGAATGGCTACACTTGTGATGGAATTGATCCCGTTGGAGGAGGTTTTGCAGTGTCACACTGAGTTCTCTTTAGCTCATTCTTTTGTCCAGTAAGGAAGAACTCAAGGAAGGTGTCCCATCCTATTGGTTTCTCAAGCTTTTAGTGCTGCCAAAGTATGCTTAAAGTAGAAAGCAAAGCTAATGTTTGCTTTGATGATGTGGCCAAACATTATGATCATCTACTCTTGACATGATTCAGACTGTCAACCAATCAGATGCGCATTCTCTTAGCAGGAATAATTAGAGAATTTTATGTCATGTATCTTAGAGAATGGAAACACTGGTGATACATAGTTTTTCTAGGTTCCAAGCATCTTAGGCCACAATGGTAATGATTCTTTCATTCTATTTTATTACCAAACATCATAGTTTGTAGTAGTAGTAGTTGTTGTATTATCAAGCTTATCTTCATCACATTATTTTAGTGTTGGTACTGTTTGTTTGTTCCATTTCTTGACATCACAAGAGGAAGTACTTGTCTTTTCTGCGTCGCAGTGTTGGCATCAAACCTTTCATACCATCTGTTCCATTAATCTATATAACTAAATAATTAACTCACATACTTTACGTACACTTTGTCTCCTTGATGGTGTCCCCCATTGCCTTGTGTGGATCACATGCTTCAGTTGCTGTTTCTAGAGAAAGGGAGAGAGAGAGAGAGAGAGAGAGAGAGAGAGAGATCGATCTTAGCTTTTGTTAGTCGCACATAACACTTGGCTTTCATAATAGGACATGTAGACACGCCTACAATAGCTTTTGTTTATAAGGACTCCCAAGCATCATGATATTTTGTTCATCAACTTGCCCATGGAATATTGTGTCTATTGTATTGCCATTAAAAAAATGATTACAAGAGTATCGTTTATTCTTTCCAAGTAAATGTTAAGGGGATATCATAATATTTAAATACAATATTCATAAATCAAATACGATAAATCTTTCCTAACCCAATATAGTTATAGGAGCAAAATAGATATCCTTTCTGTTTTAAATGAGAGGAATTTTTCCTCATATTTTTACTATTTTGAATTCAATCTAACTCAAGCGCATTCGTCTTGTCCTTGATACTACTCAATCAAATCAGCATATTATGTCCTTGATCTCATCTATTGGTCATTTTTGTTACAATATCTTTGGTTGCTCAGTGTCTGAACAAAAAATAAATAAATAAATAAAGATTAAATTAATAATTATTTAAAAAATAAAATCATTGTCTTTTTAACACTATATATATATATATATATATATATATATATATATATAATGGGTAATTAGAAAAATAAGATAATTATCGGAAGAATAAATTTTGAGTTTTGGAAACTCCCATAGTAGTCCATCATGAAGATGTGGGAGGAATTGGAGGTGTTTAAGCTCATTCACATTATTTAATATGATATAACCATTAACAAATGCTGTTCAGTACAGCCCCAAACCATTTTGCTTAGTTAATCACACTCTTTTCAATCTTCCCCATTCTCATATGTCCCACTTACTAATTAAACTAAATCAAAGAATAAGATGCCATGTAAACTGAAGCAGAAGAACGTGTGATTTCCTTGTAGGTTTAGGTGATGGCTATGTGTATGTTTATGTTTTTCCCCAAGGCACAGGCGCCCTCCTCTACCTGTTTGTGGAAGGAAATGTCTTCCTGCCAACCCTGCTTAGAGATAAGACAAGTGTGACGAGCCTCATCACCTTCCACCTTCATTAGACAAAACAACAATGGCCCTACAAAAATGCCAAAACACACTTGGTTCATCCCCTTATTCCTTCTCACACTAATCATGATATATTCTTAACGTACGTGCATTAACACATCCCCTTGTCCTCACTTTCTCACAAGCTTTGATGAAACCTGTACTGTAAATTGTCTGCGAAAGATCATGGTTTCTTAACCTCTCTCAAGGTCTTATCACATTTAGGATACAGATCCATATGGTCCGAGCACCCCTCTTTTTCTTCTATAAATTCTTCAACTTGATGTTCGCAACTCAGCATTTCCTAAGTTTAGGATGTATTAAAAAAAAAATGAATTGAATGTATGAATGAATGATCTCAGTATATCCTCGTCAAATTGGATGTTGTTGTTTTTCTTGTTCTTTTTTTTTTGGGGGGGTGAGGGGTCTCTCGATCGAATGATCTCGATGACTCATGTGTTGATTTCAACGTTTGGTAATGAAGCATCCAATTGCTCGTTGACATTAATGTCTGGTCTCCGAGTCCACCCACCAACCTCAGTAGCTTGCTTGACCACTTTGTGACATGTAGTACCATATTGTCAAACTTCCAACTCACTCGTTTTGGCACCGCTGCATCCATTAATCCATTCAACAGTGTCAGCCCCCAATATGATGCACGCAGAGTTTGCTTGCTTCTTTTTGGCACCACTGTATATTATCATCGTGGGATCTTAAAATCCAACATCTTTTTCATATCAAAGTGTGCAAATCCATATTTTACTATTGATATCTCTGAACTGTCACAGTAACAATGTAAGACCAAACCCAGATCTACTGTTCTAACACACGTTCACGGATCACCCTCTCGGGAGCTGAACGAGTACAAGACAAAAGCCACATGGAAGAGAGAGAGAGAGAGAGAGAGAGGGGTCAAAGTTCAAAGTGCACAACGCTGTTTGATTTGTATCAAAAGCCATCACTTCGGGCTTTAAAGAGATTAAGCTAATCTAATTGCGGCTCACTCACATCACGTGTGTTTCTTTCCCCGCGCTCTCTCTCTCTCTCTCTCTCTCTCTCTCTCTCTCTCTCTCTCTCTCTCTTTCTCTATATAAGCTCTCCCCTGCCACCAAATGAGTCGAATCCATCCCAATCCACCTCTCAAGTTTTCTCACTCTCGATTCCTCCGGCTACAATAGCTCATCTCGCTTTCCCTACGGTTGGATCCTTTAGAGGACAGCTACAGGAGATTGCAGGAGTCAATGGAGTTCCATGAATCCACACCACAAAGCGAGGAGGAGATGGACCTGAGAAGAGGGCCTTGGACTGTGGACGAGGACCTTATTCTGATCAACTATATTGCCGCTCATGGCGAGGGGCAATGGAATTCTCTGGCTCGTTCCGCAGGTATCGATCACTCCGAGTCGGCTTTCTACTGCTGTATTTTGAGCTCAACTGTGCTAATGTCTTCTCGATTTCATTGCGTGTCATCAAACAGGACTCAGACGAACGGGAAAGAGCTGTCGACTCCGGTGGCTCAACTATCTTCGACCTGACGTCCGGCGAGGCAACATCACCCCGGAAGAGCAACTCCTCATCCTGGAACTCCACTCGCGATGGGGAAACCGGTAGCTAATCTCCCCCCAAAACCTTCTTCTCTTCTCCTGAGGTGCTCTCGCGATTTAGCCCGTGGGTGCTGTTGCAGGTGGTCCAAGATCGCGCAGTACTTGCCCGGGAGGACCGACAACGAGATCAAGAACTACTGGAGAACTCGAGTGCAGAAGCACGCCAAGCAGCTCAAATGCGACGTCAACAGCAAGCAGTTCAAGGACGTCATGCGCTACCTGTGGATGCCTCGCCTCGTCGAGAGAATCCGGGCTTCTTCCGGCAACCAGGTGCTGTCCACCCCGCACGAGGACGACACGTTTCCGATGACCTGCGCTCCGCAGCCAAACCAGGTCCCGGAGCTCGCCCGGGTGAAACGGAGCCCGCAGAACTCGAGCACGGCCGGGCCGGCGTCCTCGTCCTCCTCCTCGGACTCGCGCGGTGTGCAGTTCTCTCCGCCTCCGGTCTCCGACGGCTACTTCGGCAGCACGACTGGAGGTGACGATAACATCGTTGACGTGATCCAGACAGGTGAATGCACCGGAAGCTGGTGGGAGTCGCTGCCGAGCCCGGGCGGTGACACCGTCCTGGGGTTCCCGGAGTTGGACCAGATCACGTGGGGAGAGAGCTTGTGGAGTGTGGAAGACATTTGGCTGCAGCAACAGTTGTAACAAGAGCAGGAAGGGAGGATTGTAAAGAAGAAAAGTCTTTAAAGCACAGATTTGGAGTTGTGAGGAAACAGAGCACACTTTTCCCTCTGATTTTAATTTCCATCTCTTTTTTTGCTCCTTTATAAGTACATTAGAGCTGTAATTTTCATTCTTTGGATTAACATATAATTGAATTCTGAAATCTACCTGTTAAGATCTTACTGACAATACTTGTGAAAACTAAAGCTCATGAATCATAAAGAATATTATCGAGGTCGTGTTTTAGAATCAAAAACATTTTTTCTTGTAAAGGCTGCAAAATATAAATACAAGCCATTTATGAAAAGTTTTAAGAGTAATAACATATATAAATATATATTATTTTCTCTTTAATAGAATAGTAATAACATGGATGTTCTTACTACTTATTATCACTGGGGCCAAGTTGATAATTATCTACATTAAAATCATTTAATTCTGCGCGTGCTTATGATTGACAACTGGACATATATAATCGAAACTATCCATGGTTTAAGAAGCCAAAAAATGGATTCAATTTTGTCACTTATCTAAGGGGGCAACGTTATATTGTTTATGATAAAATATTCTACAAGGTGGTGGATTATAATAGCAAACGTTGGCTTTACCTCTGGAAGACCATTCATGAGTGGAGGTCTCCATCTATCGCACTCTCTCATCATAGTTGGCCACCATATGTGCTTATTCTTTCTTGCAACTTGCAATGGAAAATTGGTACCTTTCCATTCATATGCTTCTGATTCATATTAGCAATATGTGACAACCACAAGGACTAGAAAACAGTGGAATAATTTTCAAGTTCAATTTCTTTTTCTCTAAATAAAGATGCATTCTCAACTAGTTAAACAGTGGAATAACTTAATGCAAGTTAGCCAAGATGTGACATGTGTATATATATATATATATCTGTTAATTCTAATTTACATTAATACTTTTTAAAAACTCATTAATACTAAGAATATCAAAGATAACTTATATTTTATTTCTTTCTTTAATCATAATACACTAATATTAATCACTAGACTAACCGAAGTTTTCTGAATGGATTATTAGTGGTGGTGACATGTGTGGAGTATTTTAATATTGGGGGAATATGGATGTTAAGAGGAAATTAAATAATGAAAAATATACTATTTTTAAAATTTTACACGAATTTATTCATAGAAAACCTCTGTAATCGACTTATCGTTTCCTTCGATCCTCGGATGGGACTCGATCGACCCTGGAAAGTATCAGGATTCTGTGATCTCTGAATCGACGGTCACGATTGGCCAGTTTGGCATTGACATGTTTTCATGGGTGATTCGATCCATGTCCCGCGCCGTGCGCACTCCCATGAACCGAAAGCCACGGAGGGGAGGGGAGGGGAGGGGAGGGGAGGGGCGGAGGAAGACGTATGCGCCAAGGCACAGAATGTCACGTGCTAAAGCCGTACCGTCACGTGAGAAAACAGCTGCCGGGCGTCTTCCGCGCGACACGTACCGGCTTTCGCACCCACGGGAAAAGGACGTGCTGGCGGCCGCGATTCAGGCGACGCGCGGTCTTCCCTTTCTGTCACGTGCCGGTCAAACACTCCTCGGGTCGGTCAAAGTTTTGGTCCTCTCTGGTCAAAGCCTCGTGCCTTGTTTCGTTATTTACTGGCGTTGCCACCTACGACATGTCGATATCTAATTCTATACGTATGATTTTTAATCATGTTAATCACATATTGTTTAACTCTCTAGTTAATCCTAAACGATTTTCTAATTATGATTTCTTAGTTCGATGTTACTCCAAAGGAGTTCTTCGATGTATATTCAATTGATCTTTTTGTTAAATCTCTATACAGAGAAGAAACATGTACTAATTGATCAAAATTAATTCAATAATTTCTTTAAAAAGACTTAGCCATGATTAGATTTTTATAATATCATGTGATTAAAATAGCAAAAATATTTTCATATATATATATATATATGTATGTATATATGAATAAAACATAAAAAGAAGAAAGAAGACATTAGTACAAGCTTGTAATGGTTTGGTTGATGTTATCTAAAGGATCTTAGCCTGATGCCATAAATCTTGTGTTCATTCTTATTATAAAGATGTAATTAGTAAGTTTTGATGTTATCTAAAGATGTAGCCTTATTGTAAAACGCAGTCTTCGTATCCTGTGAATTTAAGTACAATCTAAGAGTCTTGTGTGTACTCAATAACATCAGAATCTTCATTGTTGTGATGGTAAAGAACCCACTGAACACGAGGAGGAGGAGGACACCGCAGTTCACTATCATTACCAAGTCTTTTTCTTCTCCTCGAAATGGAACCACATGCACTGTGATAGATCCAAGTCGTATGTGCCTTCAAAAGCAAGCAGGACTAACCGGGCTGGCTGGTCTTTTTCCGAATAGTAATGTTGGGTCATTCTACAGCTGAATCGTCCGAGGCCATGACTTCAATCCAAGCTTCCACGGCCTGGAAAGTTCACAACCTATCTTGTAGGGGAATCAGGTCCACAAAACGTTTGACGCAAGTTAGAATACTGTTTTTTTCTCCATTCTTTTTCTGCTTTCCCATTGCTTTCATTTGGAAAAGACCTTTGGTGAGAAGATAAACTTTCAGAGACCCTCGAGAACACTTTTTTTCCTCACGTAAGCTGAGACGTTTCCAGCTATAAGGTTAGATCAAGACTTGTGTTTTTTTTTGAGTGGATCATTAGATATAACCTCACGTTTATTTTAATAAAATAAAATTGAATTTTAATGTCATTCATTACATATGATATCCTAGTTTAATCTCATTTTGGATATCGAAGGAGAATCATATTGATTTATAACATTAGATGAATTAGGCCTAAGTATTTTGAAGTAGTAGAAGACATGAACGCATTGTCTTGTGCTGCTGCAAAGGTCCAAATCAATGGAAGTGCCTGATAAAGAAGAGCTTTTTATGGAATCAAATTCTTGTGGTTCACATGTCACATGGATCCTTTTCTTTCCCTTGGAAAAGAAGTTGGACTTCGATGTATGTTGCATAAGAAGCATCTATGTTTACTTTTCCGCCAAAATTTCATCTCAGAAGTGTATGGATGTGTTTAGTTAGATCATGATGAGAAAAAATAACTTACGCTAATAAATTATTGATATGAGCACAACATTATCCTCCTCATCAACTCCATCAATCCAACATTAATTTAATTTCTATGATAATTCGACATACTTACTGGATGAGGTCTCCCTAATTTTAAGGTAAGTTAAGAGACGGTAGAAACAAGTTATATTTTTTTATTCAAAATAATTTGATTTAAAGAAAAAGATTAATATGAAAGAAGAACTTTGGTTAGATTAAAAAGGATTTGGCCAAGGCAAGAGTTGGATTCTTTTCGCTTAAGATAAATTTGTCTTGCATTGGTGCTCAGTTCAGTGACAGCCGTCTTTGAACGCTCAAAATTGAAGAATAATGAACTTTAGATATTTTTATACTTTATCATTAGAATAAAATTTATTTTTCTCAAATACTAAAGATCATGTTTATTTATATGATGGAGAGTCCCAGTGGAGTAAAGACTCATGTTTATTTAGGTAAAAAATCATGTCTATTAGGGTGAAAGGTCATTTTCGCTCAAAAGATCATGTATATTCGGAGTTCTTTTTAGGTATTTAAAAATATTTTTAATAGTTTTTAAATGAGATTGTTTGAGATTATATTGAAATCTAATACGTAGTCCAATATTAAACATAATATCAGGTCTAGTTGCTGCGAGTTATAGTAAATTACTTATCATACCCCTATAAATTTTTTGATTAAAACATTCACTATAAATGTCCATTTTTAATTTTGTAGAAGTGCTCATTGATGTAATAATAGCTTTAGCAATATCTATATTAAATCATTTTAATAGATCTAAAGTATACTTAAATTGACTCCAAAGGTTACATTCACCCATTAAACTCATTGCTTAATTTGAAATCTAAAAAAAAATTTAATTTACCTATTAAACTAATTTCAAATTCTTGACTTATACTATTGGTAAAAGATTCACATAAAGACTCATTTGTAGAACAAAATATAATATCATCAACATAAATTTGAATAATAAAAAAATTATTTTTAAAATATTTAATAAACAATGTGGTATCGACCTTGTTTTTCAAGAAATTATTCTTAATTAGAAAAGAACTAAGTCTCTCGTACCAACCCCTTGGGGCTTATTTTAATTCATAGAGAACCTTAGATAATATAAAGATATGATTCGAAAAAATAGTATTCTCAAATCTGATTAGTTGTTCAACACAAACTTTAAGGAAATAAGTCATTAAGAAAAATCACTTTTAATATCCATTTGAAATAACTTAAAATTGTTATAATTAGTATAGGCAAAGTGTATCCTTATGGCTTCTAATCTTGCCACAAGAGTGAATGTGATTTCATAATTGATACCTTCTTCTTGGTTGAAATCTTTGGCCACTAATCTAGTTTTATTTTGAACCACGATACCAAGTTCATCTTGCTTATTTCTAAAGACCTATTTAGTGTCAATTACAAGATGGTTACTAGGTCTAGGAACAAGCTTCTACATATTATTTCTTTCAAATTGATTTAATTTCTCATGCATTATAAAAACTCATGATTCATCTTTTAGAGCATCGTCAATACATTTCGGTTCAATTTAAGATAAAAATATTATATTCGCATAAAATTTTTTAAAAGAAGAACAAGTTTGAACACCGATGTATCTTCAATGATTAGCTCCTTTTATATACTTCCATTCCTTAAGTAATGATTCTTTGGAAGAAGATACATCCAAGTTGTTTGGGGAGGAGAGTTTTCATTCAAATTTAAAGCATCAAAATCATTATCAAAATTATTATTTTTTAATTCAAAAAGCTCATTAAAAATAACATGTATAGATTCCTTAATAATTAAAGTTCTTTTATTAAAGATATGATAAACCTTAGAAATAGAGGAATATCTAAGAAATATACATTCATCAGGATTTTGTATTAAAAATTTCTAAGGTATCTTTTTCATTTAAAATGAAATATTTACAACAAAAAAATTTAAAATATGAAATGTTGGGTCTTTTATTATTTTACAATTCATAAGGAGTTTTAGAGAGTAATGATCTTATGAGAACCTTGTTCATGACATAGCATGTCTTGTTAATAGCTTCGGCCCAAAAATATTTGGGTATGTTATGTTCATTAAGCATAGTTCTAGCCATTTCTTGTAAACTCCTATTTTTTCTCTCAATAACTCTGTTTTATTGAGGGTTTCTTATAGTAGAGAAGTTATGATTATATCAATTTAAATCATAAAATTTTTTAAAATTATGGTTTTGAAATTTACCACCATGATCACTTCGAATAGAGGAAATCATAAAACTTTTTTTATTTTAAACTAGTTTATAAAATTTTAAAAAATATTTAAAACAATCATTGTTATGTGCTAAGAAGTATATCTAGGTATATCTACTATAGTCATCAACTATCATAAAAGCATATTTATTACCTCCTAGACTTGTGATATCAATTAATCCAAATAAATCTATATGGATTAATTATAGTGGTCTAGAGGTGTTTATTTGATTTTTAGATTTAAAGTTACTCTTAATTTGTTTACCTAGTTGGCATACATCACAAATTTTATCTTTGACAAATTTAATACTAGGCATTCCTCTTACGAGATATTTTGTTGTAATTTATGAGATTAGTTTAATGCTAACATGACTTAGTCTTGATAGAAATAAGATTTCCCCAACTATATGAGGAAATCTCTCTTGAGAAAAATCCTTTATTATGTTGAGGGAAATCCTTCATTCTAATCTGTATAAATAGGAGAGGGACATGTTAATGTATTCAAGTTAAAGCTTCTTCACTTATTCAATAAAGCTTCTTCAATAATTGTTCTTATCTTCTATTATTTTCATCATGATATCAGAGCAGTGAGAAAAGCGAAGCTTCGCTCTTGCCTTCGGTTAGTGACCAACACCACCGAGAAAAGCAAAGCTTCGCCCTTGCCTTCAGCTAGCGACCAATGCCACTGTAGCCAAATTCCTAAAAGGCTCCGCGGCCAATCCTCATCTTCCTCACCGTGATAGTCTTCGTTGATCTGCCAACAGTCGGCGGACTTAAAGAGAATGAAGGGTGGACTTAAGGGGAACGAAATGATGAAAATAATAGAAAATAAGAATAATTATTGAAGAAACTTTATTGAAGAAGTAAAGAAGCTTTATTGAAGTAACTTTAGCTTGAATACATTAACATATCCCTCTCCTATTTCTCCTATTTATACAGATTAAGAGAGAGGATTTTCCTCAACAGAATAGAGAGATTTTCTCATATAGTTGGGGAAATCTTATCTTCTATCATGCCCCCGCAAGATGGTGCTCCTATCAAGGATACCAATCTTGGATCGATGCAAATAATGATTTACGAGTCAGAGGCTTCGTGAGTAGGGTAAAAGCAGATCGCTACTTCTGTTATTGCTGTTGCTGTTGTTGCAACTACGACGGTAACGGCTGTAGTAGAGGAGAAAGCTGCAGTAATAGAAAAAGTTATAGCAATGCTGTAGCAGAGGAATAAGCTACAGTAGAAAAGGAATTTACAGTAGAGGAGGAAGTTGCAGCGATGTTGCAGCGATACTATAGCAGAGGAGGAAGCTACAGTAGAGGTGCAGCAGAAGAGAGAGAGAAGAAAGCTGCAATAGAGATACAATAGAGGAGGAAGCTGCAAAAGAGGAGGAAGCTGCAACGATGCTACAATAGAGAAGAAGGCTACAACAAAGGAGGAAAGGTGGGGCAGTGCTGGTGAGTATAACACTAGAGATGCCACAGCGGAAGAGAACGAACGTTGGTGCAGAGTGGTAGTGGAGAAGATAGTTGTCGTTCGCTGAGGAGAAAAGATTTATCGCACCGATGGCCTGACGATGGAAAAGCAGTAGTAGAAAGCTTTTTCTTTTACCGCCGAAAGTGGAGAAGATGAGTCGATAGCGAGAAAAGAGCTTGCTCTAGGCAAGTGGCTCTGATACTATGATGAAAATAATAGAAAATAAGAATAATTATTGAATAAACTTTATTGAAGAAGTAAAGAAGTTTTATTGAAGTATAGCTTGAATACATTAACATAAATCTTGCTCTACTCACGAAGCTCATGATAGAAGATAAGATTTCCCCAACTATATGAGGAAATCTCTCTATTCTGTTGAGAAAAATCCTTTATTATGTTGAGGAAAATCCTTCCTTCTAATCTGTATAAATAGGAGAGGGATATGTTAATGTATTCAAGCTAAAGTTTCTTCACTTCTTCAATAAAGCTTCTTCAATAATTGTTCTTATCTTCTATTATTTTCTTCAAGTCTCCTATGCCAAAGCCATGCATCATTGTTTAAAATCGAAAAACACTTTTTATCATAAAAATCATCAATATCAATAGTATACACATTATTATTTCTTAAGGCAATCATAGATATATTTTTATATGGTATTTATATTATGCAAGCATTAAATTCAAATTTGATGATATATCCTTTATCATACAATTGTCTAATACTTAGTAGAATATGTTTTAAACTATTTACTAATAACACATCTTCAATCAAGAGGTTTGACTTGTTACCTATGGTCATCCCTTTGCCAATAATTTTTCCCTTGTTGTTTCCGAAGGTCACATATCCTTCGTCTTGGCTAGTAAATTTAGAGAAGTGTGTTGGATCTTTGGTCATATGTCTTGAGCATCTACTATCAAGATACCATATCTTGCTCCTAGCTTTTGATTGCAAATACATCTACAAGAAAGGGGGTTTTCTTCTAGGTATCTATTTAACTTTAAGTCCCTCGTGAATATCTTGACTATTGGTGTTGGGTCATATATGGTTCCTTTAAGAACCCAAATTAATTTGTGTGAATTATATTTTTAAATAAATATTTGTAAGCATAATGTCCACATCTTCTACAAAAATTACATTTAATTCTAGGGGGCACATATAGTGTGGGCCCTTTAATAAATATAGTTGGCTTTTGTGGAGTATTACTACTCACAAAGCCGATTCCTTCCTTTCTATGAACATGACCCTTATTGGCAAAAATCATGTTTAAGGATTTGTTACCAATTTAAAAATTTTCTAATATTTCTTGTAGTAAAATATTTTCTTTCTTAAGTGAATCTAACTCTTCACACTTAGTGCAAGGAGTTAACATGTAATTATCATGCTCATTTTTTAATTTTTTGAATTCACTTACAAGAGAAGCATGATCCATTTTTAACAATTTATATTTCTTACCAACTAGCTTACATTCATCATATAAATTATTAAAAGCATTAAGTAATTCATCATAAGATAAATGAGATTCGATTGGGTCAATTATCTCGTCATTGAGAGCCATCAATGCGTAATTCACCACCTCACCTTCATTGGTTTGCTCCTTGTCTTCGGATGAGCTCAATTATGTTAGGATCAAAATCGGCACTAAGAGGGGGGTGAATTAGTGATTAAGGAAAACTTTCATCGATTCAACAAAATCTCGTTCGATGAAATCCAATCTCGAGTATGCTTGACTTAAAGTAAGTGCAAGGTAGAGTGAGCAACAAAATAAGTAAGAAATAAAGATAAACAACAAAGATGAGAAGACACCAAATTTATAGTGGTTCGGTTGTCATGACCTACGTCCACTCCCGATTCCTTCTCCGTCGAAGCCACCAACATTCACTGATGGTATCTTCCTTCAATAGGTGAAAACCAATTACCCTCTTATAACTCTTTCTCCTTTTCACAGGTTTAGGAGACAACATTTACAAGCCTCACACCTCTCTTAGAATGATCACAAATCTTAAGATGGAGGAGGAGGACACTTAGCACTTTTTCAAGACTTTTACAATTCAAAATCTCAAGACTTTTGTTCACTTTTTATGTACTTTTATGTAGGAAAGAGTGGGGTATTTATAAGCCCCAATGACTTCAAAATTGGAGCCAAAAAGTATATCATTCCCAGTTTTCGGGATACTGACGGTACCTTTGCCTTTATTGGGTGGTACCACCGTCTGCTAGACTAAAAATTGTTAGTACCATCGCTTGTTAGTCTGACACTAGGTGGGACCATCGTCCATTCTAACACTGACACTGGGTGGTACTATCACTTGACATAGTTTGGAAGATTGTGTTTGGGTAGTACCACCGCCCAGATAGCTTAGGAGGCCGAGCCTCAAGCAGTGCCACCGCTAGTCTTAGTGTTGCCATCATCTGAGCCAGCTAAGGGTCACTGAATGAACTTTCCTCTTGGCCTAAAATAGCCCTAGTTAAGGCCAAGTTAGCCCCTAATTGAGTTAGTAAGGTTACTCCCCAAAATAACTTAAATTGACATATAGCTATGATAATTAAGGTTAAAACAATTCAATACAAGCAATCTCAGTTATCCGACATGTCAATTATTCATCCAAACTTCCGATGAACTTCCAATGTAGTCCTAGTGAACTCCCAGCAAACTCTCGGCGAGCATTCGATGCATTGTCTGAACCTTCGGTGTAATGCCCGATTCATCTATTCTCGGTGCATTGTCTGATTCTTCTAACCCGATGCCCAATCTTTGACTCCGGCCTAACATCTGATTGTTGAATCTCATATTTTGATGATAAACCAATTAATAAGTGTTTATGATTTGATCTGCTTTTTGAGTGATGCAGGATGCTTTGATCAGGATAAGACAATTAAAGCAGGAAGAATCATGTTAGGCTAGAGGAAAACACGTCAGAAGATTGGACGTCATATCACGGATAAACTTCTAAACAGGATGTTTGATATAATGCTTATGTATGTCCGTGTCTTTTGGTATGTTCATGCTTTGCACAACATGTAGAGGGACGACCGAAGGCTTAATAGTCCCATTTTAGTTAGGTTTGGTGGCCGCTTTAGGCTTGTAAATAAAGGTTGTATCATGTGAACACTTGTGAGAGATTTTTGATCTGTAGTGGACCATTTTGACCCTTTGTTGTGCAACTATTCAAAGCTTATAAAATCTATTTATAATTTGCATTATCTATGAAGTATTTTCAGAAATGTTTGCTTGTAGATCCCGAGTGATCCTCTAACCCATTTTCTCTTTTATAGGTTCTAAGGGACCATGGGAGGCTTCGGGGAGGCTGATATTTATGGACGAATACACAAAGGTGCCGTATGACTTAGGCAAAACTAGCTAAGTCTGTGACAGAATGAGTGCTTGTCTCGACTCTAATACCAAAACAGTTCGTGGCAATACGATACACATGACATAGTCCCATGAGGGACTAGATCATACGGAGGTATGATCGGGAGCTACTAGAAGCTCCACTTTGGTGAACAACACAATGGCAAGAAGGGCTATAGATTCAAGGAGTGAAGGCCATGGTACCGCAGAGATGAGTCTTCCGTGCGTGCATTGAATTTTACATCGGATGAAAGCCTTAGTCATCAACATATAGGGGCTGTGTTCCATTAAGGGAAAAGTTTGAATGCAAGTATCAGTGAGTCCCATAGGAGGGACTTGATCATACAGAGGTATGATCGAAGCAACTGGAGAGTTGGATTGCTCTAGAGCCTATATACACTTAAGGGAGCCCAGCAAGTCAGAGGACAAGGTCGAGAAAGCGAACGTTGCTACCAAGGAAGCTAAGGAAAACAAAATCAGTACAAATCCTATAACATGATAGAAGAGGCCATGCATGGGAGTTGCAGTCTGTCTTTCCATTGACTAAAAGGAGCTACTTGGAGAACATAAAGGTGTTGAAGCAAGGGGTCAAAAGGGGCGAGGAAGCGACGACGAATCCAGGGGGACTTAGTTACCCAAAATCAAGCATCAGTTAGAATGGAGGTGGACTCGGAGGAGTGCCACAAAGACATATCTACTGATCATGAAGAAAAGGGATGCAGATGCGAGGCGATAGATAGTAGGGCCATGGGCATGACAACGCCATGGTACCATAGAGGCGGGACTTCCATGAAAGTCATTTATCTCTTGCTCTTATGGAGGGAGAGCGCTTGGTCGTGAAAGGGGCCGAGAAGGTGGAGCATACAGAGGCAAACTCCAAGTATTAAGATAAGGCTAAAGGGCAGAGACCATAGAACTTCGTAAGATCGGTGTCAACGAGCTTCTTATCAAGATAGCCGAAAGTGAAAGACTTTGAGTCATGCAAGAGTTCACAACCAAGGAACGAAGCAGGCAGTACGTGGTGCTATACCTTTTCTACTCAGTGAAGTAGGAGATAGGGTTGATGGAGAAGACGGTAAAATCCTAGAGGTGACTAAATCTATTAGAGAATTACTCTAAGTTGAGGTGAAAACTTCCTGCATTTCAGAAGTACGATGGCATTGGAAAGGTGAATCACAATAGCTAACTCAACGCAAGGAGTGCAAACACTTCGAGTGCTTCAGAAGTGTGAGCAAAGAGCAGGCAAAGGTCAGTAACCAGCTTGATGCATAAAGTATAACCCTTGAGGAGGCAAGCGAAGTCAAGTGACCATCGCCTTCTCAACTCTTAAGAGAATGGGCGAAACCGAGTACCCCAATTCTCTTATATATCCAGCAGAGAAGCGCTGCATAGGTTCAAAGATTTTTCGAAGATAATGGAAGACAATAGTTGTCAAATCCTCACCAATGGTGATCAGTGCTATTGATAGTAGATTATTCACTTTATTTCCCAACAGAATGCCAATCGAAAGTGAAAGTGATGCGAATCTACTTAGAAGTGACAACTAAATGAAAGAAGAGTCGATGGACATTTTATGGAGGAAGGACCCAAAACTTTGAAAGTTTACGAGGCGATTCTCATTAAAGCTCCAACAAGCATCCACCCAATTCTAGCAGCATATAGTATTTGAGAGACTAGCACATAGTAAGGATAATCTTTTCCTTCATCTAGAGGATCCGCAGGAACCAACAGGGATCAACATAACTCAGCCAACTCCACACTAGAGTTATAGTCATTAGCGAGTTGAAACAGCATAGTGGATCAAAAGTTTGACTACTCAACAACAGTAGCAGAGAGCAGCTGGGAGCCAAGAGGTACATTACAGCTAGAGCAGAAGATTGAAGACTCAGCAAAGGTGAGGAGTTATCGTATCGGCAAAAGTCTTCAACGAGGATATCGAAGGAATAAGTGGGGGAGAATGTCATAAATAAACTTCTAAACAGGATATTTGATGTAATGCTTATGTATATCCGTGTATTTTGGTATGTTTATGCTTTACACAACATGCAGAGGGACGACCAAAAGCTTAATAGTCCCATTTTAGTTGGGTTTGGTGGCTGCTTTAGGCTTGTAAATAAAGATTGTGTCATGTGGACACTTATGAGAGATTTTCGATCTATAGTGGATCATTTTGACCCTTTGTTGTGCAACTGTTCGAAGCTTGTAAAGTCTGTTTGTAATTTGCATTGTTTGTGAAGTGTTTTAAAAAATGTTTGCTTGTGGATCCCGAGTGAGGCGTTTCCTCTAACCCGTTTTCTCTTTTATAGGTCCTAAGGGGACCATGGGAGGCTTCGGGGAGGCTGACCTTTGCGGACGGACACGAAAGGGTGCCACACGACTTAGGCAAAACCAACTAAGTCCGTGACAGATGGTATTAGAGCGGGACAAGCAGTCATAGAAACATTTGGCATGCAAACGTGGGGGACCTAGCGAGGCCGCGTTGAGAGCAGTCAGCACACGCACGACCGTTTGGTAGAAAATAGGCATGAAGATATAGGGAAAAGGAGTCAATCAGAGGAGCGGGCATCTGAGAGTGGCGTTCAGAGGAATAGCAACCCTTCACGCAAGAGGCACCACGAGGACAAGCAAGCTAGGAACAATGTGGAGCATACAAAGGTTGGGATGGCTGAGTTTGAGCTACGACTCAATGTTGACAACTATACTTGATGGTGCTCAAGATAAGCGAGGCGCTTTATAAAGGATGAGACCATGCAAGTTGGAATGAGTTGCTTAGCGATCGAAAGAGTTGTGCAAAGCTCACAGAGGTGAGGGGAATTGCTAACTCGAAGAAATTGGTACTCATGCATGGGCTTGTATGCAGACGATGGAATATTCGTGGCCATCCCAAGGCAATCGAAACTCAGCACCATGGAGCATTGAAACTTTCTCTTTGGCATGTGAAGGATACGTCCGTAGGAGGCTAAAATGTGCAGCGAGTTCAGCATGTTGCTAGGCCTTGAGTGGTGCAGCAGGGGTTGTATTAACGTGGAGTCGTAATATAGCAAGTGCGTTTGCAGGAGGCAGAACAATGCACAGTTTATAATGCAAATCAGAGTAGTCCGAAGGGGATGGTGGTCTCCGAAACTTTTAGAGAGAAAGAAGTGAAGAGAGATATTACTCCAAAAGGATAGTTATCCAAGAGGGATAGATCCCGGTTTCTCCAAAGGGAGAATCATGTACAACAAACCGCATATGTTGAGGAAGAGTAACTTAACAAACAACAACTCCACGAAGCTCAATAGACCGAGCAAGCGGTGAGGAGCCGTCGCATGATCTCGCTTGAGAGAATGCATTAGTGGATGCATTACGAGATCAAATAGGGATGCGACCCAAAACAACACAAATGAAGGAACACTTGGAGTCGATATAGAGATCGGACTCAAGGGAGGGTTGACTCGTGGAATGGTGTGCGCGAGGGCCACCATCAACTCAATTCAAAAACGAGGAGTGGAGCAACTTGGGTGTAACTTAGTGAAGTACCCAAGCCACATAAAGGGAGCCAGCATAGAAGATGGAACATGGAGCGGAGGCACAGTGCTTTCCTTGGACAGAGGTCAAGGACATGAACTCTTGCAGAGGCAAGAGCAGGATCATCTTGTTCTATGGGTCCTTCATTTTGATGGAACGGACTCATCTTGCATGGTGCCAAAGACGAAGGGAGCTTCTGGGCATATGCACCTTATCTCGGAGAAGCATTTGATGAAGGAACTAAGATGACTCAACTTGAGGAGGTGAAGTTGGGTTAGAAGGCCTAGCACGGGGCAAGAGGACGCGGAGGCGGGTACTCTTGAAGAATATGCCATAGTGTTGTCATTCAAGTTGCCATAAAGGAAGCGGTGCGCAGTAGAGATTGTGCCAGTAGGGGTAGAGACCTAGGATCCAGACAATGGTGCACTAATTGCAGTGAAGTCAATGGACTTCGGGAGCTACTAGGTGATGGATTGTCCTAGAGCAGTGCTTTATCTAGGTATGACCTAAGAGTGGGTGGATGAAGCTCGATTGCCAAAGGAGCGAACAAAATCAAAGGTGGAAGAGACCCTGCGATGTATTGGCAGAGGCTACACATGGAGGGATCACAATTCGAGTTCATCCCACAAGGATTAGAATGCAATAGAGATGTCACCAGGAGGAGACATAGTGTAGTGGATCATGGTGGAACAGTTCGTGGCAATGCGATACACACGACATAGTCCCATGAGGGACTAGATCATACGTAGGTATGATTGGGAGCTACTAGAAGCTCCACTTCGGTGAACAATATAACAACAAGAAGGGCTATGGAGTCAAGGAGTGAAGGTCATGGTACCGTAAAGGTGGGTCTTTTGTGCGTGCATGGAATTTTGCATCGGATGAAAGCCTTGGTCATCAGCATATGGGGGCTATGTTCCACCAAGGGAAAAGTTCGAATGCAAGTACTAGGGAGTCCCATGGGAGGGACTTGATCATGCAGAGGTATGATCGAAGCAGCTAGAGAGTTGGATTGCTCCAAAGCCCATATTCGCTTAAGGGAGCCCGACAAATTAGAGGACAAGGTCGAGTAAGCGAACGTTGCTACCAAGGAAGCTAAAGAGAATAGAATCGGTGCAAATCCTATAACGTGATGGCAGAGGCCATGCATGGGAGTTACAGTCTGTCTTTCCATTGACCAAAGGGAGCTACTTAGAGAACATAGAGGTGTTGAAGTAAGGGGTCGAAATGGGCGAGGAAGCGATGACGAGTCCAGAGAGACTTAGCTATCCAAAATCAAGCATCAGTTAGAATAAAGGTGGACTAGGAGGAGTGCCACAGAGACATATCTACTGATCATGAATAAAAAGGATGCAAATGTGAGGTGACGGATAGTAGGGCCATGGGCATGGCAGCCCCATGGTACCGCAGAGGTGGGACTTCTATGAAAGTCATTAATCCCTTGCTCTCATGGAGGGAGAGTGCTTGGTCATGAAAGGGGCCGAGGAGGTGGAGCATGCAGAGGCAAACTCTAAGTACTGAGACAAGGCTGAAGGGCAAAGGCAGAACTTCGTAAGACCGATGTTAATGAGCTTCTTATCAAGATAGCTGAAAGTGAAGGACTTCGGGTCATGCAAGAGTGCATGACCAAGGAATGAAGTAGGCAGTATGTGGTGCTGTACCTTTGCTACTCAGTGGAATAGGCGGCAGGGTTGATGGAGAAGACGGTACAATCCCAGAGGCAACCAAATCTATTAGAGAATTACTCCAAGTTGAGGTGAAAACTTCCTGCATTCCAGAAGTTCATTGGAATTGAGAAGCTGAATCACAATAGCTAACTCAATACAAGGAGTGCAAACACTTCAAGTACTTTAGAAGTATGAGCAAAGAGCAGGCGAAGGTCAGTAACCAGCTCGATGCATGGCGTACAACCTTGAGGAGGCGGGCAAAGTCAAGTAACCATCGCCTTCTCAACTCTTAAGAGAATGGGCGAAACTGAGTACCCAAATTCTCTTATCTATCCAGTAAAGGAGTTTTGCACAAGTTCAAAGACCCTTCGAAGATAATGGAAGACAATCGTTATCAAATCCTCACAAATGGTAATCAGTGCTACTAAGAATAGATTATCTACTTCATTTCCCAAGAGAATGTCAATCGAAAGCGTAAGTGATGTGAATCTACTTGGAAGTGATAACTAAATGAAAGAAGAGTCGATGGACATTTTGTGGAGGAAGGACCCAAAACTTCAAAAGTTTATAAGGCGATGCTCGTTAAAGCTCCAACAAGCATCCACCCAGTCTAAGCAGCATATGGTATTTGAGAGACTAGCACATAGTAAGGATAGTTTTTTCTTTCATATAGAGGATTTACAGGAACCAACAGGGATCAACACAACTCAACCAACCCCATACTAGCGTCAAAGTCATTGGCGAGTTGAAACAGCATAGCAGATCAAAAGTTTGACTACTCAACAACAGCAACAGAGAGTGTTGAATCTCGGATTTTGATGATGAAGTCAATTGTCATTTTTTTATCTAATCTATATATTGAGATAAGTGTATAGGATTAACTACGATGGCAGTAAGACATGCAGCAGGTGTTGAGCCGGAGTCAAGACTAAGATCACGTTGGGGGTTCGAGATTTCATCAGAAGTCCGGACATTCGTCGGAGGTTCTACGGAAACAATCCGAGAAGTCTAGGAGCTTGCCAAAGAAGCTCGTCGAAACTTGCTAAGAGGAACATCGTGAAGTCTAGGAGTTTGTCGAGAGTCCGCTGGAGCATCGCCAAGGGGTCGTCAGATGTTCGCCGGAAGTTCGCCGGAAGCTCGTCGGAAGAAGCGATTAACACACCGAAACACGATTTGCAGTATTGATGTCTTAATTATCGTAGTTAGCAGGTAGATTAAGTTAGAATCGGGAGGTGATCCCATTAACTTAATCTGGGACCAATTGGGCCTTTAATAGACCCAAATTGGGTCGAATGGATTAACCCATTCGGACCCAGAATTCATAGCCGGCGATGGCATTGCCCAGGAGACTTGGTCTCCTAGGAGTTTTGGGCGGTAGTACTGCCCCTATCAGGTGGTGGTACCGTCGGTAGTTATTACTGCCAACGATGGTACTGCCCATGTCAGGCGATGGTGCCGCCTGAGCTCGGTCTTCGAGTGCTGTCAGGTGGTAGTACTGCCCAGACTGAGTGGTAGTACTACTTAGTGACAGATGACAGGTGGTAGTATTGCCCAGTTATGGCGATGGTACTACCAGGACCCCGAAAATCTAGGAATGGATACTTTTGAGCTCTAAATTCAAACTGATTGGGGCCTATATAAACCCCACCCTTTCTGCATGAAAGGGCAACCGAAAGCTTACTTTTATTCTAAGTATTTGAGAGCTTAAAAGTGTTGTAAAAGCTAGAGTTCTTCTCCCTCTTTCTTTCTAAGTGTTGATCATTCAAGAGAGGAGTGAAAACTTGTAAGGGTTGTCTCCTAAGCCCATCAAAAGGAGAAAATATGTAAAAGGGTGGTTGGCCTTCGCCTATTGAAGGAAGGCCTCTAGTGGACATCAGTGACCTCATCGGAGGAGGAAGCCAAAAGTGGATGTAGGTCAAGATTGACCGAACCACTCTAAATCTCGGTTTGCATTTATTTTCTGCTCTTTATCTTAATTACAAACTGCCTTCATTGCTTTACATTAACTACACTTTCGCTTGCTCTCAACTTAAAAGATCTTTTCGAAATGGCTTTCATCGAAATTAGATTTCATCGTATGAAAGTCATTTTAACCGACGAAAGTTTTTTGCTGCACTAATTCACCCCCCCCATTTTAGTGCTCTTGATCCTAACAATTGGTATCAGAGCGGGTTCACTCTCAGTTGAATTAAAACCCAAGAGAGATGACATATGTCGGAAACCAAGATGGTCACTCTATTACATGTTCGTCTATGTTCAATGGGACGGATTACTCCTATTGAAAGACCCGAATGAGGATCTTCCTTATTTCCATGGATTTTGAACTTTGGAATATTGTAAAAAATAGATTTTCAAAGTCTTCTCTTCCGATGATCGATTGGAATAAATTGGAGAAGAAGACTTTCACACTAAATGCAAAGGCTATGGATGCCTTATTTTGTGCACTTGATAAAAATGAGTTTAATCTTATTTCGATTTGTGAAATTACATTTGATATTTGGCATACACTCGAAGTGACTCACGAAGGCACGAATAGAGTGAAAGATCAAAAATCAATCTTTTAGTATATTCTTGTGAACTTTTCGAATGAAACTGAGCGAGACCATATGTAGCATGTACACTCGTTTCACGGATGTCATCAATGGTCTAAAAGGACTTAGTAAAAGTTTTTTGGATTTCGAGCTCGTTAATAAAATTCTAAGATCCCTTCCAAAGAGTTGGGACCCTAAAGTCACTGCTATTCAAGAGGCTAAAGATTTAAATAACTTCTCTCTTGAAGAATTAATCGGGTTATTAATGATCTACGAAATGACTTGCAAAGCTCATGAAGAGCATGAGGACACCCTTCCAAAGAATATGAATGATATGTCACTTAGAACTTAAGAAGACCACTTGAGAAAAAACTCAAGTGATGAGGACTTTGACGATGACTTGGTTCTTCTAACAAGGAAAATTAAAAAAATTCATTAAAAAAATAAATTTAAAAATGACACTAAAAATAAATTTGAACCAAAAAAGGACTAAGTTATTTACTACGAATATAAGAAGCTAGGACACTATAAAAGTGATTGTCCCCAAGCCAAGAAGAGAATACTAAAGAAGAAGGCGCTCAAAACAACGTGGGATGACTCAAGCGCATCAGAAGAAGAGGAATCCAACACCGAGCAAGTTGCTCATTATGTACTCATAGCCATTGGAGAGGAGATACATACATCACCACATGCTAGGAGCAAGAGATGGTATCTTGATAGTAGATGCTCAAGGGATATGACTGGAGATCCATCTCAATTTCTAAGCTCACTAGCATAGACGAAGACTATATCACATTCGGAGATAACGACAAGGGTAAAATCATTGGCAAAGGAACCATAGGTAACAAATTTAACTTCTTTATTGAAGATATTTTGTTAGTTGATGGTTTAAAACATAACCTCTTGAGCATTAGTCAATTGTGTGATAAAGGATATATTGTCAAATTCGAATCTAATGCTTGCATCATTGAAAAACTACACAAAAACATATCTATGATTGCATTAAAACAAAATAACATATACACCATTGACATCAATGATCTTTGTAATGAAATGTGTTTCTCAATTTTGAATGACGATGCTTGGCTTTGGCATAGGAGATTAGGTCATGCTAGTATGAAATTAATCACTCAAATTTCATCCAAAGAACTTATAAGAGGAATTCCTCATATCAAGTTCATCAAAGATAATGTGTGTGATGCTTATCAATTAGAAAAACAAATAAAGGGTAGCTTCAAATCTAAGAATCAAATAAGCACCTCTAGACCTTTGCAATTGATCCATATGGACTTATTTGGACCAATTTCTACATTAAGCCTAGGAGGTAGCAAATACGCTTTTGTTATTGTAGATGATTATAGTAGATACACATGGACTTATTTTTTAAAACACAAAAGTGAATGCTTTAGATATTTTACCAAGTTTTGTTAAATTATTCAAAATGAAAAGGGTGTCATTATTTCATCAATTCGAAGTGATCATGGTAGTGAATTTCAAAACCATGATTTTCAAGAATTTTGTGAATCTAATGGATACAACCACAACTTCTCTACTCTAAGAAATTCTCAATAAAATGGAGTAGTAGAAAGAAAGAATAGAAATTTATAAGAAATGGCAAGAACCATGTTGAATGAACATAGCCTACCCAAATATTTTTGGGCCGAAGCTGTAAACACTGAATGCTATATTATGAATAGAGTTCTAGTAAGACCTTTACTCCCTATGAGTTGTGGAATAACAAAACACCCAATGTTTTATATTTTAAATTTTTTGGGTGTATGTGTTTCATCTTGAATGAAAAAGATGCCATAGGAAAATTTGATGCTAAATCCAATGAAAGAATTTTTCTTGGTTATTCTTCGATTTCTAATGCATTTCGTATCTTCAATAAAAGAACTTTAATTATAGAAGAATCCATTCATGTTATTTTTAATGAGATTTCTGAAATCAAGAAAAATGATTTTAATAATGATGGTAATTTCGATACTTTGAATTTAAATGAAACCCCTTCTCTAACTAGCAACTTGGATGCATCCACTTCCGAAACATCTTTACCCAAGGATTGAAAGTACGTAGATACTCATCCTAAGGAGCTAATTATAGGCGACACATCTAAGGGGGTTCAAACATGTTCTTCTCTTAAAAATTTTTGTGCCAATGCCTCTTTTCTCTCCTAAATTGAACCTAAATGTATTAACGAAGCCATGAAATATAATTCATGGATTATCGCAATATAAGATGAGTTAAATCAATTTGAGAGAAATGAGGTGTGGAAGCTTGTTCCTAAGCCAAATGATCATTTAGTTATTGGTACTAAATTGGTCTTTAGAAACAAGCAAGATGAATCTAGTATCGTGGTTAGAAACAAGGCTAGATTAGTGGCCAAAGGTTTCAACCAAAAAGAAGGTATCGATTACGAAGAAACCTTCACTCCCGTGGCTCGATTAGAAGCCATAAGGATGCTCCTTGCCTATGCTAGTAGTAATAATTTTAAGTTGTTTCAAATGGATGTTAAAAGTGATTTTTTTAATGGATTTATTTTCGAAGAAGTTTACAGTGAATAACCTCTCAGATTTGAGAATAATAGTCTCCCTAATCATGTGTTTAAATTAACTAAAGCTCTCTATGGTTTAAAACAAGCCCCAAGGGCTTGATATAAGAGACTTAGTTCTTTTCTTATTGAAAATAATTTCTCTAAAGGCAAGGTCGATACTATATTGTTTATCAAAAATTTTAAAAATAATTTTCTTATTGTTCAGATTTATGTTGATGATATTATCTTTGGCTCTACGAACGAATCTCTTTGTGAATCTTTTGCTAAAACTATGAGCCTTGAATTTGAAATAAGTTTGATGGGAGAATTAACCTTCTTTTTAGGCTTACAAATTAAACAACTAAGCAATGACATCTTTATTAGTCAAACTAAATATGCTTTCGATTTGCTAAAAAGATTTAATATGGATAGCTCAAAAGCTATCAACACTCCAATGAGCACCTCCACTAAGTTAGAAATAGATGAGAGTGGAGAAAGCTTTGATCAAAAAACTTATAGGGGTATGATAGGATGTTTACTTTACTTCATTGTAACTAAACCGAATATCATGTTCAGTGTAGGACTTTGTACTAGGTTTCAATCGAATCCTAAGATATCTCATCTCAAAGCTGTTAAAAGAATTATTAGATATCTTAAAGGTACCACAAATCTAGGATTATGGTATCTAAAATCAATGAATTTTAAGCTAATTACTTATGCTAATGCGGATTTTGCTGGGTGTAGACTAGATAGAAAAAGCACATCAGGAATATGTCAATTTTTGAGACATACACTTGTTTCTTGATCATCTAAGAAACAAACTCGATTGCACTATCTACAATAGAAGCAGAGTATATTGCTGCTAGTGCATGTTGTGCACAAGTTGTATAGATGAAAAATATTTTAGAGGATTATAAGATTTATCTTAAAAATATTCTCATAAAATGTGATAACACAAGTGCAATATGTTTAACAAAGAATCTCATTCAACACTCAAGAACAAAACATATTGATATTAAACATCACTTTATACGAGATCATGTAACTAATCATGATGTAATTCTAGAGTTCATTGATACTAAACATCAATTAGCTGATATTTTTATAAAACCTTTAAGTGAAGAACAATTTGATTTTATCAGAAAAGAATTAGGAATGTTGACTTGTCCAAATGCATGAATTTGTTAAATTTCATTTTCGAACTTTCTTGATCCTTGATCAATCACTTAGAAACTCAATGCCGAAAATCTTATTTTACATGATTATATGCTTCAATAACATGTTAGAAATTGTGTCTTGATACCAAAAATTTCCATGATGATAAGCATGTTTTACCTTCATGATTGTAACAAAACAATGTTTGAATGCATGATTTTATATTTCTCTTCCAGACTTAATATTGTTGAATGGAGCTTTCATGAGCCTATGTCATATCAAGCTTATTTCATGTCAATGCTCCATGATTTTTGACATAAGGAATTAATTAACAAATGCATCTCTTATGGATTTACCTTATGAAAAATGATTTTTAAATCGAGAAATGGATTTGATGTAATGATTCTTTCACATGAATTCCTTCTTGATGAAGGAAGATTTCTTTTTGAGATGAACACTTGCAAGGATTTAATTTCACATGTATATCTTGATCCTTGTGAAAATGAAACATGATTTAATCTCTTATCGTTTTTAACTCAATGGCTCTCCTCCTTCCTGCAAAACATTAATGACAAATAAAAAGGGAAGAAGTAATGAAAGCTATCTCGTTAGTGGACTTTTCAATGATACCATATCATGATTGCTTGAAAAATAATTTGTATGAATGATATCTTATCACTTATTATTGAAAAAATGACATGAATCTTTTTATGACATGTATCTTTATCACACTTATTGTTGAATTGCTCTCCTTTTTGTTGATGACAAAGGGGGAGAAATATATGGTAAATTGATGATAGAATGAATTGCTATAATTGCTCTCCTTTTTGTTGATGATAAAAGAGGAGAAATATGTGGTAAATTGATGATAGAATGAATTGCTATATATATTTGATGATAGAATGAATTGCTATACACTTGAAATATTTGCATTAATGATAAGATATCTAGAGCTTACATTGCAATTTTATAATATTGATATCTTACCATATGATGAATTACTATGATTGCTATCCTTCGTGAAAAGATATGGTAAATTGATGATAAATTGATTGCCATATTGGCATTATGTTAAGATATCTAAAGTGTACATTGTAATTTTACAAATTGTTATCTTACCATATGATGTATTGCTATGATTGCTATCCTTCACATTTGAAATATGAGACTTGAAAATGGATATCAAGTCATGACATCATTTTCAGAAAGTTACATCATGATAGGAATCATGATGGGTATTGATAAGTTTAAATGAACTTAACTTATCAATATATCTCTTGAATTCAAAGGCTTTGAATTCAAGAATAACTTATCTCAAGTATGACATATAGATAGGGGGAGTTAAAGTTAACTCCGTCATCAATTGATTGTCATCATAAAAAAGGAAGAGATTGTTGAATCTCGGATTTTGATGATGAAGTCAATTGTCATTTGTTTATCTAATCTATATGTTGAGATAAGTGTGCAAGATTAACTACGATGGCAGTAAGACATGTAGCAGGTGTTGAGCTGGAGTCAAGACCAAGAACATGTTGGGGATTCGAGAGTTCGTCGGAAGTTCAGATGTTCGTCGGAGGTTCTGTGAGAACAATTCAAGAAGTTCAGGAGCTTGCCAAAGAAGCTCATTGGAACTCGCAAAAAGGATCGTCGTGAAGTCCAGGAGGTTGTCGGGAGTCCGTCGGAGCATTGCCGGGGGTTTGTCGGATGTTTGCCGGAAGCTCGTCGGAAGAAACGATTGACATATTGAAACATGATTTGTAGTATGGATGTCTTAATTATCGTAGTTAGCAGGTAGATTAAATTAGAATTGGGAGGTGATCCTATTAACTTAATATGGGGCCAACTGAGCCCTTAACAGACCCAAATTGGGACGAATGGATCAGCCCATTCGGAGCCAGAATTCTTGGCCGGTGGTGGCACCACCAAGGAGACTCGGTCTCCCAGGAGTTCTGGGCAGTAGTACCACCCCTATCAGGTGGTGGTACCGTCAGTAGTTATTACTACCAATGGTGGTACTGCCCATGTCAGGCGGTGGTGTCGCTTGAGCTCGGTCTTCGAGCGCTGTCAGATGGTAGTACTACCCAGACTGAGTGGTAGTACCACTCAGTGACAGATGACAGGTGGTAGTACTACCCAGTTATGGTGGTGGTACCGCTAGGACCTTGAAAATCTAGGAATTGACACTTTTGAGCTCCAAATTCAAACTGATTAGGGCTTATATAAACCCCACCCTTTCTACATGAAAGGGCAACCGAAAGCTTACTTTTATTATGAGTAATTGAGAGCTTAAAAGTGTTGTAAAAGCTAGAGTTCTTCTCCCTCTTTCTTTATAAGTGTTGATCATTCAAGAGAGGAGTGAAAACTTGTAAGGGTTGTCTCCTAAGCTCATCAAAAAGAGAAAAGCTATAAAAGGGTAGTTGGTCTTCGCCTATTGAAGGAAGGCCTCTAGTGGACGTTGGTGACCTCATCGGAGGAGGAAGCCAAAAATGGATGTAGGTCAAGATTGACCGAACCACTCTAAATCTCGATTTGCATTTATTTTTTGCTCTTTATCTTAACTGCAAACTGCCTTATTGCTTTACATCAACTAAACTTCTGCTTTCTCTCAACTTAAAAGATCTTTCTAAAATAGTTTTCATCGAAATTAGATTTCATCATACGAAAGTCGTTTTAACCGACGAAAGTTTTCCACTGCACTAATTCACCCCACCCCTCTTAGTGCTCTTGATCCTACAGAGAGCAGTTGGGAGCCAAGAGGAGCATTGCAGCTGGAGTAGAAGATTGAAGACTCAGCAAAAGTGAGGAGTTGCACTATCGGCAAAAGGCTTCGACGAGGACGTCGAAGGAATAAGTGGGGGAGAATGTCACGGACAAACTTCTAAATAGGATGTTTGATGTAATGCTTATGTATGTTTGTTTCTTACGTATGTTCATGCTTTGCACAACATATAGAGGGATGGCCAAGGCTTAATAGTCCTATTTTAGTTAGGTCTGGTGGCCACTTTAGGCTTGTAAATAAAGGTTATGCCATGTGGACACTTGTGAGATATTTTCGATCTGTAGTAGACCATTTTGACCCTTTGTTATGTAACTATTCAGAGCTTGTAAAGTCTGTTTGTAATTTGCATTATCTACGAAGTGTTTTCAGAAATATTTGCTTATGGATCCCGAGTGAGGCGTTTCCTTTAAACCATTTTCTCTTTTATAGGTCATAAGGAACTATGGGAGGCTTCAGGGAGGCTGACCTTTGCGGATGGACACATAAGGGTGCCGTACGACTTAGGCAAAACCAGCTAAGTCTGTGATAGTCGGGTCGGAGGATCAATCGACGTATCGACAGAAGGCTTCGGGCTATGGATTTGGTCATTGGGCCAAGAAGAGCAGATATTGTGCTAAGGATATCAGAGTTATGAAGTCAACTGGTCAATTGGGCAATAGGCCGCAAGAGAGGACGATGCACCGAAGAATTGGACGAAGCGTCGATAGACCAATGACATGCCGGACAACATGATTCAAGCTTAGTAATAATGTAATAATTGTTTAGATCAAAGTGTGTTTTTACATGTGCAGGATTAACTACGATAGCAAGGCATAAACAAAATGAAGTCTCGGAGTCATGAACGTAATTTCGTTGGGAGTTCGAGAGTTCGTCGGATGTTCTGCAGGAACCAGCCAAGAAGTCTTGAAGCTTGCTAGAGAAGCTTATTGGAACTCACTAAGAAGATTGTCGTGAAGTCTAGGAGCTTGCCAGTGCTAGTCATAGGTGCCCAGAAAGCCAATCACGTGAGTGATGGCACGTGCGACTTAATATAGAATCTTTTTGCTTATTATATTTTGGCATATATCACTTTATAACTATTGCATAAATGCATACATATATTGTGATGTCCTTGGGTTTGTGCAATAGGAATCGGATCGTGATGAGATCATGATAGTAAGATCGATTCACCTTTAAACACATATCCTAAATAATCTCAGTCATAGGTTACTTTCGAGGGATATCGTGATAACCCGGACGGTACCGTGTGTTTGTATACCCGTCCATATGATAGATGCAAATTTGGTCTCATAGCTGCTTGTGTAGGGACACTAGGGATACAATAGATGTGCTCATTGGAGAATGAGTTCATCGATTGATCCGCTTACGGAATGCTTTGGATGGTTGATGATGCCTTATTGTCGGACAAATGATTCCGTAGTCCTAGTGGTGTATCCGGTCCTTAGACTAGAGACACCAAGGATGTTCTGTATGAGTACTCCACTCTTTGATACCGGACTTATAGGTTTGGCTGTCCCCGATCTAGTACATTGGTCATTGGGAGTGGTAGTCGACCTTTACGAGGGCTATTGAGTGTCGATAGAGGATCATCCACTCTCTGCGTCATGAGAGGAATATCCCATGCATTCTTGCTCGGACAAATCCCCGGCCAGGTCATTCGGGTTGAGAGAGAAAAGAGTTCTCCGGAGAATCCGATTAGAGCGAGACTTCGAGAAGAAACCGTGTGGGTCTGACAACACCATGCTCGATATACGGTCTCTGGTATATGAGATGGATGAGGGACTATAGGTACACGGTAACTGAGGACAGACATGTCTAATGGATTGGATTCCCCTGTATCGTCTGGGGACTACGGCATAGTGGCCTAGTACGTCCGTAGTCGATGAGTAGAGTGAATTATTATAGAGATAATAATTCACCGAGTTAGAAGGAGTTCTGATAGGTATGACTCACGGCCAGCTCGATATTGGGCCTAGAGGGTCACACACATATGGTAGGCATTGCGATGAATAGAGGTTCAGATATGAGATATCCGACGGAGCCTTTGTCTTATTGGATGCAGATCCAATACCCACTAGGGGAGGACCCATTAGGGTTTGACAGGGGACCTCTATAAATAGGAGGGATTCAGAGCCCCATGGGCTAGAGAGCTTTTGTTTGCCTTTTCCTATTCTCCTCTCCATCTCAGAGTAGGTATGGAGTTTTGAGGAGCATCGTCGCAATCTTGCTGTGTGGATCACCACTAGAGAGGAGGACGCTTGACCTCCTTCACCCTTTCCTAAGGATCTATAAGGAAACAAGGATATACAATCTCCCTAGGTAACACAATCTACTCTATACGCAGTTTCATGTTTCGCGGATTTTTGCGTACCAATCTTCGCACGACGACGAACATCTCTTTGGGAATCGGGGATTTTGTTTTTCTTGTTCTTCCGCTGCGCATATGATGTCGCCCCAAGGATTTCCCAACGGTGGTATCAAAGCCAGGTTGCTCGTGCGAATGATTGGTTTTGAACTGCGTGTGTTGTGTTTAGGAAGAATTATGACGTCAAAAATGTTGACGCAAAAACAAGGAAGGGCAGCAACAGTTGCTTCCCTCGATATGCGTGTGTGCAACGCAGCCGAAGGCGGGCAGCACAGGGGCTGCGTCTGCTGCAGAGGCGCCGCAGGGCAGCGGCGCCCGCTGCCGATGCTCCTGCGGGCGAAACCCCCCTAAGGGGCGGTCACCCGGCGGGACAGCACCGCCTGTGGAGGCGGCGGCGCCCGAAAGGGGCACCCACCCGTAGCGGCAGCACTGCCAGCGGGCGTGTCGCCTGCAGGCGAGGGCAGTGCCCTCGCCCCGCCGCACAGGCCGCCGCCGGCAGGGTGGCGACGACGACAGCAGCGAAAAGGGGAAAGGGCATTAGGGTTTTCTGGGCAAAAGACAGTTTTGCCCCTCGAAATTTGAGAAATTCCAATTTCTATCTTTTGTCCAAATTACGAAAATACCCCTATGAATTCAGAAATTTCCTATAATGTCCCTGATTTCAGAAAATATTAATTAATTAAATGGTTTAGTTGATTATTACTTTTTTATTATTATTATCTAGTAGTCCTACATGATGATGATTATTTATACATGTGATGTATGATGTGTGGACGGATGATCATGGACTGTGTGATGTGTGTACCTGTGATTATTATTATTGAGGTCTGCGAACCTCCATTATATTTATCATTTATTGTCGGGTTTGCGTGCCTATTATTAAGTTGTAATCACATGAGGAGACACAGCGGGGCCCACGAGACGGACGATCGTGATGCATGAAGATGCATCAAGATGTCGACGGAACCGACAAGGACGAAATGGACGATCACAGGGCATGGAGATGCACCGTTGCACACATAGATCTTGATGTGAGTGATTAGGCCTACTGGCTCGGGCCTAATCATATTAGGTTGTGGTCCATGATCATCTGATGTAATTGCTTATACACATACTAGATATGTATATATATTTGCATGCGATGTAGATATATATTAAATATGTATATGTGTGACATGTCATATTAGGAGACCAAATCATAGAAACATCTCTCGATAATATTAAGTCGGTAAACGTGAGACAATTAGATTGACCCACGTGGCCTTCCATCGTTATAAGTAGGAACCGATTCTCGGTATAGGTTGAGTTGGTCGAGTCCCTCGAGACTCACCTATATCGCGATTCGCTATCTTGCTTATGACATTGAGATGTCACCGGTGACCTGAGGGCATGGTATACTTGGTCGAGTCCCTCGAGGGTATATCATCAAATCAGACTCATCTTGTAACGAAGGTGTTGACTTAACCGAGCATCATGGTTGGTCGAGTCCCTCGAGGCCATGGTGATTCGGAGGCCGAACAGGACGGGAATCACAAGGAGTTGTGATCGACAACAGTTGCCTACCTTTTTTTAGGCTTAGTGTGATTGGTCGAAGTCTCTCGAGGTTACACTAAAGACGCCGATTAGATCCCATCCCCACTAGAAGTCTGCCGGAGACTTCCGTTTCACGTGTTGAGGGTGTCGCGACTCGTTAGTAAAATAGTGGGAGCATATTAAGATAGAAGTCCATATCTTGATAGTTTATTTCTTGCAAAATCAGCATGTTATTCATTTCTCCGCATCTTTATTTTCGAAAAATGTCGTTTTCAAATCCCTTTACGTGGCATACTTGATGTCAACCGCCTCACTGGTCCAAATTATACAGATTGGCTCCAGTAACTTGAGAATTGTTCTCACAGTGGAGAAAATCGGTAACGCCCTTGAGACAATGATGCCTGCTTAAGAAGAAGGGGCAACGAGGATGAGATCGCCGCCACGTGAAGTACATTGATGACTCCAGGTCTTGCTTTCAGTGCTATATGTTGGGCTCTATGACTCCGAGTTATAGAGACAACATGAAAAGATGGATGCAGATCCATTCTCCTACATGTCCGCAAATTGTTTGAGGAACAGGGAAGGACTCAGCGATATGAGATATCTAAGAGCCTCTTCTGCGCTAGGATAACTGAGGGGACACCGGTTCAGAACCATGTCCTAAAGATGATTGAGTGGATAGAGAAACTCAGGTCTAGGAATGGTCCTAGAGAATAACTTGTGTGTGGACATTGTGCTTTATTCCCTACCATATTCCTTTTCATAGTTCATAATGAATTTTAATATGAACAAGCTTGAAGTGACTCTCCCAGAGCTTCTCAATATGTTGAGGGAGGCAGAGAGTACTATCAAGAAAGAGAAGCCAGTTCTCTACACTGGTGAGACCAAAAGGAAAAGGAAAGCAGAAAGGTCCCTTAAGAAGGGAAAGGGCAAGGTCAAACCAGGTAAAGCAAAGGTTGCTAAGAAAGACCCAAAGAAAGGACAAAGGCCAAGCTTTCCACTGTGGTAAAGATGGGCATTGGAAAAGAAACTGCAAAAGAGTACCTTGTAGAAAGGGCTAAACAAAAGCTTGATGAAGCTTGGGGTACATTCATGATCGATCTCCATTTGTCAAAACTCTTATGATAACATATGGGTATTGGATACCGGTAGTGCTTATCATATATGCAATTCGTTAGTTCCGCAAGGTCTAGGAGACTAGAGAGAGGCGAGATGGACCTCAAGATGGGTAATGGAGCAAAAGTTGCTGTAGTAGTTGTTGGCGAGGTCGCCCTACATCTGCCTAGTGGAGCTTTTATTGCATTAGATGCATGTTATTTTGTTCCTTCTATTATCAAAAACATTATCTCCATTTCATGTTTAACAGTTAGTGGATATAAATTTGTTTTTGAGAATAATGGTTGTTCGATATTATTAGATGATAAGATCATCATGAAAGGAACATTGCATAATGGTTTATTTATATTATGAATGTAAATAATATAAATGTGTCCAAAAGGAAACGAGATGAGTTGAACAGTGCATACCTGTGGCACTCTAGGCTAGGTCACATCCATGAAAGAAGGATTCAAAAGTTGCTAAATGATGGATATCTAGATCCATTCGACTATGTGTCATATGCAACTTGTGAGCCTTGCATTCGTGGAAAACTGACCAACTCTCCATTTAGTGGAACTGGAGAGAGAGCCACTGAGTTGTTGGAACTCATACATAGTGATGCATGTGGACCCATGTCAACTCATGCCATTGGAGGTTACTCCTACTTCATTACATTTACTGATGATTTCTCAAGGTATGGATATGTGTACTTAATGAAGTACAAGTCCGAGGCCTTTGAGAAATTCAGAGAGTATAAGAATGAGGTGGAAAACCAGACTGGAAAGAGTATCAAAACTCTTCGATCAAATCGAGAAGGTGAGTACTTAAGTACATAGTTCACTCAGTTCCTCAAGGACCATGGGATATTATCCCAATGGACACCTCCTTATACACCTCAGCTCAATGGTGTCTCTGAAAGGAGAAATCGTACATTATTAGATATGGTAATGGTCCCATGATGATTTATTTGACCTACCCATCTCATTCTCGGGGATATGCCCTAGTAACCACAAACTTTTACCTTCCTCGTGAGTTCTAACTAAGTCAGGTAGTGTCTACACCATATGAGATATGGAAAGGGAAGAAGTCCGATCTTAAGGTTGTTAAGATTTGGGGCTGCCCAAAGACATGTTAAAAGACACAACCCCGATAAGTTAGAATCAAGGACGAGCAATGCAAATTTGTGGGATACCCCAAGGAAACTTGTGGGTATTATTTCTATCATCTCGAGGACCAAAAGGTCTTTGTAGCTAAGAGAGCAGTGTTCCTTGAGAAGGAACACATTCTTGGCGGAGATAGTGGGAGAACAATAGAATTGAGCGAGGTTGGAGAACCAAGCTCAAGCACCACTCTACCAGCCAAGTCCGTTCGGTACCTAATACACAAGTTTCAACTTTACGCAGATCCGATAGAGTATCCCATCATCCCGAGATATATGGGACATATTAAAGGAGAGGATGCAGAGGATATTGATCCTCGGACCTACGAGGAGGCTATTATGAGTATAGACTCCGAAGTGACAAGAAGGCATGAATTCGAGATGGATTCTATGTACTCCAATAAGGTTTAGAACCTAGTTGATGCTTCGAAGGTATTGTACCCATCGGTTGCAAGTGGATCTTTAAGAAAAGATCGGAGTAGATGGAAAGGTAGAGACCTATAAAGCAAGGCTAGTGGCTAAGGGGTATCGTCAAAGGCAAGGTGTTGACTATGACGAAACCTTCTCACCCGTAGCAATGCTAAAATCCATCAGAATTCTATTGGCTATTGCAGCACACTATGATTATGAGATCTGGCAGATGGATATGAAAACCGCATTCCTCAATGGGAACCTCGAGGAGGAGGTGTATATGATATAACCTGGGGAAACGTGTCCAAGAACTATCCAGATAAGGTGTGTAGGTTGCTTAGATCCATTTATGGATTAAAGCAAGCTTCCCGAAGTTGGAATATAAGATTTGATGAGGCAATCAGATCTTATGACTTCGTTAAGAACGAAGATGAGCCTTGTGTATACAGAAAGGTAAGTGGGAGCGCTATCACCTTTTTGCTATTGTATGTGGATGACATCCTGATCATTGGGAATGACGTAGGAATGCTATCCACAGTAAAGGCTTGGTTATCTAGACACTTCTCAATGAAGGACTTAGGGGAAGTATCCTATATTTTGGGGATTAGAATCTATAGATATAGATCCAAGAGGATGCTTGGCTTATCCCAGTCCAGGTACATAGAAACCATTGTCAAAAGGTTTGGCATGGAAAATTCCAAGAGAGGTCTCATACCAATGAGACATGGGATATCGCTTTCTACGAGTATGTCCCCAAAGACTCCAGAAGAAAGGGCGAACATGGATATGATACCTTATGCCTTAGCAATAGGGTCTATCATGTATGTTATGCTATGTACTAGGCCTGATATAGCGTATGCTCTGAGTGTCACGGCGGTATCAAAAGCGGATCCGTGCTTGGAGCACCGAAAGCAAGAAAGTGTATCCTTAAGTACTTGAGAAGGACTAAGGATCTTTTACTAGTATATGGAGGTAATAGCCTTAAGGTTGAAGGCTACATTGACTCAAGTTTTCAGTCTGATGTCGATGATAGCAAGTCAAATTCAGGGTATGTGTACACCTTGAATGGAGGAGCAGTGTGCTGGAAGAGTTCCAAACAAGATACCACTAATGACTCGACCACAAAGGCGGAGTACATTGCTGCATCAGATGCAGCAAAGGAGGGAGTTTGGGTGAAGAAGTGTTGGGAAATCATGGGGGCGACATCATATGCGCAGCGGAAGAACAAGAAAACAAAAATCCCCGATTCCCAAAAAAAGATGTTCGGTCGTCGTATAAGATTGGTGCATAAAAAATCCAGAAAACACAAAACTGCGTGATAGAGATTGTGTTACCTAGGGAGATCAGATATCCCTGTTTCCTTTGCAGATCCTTAGGAGAGGGTGAAGGAGGTCAAGCGTCCTCCTCTCTAGCGTGATCCACACACAGCAGGTTGTGACGACCTCCTCAAAACTCCAGTGCCTCCGAGGGTGGAGGGAGAGGAGAATAGGAAAGGCAAGCAAAAAACTCTAGCCTATGAGGCTGTGAATCCCTCCTATTTATAGAGATCCCATGTCAAACCCTAATGGGTCCTTCCCTAGTGGGTATTGGATCTCGCATCCAATAAGACAAGGGCTCACGCCGGATATCTCATATCCAACCTCTACTCATCGCAATGCCTACCATATGTGTGTGACCCTCTAGGCCCAATATCGAGCTGGCCGTGAGTCATACCGCCGAACTCCTTTCTAACTCAAAGGAATTATTATCTCTGTAATAATTCACTGACTCATCGACTACGGACGCATTTCTAGGCCACTACAGGTAGTCCCCGCACGATCTGGGGAATCCAATCCATTGGACCGTCTCGTCCTCGCTTACCATGTACCTATAGTCCCTCATCCATCTAATATCCCGTAGACTATATATCGAGCATGGTGTTGTCGCACCCATACTGGTTCTACTCGAAGTCTCGCTCTAATCGGATTCTCCTGAGAACTATTTCTCTCAACCCAAATGACCTCGCCGTGGATTTGTCCGAGCAAGAACACATGGGATATTCCTCTCATGACGCCGAGAGTGGATGATTCTCTATCGACACTCAATAGCCCTCGTAAGGTCGACTACCACTCCCAATGACCAAAGTACTAGATCCGGGACAAACAAACCTATAAGTCCGTATCAAAGAGTGGAGCACTCATACAGATATCCTTGGTGTCTCAAGTCTAAGGACCAGATACACCATTAGACTACGGAATCGCCTGTCGACAATAAGGCATCATCAACCATCCAAAGATTCCGTAAGCGATCAATCAAGAAACTCATTCTCCAATGAGCACCTTGTATCAGATCCCTAGTGTCCCTACACGAGCAACTATGAGACCACCTTTGCATCCATCATATGGACGAATATACAAAGACATCGCCTATCCGGTTATCACGATGTCCTCTCTCGAAAACCTATGACCGGATTATTTAGGATATGTGTTTAAAAAGGTGAATCGATCTCATTATCGTGATCTCATCACCATCCCATTCCCCATTGCACAAATCCAAGGACATCACAATATATATATGCATTTATGCAATAGTTATAAAGTGATATACGCCAAAAATATAATAAGCAAAAGATTCTCAGATCAAGTCATATGTGCCATCACTCACGTGATTGGCTTGTTGGGCACCTATGACTAGCAATCTCCCACTTGACCTAAAAGCCAATCACCTATATGTCCCATCCCCATCGGACTCCCCGTGACGCCAAAGACAATCTGAGACAACGGCTTTATCGGTGGATCTGCAATGTTATCTTCGGATGGAACTCTTTCCACTGCTACATCTCCTCAGGTTACGATCTCTTTATAAGCCGGAACCTCCTCGTAACACTTCGATGAGACCCGTTCCCTTTATTTGAGTAATCACCCCATAGTTGTCACAATATAAGGAAGTCGACTTGTCGCTATCTCATATCGACTCCCCAATCTGTGATGAACTTCTTCAACCGGATTCTCCCTTTTGCTGCATCTGATGCAGCAATGTACTCGCTGTGGGTCGAAGTCGTGAAGTGGTATCTTGCTTTGAACTCTTCCAAAGACACCGCTCCCTCCATTCAAGGTGTACACATACCCTGAATTCGACTTGCTATCATCCACATCGACTCGAAAACTTGAGTCAAGATAGCCTTCAACCTTAAGGCTATTACCTCCATATACTAGTAAAAGATCCTTAGTCCTTCTCAAGTACTTAAGGATACACTTTATCGCTTTCCAAATGCTCCAAGCCTTTGATCCGCTGATACACCGCCATGGACACTCAGAGCATGCGCTATATCGGCCTAGTACATAGCTTGGCATACATGATAGACCCTATTGCTGAGGCATAAGGTATCATATCCATGTTCGCCCTTTTCTCCGAGTCTTTGGGGACATATTCAGAGAAAACGATATCCCATGTCTCATCCAGATGAGACCTCTCTTGAAATTTTCCATGCCAAACCTTTTGACAATAGTTTCTATGTACTGACTGGGACAAGCCAAGCATCCTCTTGGATCTATCTCTATAGATTCTAATCCCCAAGATATAAGATGCTTCCCCAAGTCCTTCATGGAGAAGTGTCTAGATAACCAAGCCTTTATCAGGATAGCATTCCTATGTCATTCCCAATGATGAGGATGTCATCCACATATAACACCAAAAAAAGGTGATAGCACTCCCACTTACCTTTCTGTATACACAAGGCTCATCTTCGTTTAATCTGAAGTCATAAGATCTGATTGCCTCATCAAATCTTATGTTCCAACTTCTGAAGCTTGCTTTTAGTCCATAAATGGATCTAAGCAACCTACACACCTTATCTCAAGCAGTTCTTGGATACTAATCCCTCAGGTTGCATCATATACACCTCCTCCTCGAGGTTCCCGTTGAGGAATGCGGTTTTCACATCCATCCGCCAGATCTCATAATCATAGTGTGCTGCAATAGCCAATAGAATTCTGATGGATTTTAGCATTGCTACGGGTGAGAAAGTTTCGTCACAGTAGTCAACACCTTGCCTTTTGACGATACCCCTTAGCCACTAGCCTTGTTTTATAGGTCTCTACCTTTCCATCTACTCCATCTTTTCTTAAAGATCCACTTGCAACCGATGGGTACAATACCTTCTCTAAGCATCAACTAGGTTCCAAACCTTATTGGAGTACATAGAATCCATATCGTAATTCATGGCTTCTTTTCCACTTCCCCGAGTCTATACTCATAATAGCCTCCTCGTAGGTCCGAGGATCAATATCCTCTATATCCTCTGCTCTAATATGTCTCACATATCTCTCGGAGGATGGGGTACTCTATCGCACTCATGTAAAAGTTGATACTTGTGTATTAGGTACCGAATGCACTTTCCTGATCAGAGAGTGGTGCCTTGAGCTTGGTTCTCCAACCTCGCCAATTCTATCATTCTCCCACTGCCTCCGGTCAAGAATGTGTTCCTTCTCAAGGAACACTGCTCTTTAGCTACAAAGACCTTTTGGTCCTCGAGATGATAGAAATAATTCCCACAAGTTTCCTTTGGGTATCCCACAAATTTGCATCGCCTCTTCCCTTTGATTCTAACTTATCGGGGTTGTGTCTTCTAACATGGGCAGGGGCAGCCCCAGATCTTAACAACCTTAAGATCAGGGGCTTCTTCCCTTTCCATATCTCATATGGTGTAGACACTACCGACTTAGTTGGAACTCTGCTCGTAAGGTAAGTCTGCGGTTTCTAGGGCATATCCCAAATGAGATGGGGTAGGTCAAATAAACTCATCATGGACCGTACCATATCTAATAATGTACGATTTCTCCTTTCAGAGACACCATTGAGCTCAGGTGTATAAGGAGGTGTCCATTGGGATAATATCCCATGGTCCTTGAGGAACCCAGTAAACTCAGTACCTAAGTATTCACCTCCTCGATCTGATCAAAAGTTTTTGATACTCTTTCCAGTCTGGTTCTCCACCTCATTCTTATACTCTCTGAATTTCAAAGGCCTCGGACTTGTACTTCATTAAGTACACATATCCATACCTTAAGAAATCATCAAGAAATGTAATGAAGTAGGAGTAACCTCTAATGACATGAGTTGACATGGGTCCACATACATCACTATGTATGAGTTCCAACAACTCATTGGCTCTCTCTCCAGTTCTACTAAATGGAGATTTGGTCGCTTTTCCACCTAATGCAAGGCTCACAAGTCGTATATGACACATAGTCGAATGGATCTAGATATCCATCATTTAGCAACTTTTGAATCCTTCTTTTCATGGATGTGACCTAGCCTACAATGCCACAAGTATGCACTGCTCAACTCATCTCGCTTCCTTTTGGACATATTTACATTCATGATATGTGGAGTAGTGTCTAACATAAATAAACCATTATGCAATGTTCCTTTCGTGATGATCTTATCATCTAATAATATCGAACAACCATTGTTCTAAAAAACAAATTTATATCCACTAACTGTTAAACATGAAATGGAGATAATGTTTTTGATAATAGAAGGAACAAAATAACATGCATCTTATGCAATAAAAGCTCCACTAGGCAGATGTAGGGCTTACCTCGCCAACAGACTAATACAAAGAACTTTTGCTCCATTACCCATCTTGAGGTCCATCTCAGCCTCTCTATAGTCTCCCTAGGCCTTGCCGAACCCTGCAACGACTTGTATATATGATAAGCACTACCGGGATCCAATACCTATGTGTTATCATAAGAGTCCCACAAATGAAGACCGATCATGAATGTACCAAGCTTCATCAAGCTTTTGTTTTTTCCCTTTTGCAAGGTACTCTTTGTAGTTTCTCTTCCAATGCCCATCTTTACCACAGCTGTAAGCACTGTCCTTTGTCCTTTGCTGGGTCTTTCTTAGCAACCTTTGCTTTTACCTTTGTTTGCCCTTGCCCTTTCCCTTCTTAAGGGACCTTTTCGCTTTCCTTTTTTTTTCGGTCTCACCAAAGGTAGAGAACTGGCTTCTTTTCTTAATAGTACTCTCTCCTCCCCTCAACTTATTGAGGAGCTCGGGAGAGTCACCTCCAAGCTTGTTCATATTAAAATTCATTATGAACCGTGAAAAGGAATCTGTAGGGACTCAAGCACAATGTCCACACACAAGTTATCCTCTAGGACCATTCCTAGACCTGTGAGTTTCTCTATCCACTCAATCATCTTTAGGACATGGTTCTGAACCGTGTCCCCTCACCATCCTAGCTGAAAAAAAGGCTCTTGGATATCTCATATCGTTGAGTCCTTCCCTATTCCTAAACAATTTTCGACATGTAGGAGAATGGATCCGCATCCATCTTTTCATGTTGTCTCTCAGAACTCGAGTCATAGAGCCCAACATATAGCACTCGAGCAAGAGTGGAGTCATCAATGTACTTCACGAAGCGAAGGCATCTCATCCTCGCTTTCCCTTCTTCTTCAAGCGTAGGCATCATCAGATCAAGGGACGCATACGATTTTCTCCACCGTGAGAACAATTCTCAAGTTACGAGCCAATCCAGATAATTTGGACCAAGAAGGCGGTTGATATCAAGTATGCCACGAAGGGATTTGAAAGCACATTTTCTCGAAAATAAAGATGTAGCGTAAATGAATAACATGCAGATTTTGCAAGAAATAAACTATCAAGATATGGACTTATATCTTAATATGCTCCTACTATTTTACTAATGAGTCACGCGACACCCTCAAAGACGTGAAACGGAAGTCTCCAAAAGAGACTTCTAGTGGGGATCAGATCCAATCAGCGTCTTAGTGTAACCTCGAGGGACTCGACCAATCACACTAAGCCTAAAAGGTAGGCAACTCTTGCCGATCACAACTCCTTGTGATTCCCCGCCTTTGTTCGGCCTCCCAATCACCATGGCCTCGAGGGACTCGACCAACCATGATGCTTTCGGTTAAGTCAACACATTCGTTACAAGATGAGTCTGATTTGATGATATACCCTCAGGGACTCGACCAAGCATACCATGTCCTCAGGTCACCGGTGACATCTCTATGTCATAAGCAAGATATTTAATCATGATATAGGTGAGTCTCGAGGGACTCGACCAACTCAACCTACACCGGAATCGGTTCCTACTCATAACGATGGAAGGCCACGGGGTCAATCTAATTGCCTCATGTTTACCGACTTAATATTATCGAGAGATGTTTCTATAATTTGGTCTCCTAATATGACATGTCACACATATACATATTTAATATATATCTACATCGCATGCAAATATATATACATATCTAGTATGTGTATAAGCAATCACATCAGATGATCATGGACCACAACCTAATATGATTAGGCCCGAGCTAGTAGGCCTAATCACTCACATCAAGATCTATGTGTGCATCGGTGCATCTCCATGCCCTATGATCGTTCATCTTGTCCTCGTCGGTTTCGTCGACATCTTGATGCATCTCCATGCATCACGATCGTCCGTCTCGTGGGTCCCGCTATCGCATCCACGCTCCCGCTGTGCCTCCTCATGTGATTACAATTTAATCATAGGCACGCAGGCACGACAATAAACGAGAAATATAATGGAGGTTCGCAGACCTCAATAATAATAATCATAGGTACACACATCACACGGTCCATGATCATCCGTCCACACATCATACATCACATGTATAAATAATCATCATCATGTAGGACTACTAGATAATAATAAAAAATAATAATCAACTAAACCTTTTAATTAATTAATATTTTTTCTGAAATCAGGGACATGTAGGGAATTTTTCAATTCCTAAGGGTATTTTCGTAATTTAGACAAAAGATAGAAACTGCGTATAGAGATTGTGTTACCTAGGGAGATCGTATATCCCTGTTTCCTTGCAGATCCTTAGGAGAGGGTGAAGGAGGTCAAGCGTCCTCCTCTCTGCTGATTGATCCACAGCCAGGTTTTATTACCCTCCCTCAAAAACTCCAAAGCCTCTCGGGTGGAGAGGAGAGGAGAATAGGAAAGGCAAAAAAAAAGACTCTAGCCTATGAGGTTGTGAATCCCTCCTATTTATAGAGATCCCATGTCAAACCCTAATGGGTCCTTTCCTAGTGGGTGATTGATCCAATAAGACAAAGGGCTCAAAGTTTATAATCTCATATCCGGTCTCTACTCATCCAATGCCTACCATATGTGTGACCCTCTAGGCCCAATATCGGCCGGTCGTGAGTCATACACCTGTCGTAACTCCTTCTAACTTCGGTGAATTATTATCTAGTAATAATTCACTTCGACTCATCGACTCTTTATCGTATTAGGGCCACTACGCCAGAGTCCCCGACGATCTGAGGAGAATCCAATCCATTGGACTGTCTATCCTCGCCACCATGTACCTATAGTCCTTTCATCCATCTAATATCCCGACCGATATATAGCAGCATGGTGTTGTCGTACCCATCGGTTTCTACCGAGTCTCGCTCTGTCAATTCCCCTCGGAGAACTATTTCTCTCTCAACCCAATGACCCTAGCTAGGGATTTGTTTGAGCAAGAACACATGGGATATTCCTCTCATGACGCCGGAGGATGATTCTTCTATCGACACTCAATAGCCCCTCGTGAAGGTTACTACCACTCCCGACCCGCACTAGATGGGGACAGCCAAACCTATAAGTCGGGTATCAAAGAGGGAGCACTCATCTGAGACATCCTTGGTGTCTCAAGTCTAAGGACCGTATACACCACTAGGACTACGGAATGTCGTCGACAATAAGGCATCATCAACCATCCAAAGATTTTATAAAGCGGATCAATCAGTGAACTCATTCTCCAATGAGCACACTGTCGTATCCCTAGTGTCCCTAAGACGGCAACATGAGAGACCGGGGCATCCATCATATGACGGATATAACACACCAAAGTTCTCAGGTTATCACGATGTCCCTCTCGAGTAACCTATGGCCGGGATTATTTAGGATATGTGTTTAAAGGTGAATCGATCTCATTATCGCGATCTCATTACGATCCGATTCCCATTGCACAAATCCAAGGACATCACAATATATATATGCATTTATGCAATAGTTAAAAAAGTGATATACGCCAAAATATAATAAGCAAAAAGATTACGTATCCAAGTCACATTGCCATCACTCACGTGATTGGCTTGCGGGCACCTATGACTAGCAAGAAGTTCATCACAGCTTGGGAGTCGTGTTTGGGCTTGAAGAGCCATCTCCCTATATTGTGACAACAGGCGATATCGCAGTCAGCAAGGAACCTAGGTCTCATCGAAATCTAAGCATGTTAGGGAGGTTTCCACCTTATTAGAGATCGATCGATGACCAGGAGATGTAGTAATGGAAAGAGTTCCAACCAAAGATAACATTGCAAATCCAATCGACAAAGCCGTTGTCTCAGATTTGTTTTGAGCATCACAGGGGTCTGATGGCGATCAGACACATAGGTGATTGGCTTTAGCATCATAGGGGTCTCCCACTTGACCTAAAGCCAATCACCTATGTGTCTGATCGCCATCAGACCCCTGTGATGCTCAAAACAAATCTGAGACAACGGCTTTGTCAGTGGATTTGCAATGTTATCTTCGGTTGGAACTCTTTCCATTACTACATCTCCTCGGGTCACGATCTCTCTAATAAGGTGGAACCTCCTCAGAACATGCTTAGATTTCTGATGAGACCTAGGTTCCTTTGCTTGAGCCGACGCCTCCGCTTTTGTCACAATATAGGAGATCGCTTTCGCTACCCTAGATCACTCCCAAATCAGATGATGAACTTCTTTGCTAGTCATAGGTGCCCAGCAAGCCAATCACGTGGAGTGATGGCACGGTGACTTAATATAGAATCTTTTTTTGCTTATTATATTTTGACATATATCACTTTATAACTATTGCATAAAAATGCATACATATATTGTGATGTCCTTGATTTATGCAATGAGAATCGGATCGTGATGAGATCACGATAGTAAGATCGATTCACCTTTAAACACATATCCTAAATAATCCCTGGGCCATAGGTTACCCGAGAGGGATATCGGATAACCTGGACGCACCGGGTGTCAGATACCCGCCCATATGATGGATGCAAATGGTCTCATAGCTGCTTGTGTAGGGACACTAGGGATACATTACAGTGCTCATTGGAGAATGAGTTCACTGATTGATCCGCCACGGAATGTTGGATGGTTGATGATGCCTTATTGTCGACAAACGATTCCAGAGTCCTAGTGGTGTATCCGTCCTTAGACTAGAGACACCAAGGATGTTCTGATGAGTACTCCACTCTTTGATACCGCACTTATAGGTTTGGTCGTCCCATCTAGTACAAAATGGTCATTGGGAGTGGTAGTTGACCTTTACGAGGGCTATTGAGTGTCGATAAAGGATCATCCACTCTCCAGGCCATGAGAGGAATATCCCATGTGTTCTTGCTCGCACAAATCCCGCCGTGGTCATTCGGGTTGAGAGAGAAAGAGTTCTCCTGAGAATCCAATTAGAGCGAGACTCGAGAAGAAACCGTGTGGGTCTAACAACACCATGCTCGATATACGGGCCTCCGGTATATTAGATGGATGAGGGACTATAGGTATATGGTAATCGAGACAGACAGGTCCAATGGATTGATTCCCCCAGATCGTCTGGGACTACGACGTAGTGGCCTAGTACGCCCGAAGTCGATGAGTCGAGTGAATTATTACAGAGATAATAATTTTATCGAAAGTTAGAAGGAGTTCGACAGTATAACTCGCCAGCTCGATATTGGGCCTAGAGGGTCACACACATATGGTAGGCATTACGATGAATAGAGGTTCGGATATGAGATATCCGACGAAGCCCTTGTCTTATTGGATGCAGATCCAATACCCACTAGGGGAGGACCCATTAGGGTTTGACAGGGGACCTCTATAAATAGGAGGGATTCAGAGCCCCATGGGCTAGAGAGCTTTTGTTTGCCTTTTCCTATTCTCCTCTCCATCTCCACCTCAGATTTGGTCTGGAGTTTTGAGGAGCGTTGTCGCAACCCTGCTATGTGGATCACCGCTAGAGAGGAGGACGCTTGACCTCCTTCACCCTCTCCTAAGGATCTACAAGAAACATGGATATACGATCTCCCTAGGTAATACAATCTACTCTATACGCAATTTTATGTTTCGCGGATTTTTACGTACCAATCTTCGCACGACGACGAACATCTCTTTGGGAATCGGGGATTTTATTTTTCTTGTTCTTCCGCTGCGCATATGATGTCGCCCCAAGGATTTCCCAACAGCCAGGAGTCCGGTAGAATATTGCCGAGAGATCGTCGGAAGTTCGTTAGAAGATCGCCGGAAGCTCGCCAGAAGAAACTAGACTTACATACTTGTTTAGCTTAGTAAATGTCTTAGATTTTATAGTTAGCACGTAATTGGGATTGGAATTGGGCCAACCCAATTATGAGCTAGTTGGTCCCCTATAAGGACTATGTTGGGCCCAATAAAAGGCCTAAACAATGCCCCAAGAGATGACACCATTATGGCACAATCTTCGAGACTATGTCAGGCAGTGGTACCACTAGTTTGGGTGGTGGAACCACCCCTGGCAGGGTGCCAAGCGGTGGTACCGCCAGTCTGGGTGGTGGTACCACCGTGTGGCAGGGAGCCAGGTGGTGGTACCACCGAGTGGCAGGGAACCAGGCGGTGGTACCGCTAGACTGGGCGGTGGTATAGCCCAGTGCAGTGTTAGTGTCAGACTGACCCTGGCTGTGGTACCGCCCAGTACAGGCGGTGGTATCGCCCGAACCTAGGAAACCCGGGATGAGATGTTTTTAGGCTCCAAGTTTGAATCAACCTATGGCCTATAAATACCCCTCTCATCCCTAGTTAAACTACACAAGACTTGAGAGTAAAAATAGAAAAAAAACGCTGCTGCAATCTTGTGTGAACTCTTCTAAAAAGTTCTTAGTGTTAGAATAGTTTGAGAGAGGAGTAAGTGGGGGTGTAAGGGTTATCTCCTAAACCCGGTAAAAGAAGAATCGAGTTGTAAAAGATAGTTGGTCTTCGCCTATTGTAGAAGACCGATAGTGGATGCCAGTGGCCACGACGGAAGAGGAATCGGTGAAGTGGATGTAGGTCACGATGACCGAACCACTATAAAATCGGTGTGTTCTTCTCTAGTTTACATTTCTATATTTTTAAGTAATTTACTTTACTGCAAACCTCTTAACTTGCTTTACGTCCATTATGCATCTTCCATACGCTTTCAAGCTATCTTTCGAAAATGCTTTCAAGTTAACCTCTCTCCAAAACGGTTTTCGTCGAAATCAATTTTTATCGTACTAAGATTTTTGAACCGACGTAATTTTACCGCTGCACTAATTCACCCCCCCCCCCCTCTTAGTGCTGATCCTTTTCCTAACAGTTGGTATCAGAGCCTCGTTATTTCTTATTTGGTTTAACACCCAAGAGAAATGACACTTTTCGGCTTTTAAGAGGGTCACTCTCTCATTCGTCCTCCCTTTTTTAATGGGATGGACTACAAATATTGAAAAACTCGAATGAGAGTTTTCTTGCTTTCTTTGGAGTTGAACTTATGGAACATTATTGAAAATGATTTTCGAAGGTTTTCTCTTCCAGTGAACCATTGGAATGATTTAGAGAAGAAGACATTTTCTTTAAATTCTAGAGCTATGAACGTTCTATATTGTGCCTCAGACAAAAACGAGTTTAAACGGGTTTCTATTTGCAAAACGGCTTTTGATATATGGCACACTCTCGAAATCACACACGAAGGCACTAATAGAGTAAAAGATTCTAAAATAAATCTTTTAATACATGATTTTGAACTATTTCGAATGAAGCCAAGTGAAACTATTAGAGACATGTATACCCATTTTACGGATGTTCACCCATTTTACGGATGTCATCAATAAGATTTTATGATCGCTTTCTAAGAATTGAGATTCAAAAATAACGGCTATACAAGAATAAAAAAATTTGAATATTTTTTTGATCGAAGAACTTATCGGGTATCTAATGACTTATGAAATGACATGCAATGCATGTAAAGAACTTGAGAACCACCTTCCAAAGAACAGGAAGGATTTCAGACTAAGAACAATCAAATACCACTAAAGCATAAGCTTAAGTGATGGTGAACATGAACTCCTTATTATGAAATTTAAAAGGTTCATGAAACAAGAGTTAAAGAATAAAAATAAACTTAAAAAGAACGTAACTAGTTATGAATGCAAGAAGAAGGAAGCTCTTTGGGACGAATCAAGTTCATCCGAAAATGAGGAGAAAATTAACAAAGGCAAGGTGGCAAACTACGCCTTAATGGCTTTCGACGATGAGGTAATCAAAATGCTCTTAGTTTACTTTGAAATTACATAATGCTTTTCATGAGTTATTTTTAATTTAGTTTAGAATAATTATTTTTCTTGAAAATTATATTTTTAATTATGTAATGAAAATATAAAAAAATTAGGAATCATACTTATCATGCTAGTAATTTTGAAAATGATAATGATAAATGCATATTTCATGATAAACAAACAAAATGATTTTGAATGCCTTATGAAATCATGCTTGATGTTTTAATGATGAAAATACAACTAAATGTTAGATTTAAATCTAATGATTAATCCTATGTTTAATATGTTATTTTTTTTGTCATGATGATTTTGATTAAAGATGATTTGAAATTATGCTTAATGAGTTTATCTTTCTAAATTATGCATGATGATTCTTGCGATTTATGGATTATCGATTTTTACTATAATGAAATAGACTTTTATGGTTTTAAAAATAATACATATTTTTGATTTGACATAAATGAAAAAGGCATGCTAATATGAAATCAATCACTTAAAATGAAACACATAAAAAGAAAATTATATTATCATTGGAATTAAAATAATGAATCAATTTATGTTATGAATTTTGTAATCCATGAAATTGATTTTAATGAATCTATTTGTATAATTTTTATGAATCTCTTAAAAGTGACTTTATTGATTTAACAAGTTGAATGATTTGAAGATAAATGACAGATTTTCTCTTGATTATAACTTGTGATTTTTTTTTATGAATCATCATCTTAATTTTGAACTCCTATGTTTCCTTTTACCATTTATCTAAAAAGGAGAGAATGATGAATCTATCTATTTTTTTTATGAATCTCTTGAAAATGATTTTGATTTGACGATTTGAATATGAATGAGTTGTATCTTGAGTTTTTGAGATTTATAACTTGAGATTTCTTATGCTTAAATCAAGATTTTATATGCATGAATTGAAATCTTTTTCTCCTAAGTTTTTTTACGATTTACTAAAGAGAATATCTTTTTAGAAATTCATGACTTAAAATTTTTTTTGAATATCTTTTATTATTTGATCTCTTAAGATTTTAATTTGATTATTTAAGAGGAGGTTTTTCAAAAGAAATCATGTCTTTTGGTATTCATATGATCTTATCTTTCATGATATGATTTTTATGCAATTCCTTGTATTCATGAAATGTTTATCTTATCACCCAATTAAATTTTCTTGATATTTTGCATGTGATGATATAAAATTATGCGTGAAATACTCATGATATTATGTTGATACATTCAAATGAGAATTTATGATTTGTATATCACATGATTTGATTGAATCATTATTGTAAAAGAAAAAGGAAATTGTTAGCTTGCACATTGCGAAAGAGAACAAACATATATACTAGCTTAAATAATAAAACATGAGATTGTTTATAAAATTTATTGTTCTCATGATGTGTAAATTGAAATAAAAGGAAATGAATTATGTCATTGTATTGTTATTCCCTTCTTTTTGCCAATGACAAAGGGGGAGAAAGAATTGCTAGTATGCATATCTCTAAAGAGAAAAATTGCTTGCTTGCACTTCTCAAAAGAGAAGAAAGAATGATGCTATCTTATGAATTTTACTAAGTTACACATTTTAAGAAAATACAAAAATGATGCTATCTTATATATTTTAAAAACTTGCTTGTTTGAACACCGTAAAGAAAAACAAATATGCCAACTTACACATCCTTAAATTTGCTAGCTTACAAATTACATGATGATAAAAATGAAGACTATGTTTATTATGCAATGATTTGAACTTATATGTCCAAATACTTGAAAGTTACACTTCTCCTTTTTGTTAATGACAAAAGGGGAGAAGTATGATCATGTTTGCATAATGACGTATTACAAATATTCGTAATGAAATTTGCAATGACTTGTATTCAGCTTGTATTCAAGGTTCTATCAATATGGCATATTGATAGGGGGAGTTAAGGTTAACTCCGTTATCAATTGGTTGTCATCATAAAAAAGGGGAAGATTGTTGAATCTCGTATTTTGATGATGAAACCAATTGATAAGAGTTTATGATTTGATTTATGTTTTGAGTGATGCAGGATACTTCGATCAGGATGAGACAATTAAAGTAGGAAGAATCATGTTGGGTCGGAGGAAAACATGTCAGAAGTTTGGACGTCAGACTGGAGGATCGATCGACGTATCGACAGAAGGTTTCAAACCATGGATTTGGGAATTGAGCCAAGAAGAGCAGATATTATGCCAAGGATATCAAAGTTGCAGAGTCAATTGGCCGATTGGGTAATAGGCCACAAGAGAGGACGATGCACCAAAGAATCAGACGAAGCGTTGATGGACCAATGACATGCCGGACAACATGATTCAAGCTTAGTAATAATTGTCTAGATCGAAGTATGTTTTTACATATGTAGAATTAACTATGAGTGTAAGGTATAAAGCAAAATAAAGTCCCGGAGTCAAGAACGCGATTTCGTTGGGAGTTCGAGAGTTCGTCGGAAGTCCGAACGTTCGTCAAAAATTCTGTAGGAATCAGCCAAGAAGTCTCGAAGCTTGCCAAAGAAGCTCATCGAAACTCACTAAGAAGATCTTCATGAAGTCCAGGAGCTTGTCAGGAGTCCACTAGAACATTACCGAGAGATCGTCGGAAGTTCGTTGGAAGCTCATCGAAAAAAACTAGACTTACGGACTTGTTTAACTTAGTAAATATCTTAGATTTCATAGTTAGCACGTAATTAGAATTAGAATTGGGCTAACCTAATTATGGGCCATTTGGGCCCATGTGAGGACTATGTTGGGCCCAATGAAAGGTGCAAACAATCCCCTAAGAGGTGACACCGTCGTGGCACAATCTCCGAGACTGTGTCAGGCGGTGGTATCGCCAGTCTGGGTGGTGGAACCACCCTTGGCAGGGTGCCAACGGTGGTACTGCCAGTCTAGGTAGTGGTCCTGCCCAATAGTAGGGAGCCGGGCGGTGGTACCACCCAGTGCAGTGTTAGTGTCAGACTGATACTGGCAGTGGTACCACCTAGCACAAGTGGTGGTACCGCCCGAATCCAAGAAGCTCGGGATGAAATATTTTTAAGCTCCAAGTTTAAATCAACCTGAGGCCTATAAATATCTCTCTCATCCCTGGTTAAACTATATAAGACTTGAGAGTAAAAATAGAAAGAAACGCTACTGCAATCTTGTGTGAACTCTAAAAAATTTAAAGAGTTAGAATAGTTTGAGAGAGGAGTAAGTGGGGGTGTAAGGGTTATCTCTTAAACCTGGTAAAAGAAAAATCAAGTTGTAAAAGGTGGTTGGTCTTTGCCTATTGAAGGAAGATCGATAGTGGATGCTGGTAGCCTCGACGGAAGAGTAATCAACGGAGTGGATATAGGTCACGACGACCGAACCACTATAAAATCGGTGTGTTCTTCTCTAGTTTGCATTTCTATATTTGAGAAATTTACTTTACTGCAAACCTCTTAACTTGCTTTACATCCACTATGCATCTTCCATACATTTTCAAGCTATCTTTAAGAAAACGCTTTCTTGTTAACCTCTCTCCGAAACGGTTTTCATCGAAATCAGTTTTTATCGTACAAAGGTTTTTTGAACCGATGCAATTTTACCGCTGCACTAATTCACCCTCCCTCTTATTTCCGACTCTTTTCCTAACACTGATTCCTTAATTATTTTGCCTTTTCATGATCGAAGTTAGTCCTGCATCACTTTTCTCAAACAACATATTAGATTGTAAACTCATCAATGGATTTCATCATTAAAATCTAAGATTCAATAATCTTCTCCTTTTTGTTGATGATAACTAATTGATGATGAAGTTAACCTTAACTCCCCCTATCTATATGCCATGTCAAAATAAAACAAATTTGAATTCAAAAGAAATAATAACATTTGAATTCAAGTGAAACAATTATGATCATATGCAACGTATCATTTCAAAATTATGCATCATCATTTAAACATAATTTTAAGTCATCGAGGTATACATGTACAATTTTAAACCATTACAAATCATCATCACCTTAGGCATGATACCAAAACAATAAATTCTCAAATCATCATTACTTGGGCATCATGATACCAAAACAAAAAAAATTCAAATCATCATACTTGGGCATGCATGATATCAAAACAATAAATTCTCAAATCATCATTATTTCTCCCCCTTTGTCATTAACAAAATGGAGAAAGTATAACTAGCATGGTTTTGAAATATAATTTCAAATAATTGCATATATCATTGCATAATTTTAAGATTTTGAAACATCATTGCATATACCATCGTCTTAGAACATGCAAACTAGCAAGTTTTAGAGATGTGAAAGTTTGCAAGTTTTGCTTCTTGAGATGGGCAAGCTAGCACTTTTCCATCTTTTTGAGACGTGCAAAAGATAGTACTCTAGCTTCTCTTTGAGATGCTAGCAATTCTCTTTCTCCCCTTTGTTATTAAAGAAAGAAAGAAAGGAAGGAGAAGGGAAGGATTCAATGGTGCAAATATTTCAACCATTACATGAACGAAAGAAAGATAAGTCATGAATATGAAATTCTATGAATTAAGGCTCTATTTTTGTAAATAGAAAGAGGAAGGATTCATAGGAAATGATCATCTCATGAAAAATAAAAAATCAAGTTGTGAACACCAAAACTCTATAAATCAAATCTCTTCTTTTGTAAATAGCAAAAGGAAGAAAACATAGGAAGCGATCTTGATTCGAGAGAAAGCTGAAGTTAAGAAAATCGAGAAATCAAGAGAAGGATTATGATTTGTTTGAAAGAAAATCTTATCTTTAGCAAATGGAAGAGTTATAGGATACGATCGTGATTCGAAAGAAAACTTAAGACATGAAAACCAAGAATTCAAGATAATGATAAAAAAAAAATATATAAGAAACATTCATGCATTTGGAAGATTTAACATGCCTATTTCTCTTTTAATAAAATCAAATTGCTCCTTATTCAATGGTTTTGTAAAAATATCTACTAATTGATGCTTTGTATCAATAAATTCCAAGATATATCATGATTATTAATATAATCTCTAATAAAATAATATATAATATCGATATATTTAGTTCTAGAGTGTTGAATGAGATTCTTTATTAAACATATTGCACTAGTATTATCGTATTTTATAGGGATGCTTTTCAAATAAATTTTATAATCTTCTAAAGTGTTTTTCATCTAAATAACTTGTGCACAACATACATCTACTGCTACATATTCAGCCTCGACTAAAGATAATGCAACCGAATTTTATTTTTTGGAAGTCCAAGATGTTAGGACCAAGTCGGCACTAAGATGGGGGAGGGTGAATTAGTGCTTACGTAAAAATTATGTCGATTTGAAAACTCATTCAATGTAGAAAAACCATTTCGATAAAGCCCGAATCAAAAAGTGTTTAAGCCTGACTTAGAGTAAATGTAAAGTCAAGTAAGCAGCTAAGTAAGCAATAAAAGTAAACAGTAAAGGAAAAGAGCATTCTAGATTTATAGTGGTTCAGTCGTCGTGATCTACATCCACTCTCGATTTCTCCTCCGTTGAGGTCACTAGTGTCCGCTATCAGTCTTCCTTTAATGAGCGAAGACCAACTGCCCTCTTACAACACTTTCTCCTTTTCACAAGTTTAGGAGATAACTTTACATGTCACTCTTTCACAAGTAGTCCCTCACACATCTCCATTAGGACTAACTCTAAGTACTAGGAGGGAACTCAGAGTTTTAGCATAGTTTACTCAATTTTTTTCTCAAGAATTCTTATCCCTTTCTTGCTGCTCAAGTGGGGTATTTATATGTCTCAAATGGTTTCAAAAATAGAGCCAAAAATTTTAATTTCTAGGTCTTCCGGGTACGAGCGGTACCATCGCCTGTAACTTGACATTGGGCAATACCATCACCTAGTCTGGCAGTAATACCGCTTGTTGATAGAGCCTCAGAGATTGGGCTCTAGCGGTACCACTGCCTGATAGCATTAACTATAGGTAGTATAACCACCTAGTCTAGGTGGTACCATCACCTAGACCACTTGGGAGGCTGTGCCTCAAGCGGTTCCACTACCCACCCTGGGCGGTACCATTGCTTGGCATGGCTCTAAGTGGCTGAGTGGGCCATCTATCCAGCCCAACTTAGCCTTGTTTTGGGCCTACTTGGCCCCTAATTGACTTAGCATGATTACACCAAAAGCTAACTCAATTAGCCCCCTAAACTACTTCGATCTTAGACAAATGATTATAAAGCATGAATCCTTTGTTCGACATGTCATTGGTTCATCCAACGTTTCGTCCGATCCTTTGGTGCATCATCCTCTCCTTCGGTGTATTACCCAATTGACATGTTAACTACCGTAACATTTGATCTCCTTGGCGCAATGTCCGATCTTTCGACGTGATGCCCAAATTCACGATACGAAGCCTTATGCCGACACGTCGACCGATCCTCTGGCCCGACATCCAATCTTCTGACTTGTTCACTTTGGCCGAATATCCAATTCCTCCTACTTTAATTAATTTGCCTCTCCTTGATCGAAGCTAGTCCTATATCAATCAAAATGTAAATTAGATCACAAACTCATCAATTGATTTTATCATCAAAATATGAGATTCAACAATCTCCCTCTTTTTGATGATGACAACCAATTGATGACGGAGTTTAAACTAAACTCCCCCTATCAATATGTCATATTGATAGAAACCTTGAATTCAGAAAATTATGACTATTTTAAAACATAAAAGTATATCATACCATGTATGATTCAACTTATCATCATATCTTCTCCCCCTTTGTCATCAACAAAAAGGAGAAGTTCATCTTGCAAGTTTTTGAAATATGTAAGTTTTACAACATACAAGCTAGCAACAATTTTAAGTTTTACAAGTTTGTAAAATTTACTTTTTGAGATTTGGAAGTTAGTATGTTTGCTTTTCTTTATAATGTTCAAACTATAAAGTTTTTGAAAAAGAATACGAGATAGTAAATAACAACTTTAGAACATGCAAGCTAGCAAATTTTTCACATATGAAAGTGTCACCCCAAACCCCCCCCCCCGAATCGTTGATATTATAATTCAACAGTAATATATTCCAGGATCCAATCACACATTTGAGGATACTGAGAAAATATTTAAGTCATTCACATCCATAATTCCCCAATTCATAAAACTTATGCAGTTTAAATTCATATACCATATCACTCTATGAATCATAAAATCTTAAACCAACTCACCAAGACAATAACCACCTCGTAAATCCACAAGTGTGAGATTCTACATTATCACAAAAACTGATATTTACCACATGTTCATATCAATACACAAATTAACTTAACACTCCAAAATCCTAACATAATAGGTCCATTAAACTTTTACAAAACTCATAAGTTCATATTTACCATCAACATTCCATTAGACACTAAGTGTACTTATACAATAAAAACATATTACCTATTAAAGGTTTTCCCAAAGTCTTCTAGCTTTCTACTGTCGTAGCTCAATTTAAACATTCTAGTAAGCAATAAGCTATCTTGAAAAATTTATATAGCAACAGGGTGAGCACATAGAGCTTAGCAAGCGACTAACATATCAATGACAAAAAAGGACAGTTTCAAAGCAAATAAGGTACCAAATACAAGGCAGGGATACAAGAGTTCATAGAAAGTTGCTCAACGAATGCAGAACTACAATATCATTTCATTCAAAGCATATTTTGTTTATAACAATTGAGTAAGCATATTCAAAGCAAATCATTGATTTAAGGAGTATTTTGAGCCATATCAGTGGCCTATAAAATGTTACGGAGCATATCAATGACATATAAAGCATTTCGAAGCATATCAAGGATGTATGAAATATTTTAGAGTATATCAATAAAAAATGAAACATTTCGGAATATATCATTGACGGATGAAATGCTTCGGAATATATCAATGGCATATAAAGCATTTTGGAGTATATTAATAGCAGATGAAACATTTCAAAATATATCAATGGCAGATGACATGCTTCATAACATATCAATGGCATATGAAGCATTTCAGAGTATATTAATAGCATAGAAAGCATTTTTATTCTTATCCAAAGTGCACATAGAAGCACATAACCAAAGCTCTAGCTATCATATCAAATACATAGATGGTGAAGTGAGATCATAACATAATATGGTCTATCCATTTCTGAATGACCACTAAACATAATCTAGAGCATCGTGGGCTTTAAGCACATACCCTTTACTATTTCTAGAAAAGGTCCAAATAATCCCTTTACCATTTCTAGCAAAGTTTTATATTATCCTACAAATACCAAAGTACAAAAGGGTATTGTGAACAATAAATTGGGACATATCAGAAACACATGCGGAACAATAGACTGCATATGCTTATACGAAATATTGCGATACAAACATGAGCTTTACATAATAGATTTAGGTATACAAATGATTAAAGGACAAGAGTATATAGGGATTCAAAGTAATAATGTAAAGCTCAACTGAAGTAAGGATGTTGGCTGAAATTAATTTCCAAAGAGATAAAACAAGAATAAGCGAAATTGATCAAAGCTGGAATTTGATAGAATTTGATAGACACATTACATGAATTATTTGGATAACCAATTATACTCCAATTTAACCAAAATTAGGATCATTCAAAATATGTATCAATCTAGATTTAGATAAATCAAGCTTTGCATGAATTGGAGATTCCAATATTGAGTTACCAAAGGTCAGAGAATATTATCTCTATTTTGTAGAATTCATTGAGTTGATTTGAACAGATGATTCAATAGGCATTAGTACTCTAAATCATTCAAATTAGATATGCACAGAAAGATATATGAGTCTAGTTTATGATAAATATATTTTAAAGAGATTAGAGTTTTCAATAGAGAGTTATAAGTAACAAAGTACAAAAGATCAAAACTGATAGTCTTTATCTTATAGATTTCATAGGGTCAATTGAAATAACAGTTTGGATAAGCAAATAGACTCTAAATTTATCATTATTAGTGTAAAACAAAAGAGATATGAGTCTATTTTTGGATAAATTTAGTTTTCCCTAAATCCAAAATCGATGTAGAAAGTTATAGCTAGAACAATATAGAAAGGTCAAATCTTTAAAAAATTCTAGATTCATAGTTTTATTCCCAAACGAAAGAAATATCATGTATGAAGCCAAAATCTTCTAAAATTTTTAGGATTAAGATGAAATTAGAGATCAAGAGTTATGTCAAAAGGGGTTAGAATATTTGCCTTAACAAATTTGAGTCCCAAAGGTGTGGAATTGATGTAAAATCTCAAGCCAAGACAAAGCTTTTTCTTCCTCTACTTCAATTCCTCTTCCTTCTCTTCTCAAACTTATGCTGCAGCATCTTAAGTTTACATTTAGTTTCTCCTTTAAAGCTTTTGATTAGGCTAATATAAGGATTTCAAGATGGTGAGCATGCATAAAAGAAGCCTATGTATCATTCTTAGAATAAACATAGGTGGCACCCTTCTTAGGTTAGCTAGTGACACATGTCCTACTTTTTTTTAATTAAAACTTAATATGAATCTTTCATAAATCATATCTAATATCTAATATTTACATTTAGGTTCCTATATTACAAATAAGACCTTATAGAATTTTTTAAAAATGAGGGGTGTTACAGAAAGTTGGCAAAATTTTTGCATCTTTTGAAATGAGCAAGCTAGCAAGTTTTTCTTTCTTTTGCAATGTGTAAGTTTTCAAATTTTACATCTTAAGCTGGCAATTCTTTCTCCCCCTTTGTCATTGTCAAAATGAAAGGAAAAATATAATATTATAATTCTTTTTCCTTTACATCAATTTTTACATCATGACAAAGATAAATTTGCATCAACATTTCAATCATAAAAAATGAAAGATCAGTTCATGAATACCAAGAGATCATGTGTCATTTTTGACAAATCTCTTCTTTTGTAAATAGAAGGAATAATAGGAAATTATCTTGATTCAAAAAGAAAACTTCCAAGTTGTAATCAAAAGAATAATCATGATTCATTTGGATGAATGTTCTCTTAAAAGAGTGAATCATACAAAAATCAAGAAAAATATTTCATATAAAATACATCCAAAGTCGTAAACATCGATAAATGATTCGATTAAATATATCATCTCATTATTAAAATGAATCATATGAAAAGAAATCCAAAATCATCATCAAAATCACTTTTCAGAAAATTTAATGAAAGCAACGCAAATAGATTACTATAAGATTAAAAATAACTCAAGTTCTTTTAGTTCCAAATTTTGTGATTGATTTAGTTCTCTAGTCTCAGACAAAGGCCATGTATTATCATTTATAATCGAAAAGCAATATAGAAATCATCAGGATACACATTATTGCTTCTTAAAATATACATAGAATTAATCTTATTAAGTGTACAAGCATTAGATTTAAATCTAATATTTTTTTCCTTTATTATAAAACATACAATTTTGATGATCATTTTTTTTAACAATTTATATATAATTTTTCTAAACTAATTTAAAAATAACTTATGAAATGTATCAAGTGATTTCAAAATAAGGTAAAGGAGTTTTGGTTGAGTTACTTCATTATCAAAAGCCACCAAAGCGTAATTCACAACCTCATCTTTCGATGCACTCGTTTTGTCCCATATTGTCTTGAATACTTTCTTCTTCTTTTGTCGCTTCTTCTTCATTTGCAGACATTCCCTTTTGAAGTACCTCGGCCGATTGCATCTATAGCAAGTTATTGTGTTCTTTTCAAGTTCATTTTTATTCTTTGATTTGTATTTTATGAACTTTTTAAAATTTCTTATTAGGAGTTCAAAGTCATCATCATCACAACTTGACCGGTGCTTGAAACAGGATTATAAAAGAGATGCTCGAAACAGGAGTTATTCGGCTAAGTTGCAGCCCCTACTCTTCACCAGTGCTCCTCGTACGAAAGAAGGACAGAACATGGCAAATGTGCATTGATTACCGAGCTCTCAACAGCATAACCATCAAGGACAAATACCCTATTCTAGCAGTAGATGAATTAAAGGGAGCACAAGTCTTTACAAAGATGGACCTTCAATCCGAGTATCATCAAATACGAGTGTGTGAAGAAGACATACCAAAAATCACCTTTTGAACACACAATGACCACTACGAATTTTTGATAATGCCCTTTGGTCTCACCAATGCTCTCTCCATCTTCTAGAGTCTTATGAATGATATTTTCTGGAATTATCTTCGTAAGTTTATGTTGGTTTTCTTCGATGATATCCTTATTTATAGCCCTTCTATTGAAAGTTATTTTTATCACTTACAACTTGTTTTGATGATTTTACGAGAATATGTTCTTTTTGTTAAAAAATCGAAGTGCAGCTTTCTTCAACAGAAGGTGGAATATCTTGGGCATATCATATTAGAGGAAGGTGTGGTGGTGGACCCCTCTAAAATTGAAGCAATACAGAACTGGTTGACCCCGAGGAACATAAAATCGCTACGCGGCTTTCTCGGTTTAATAGGCTACTATCGTAAGTTCATGAAAAACTATAGAAAAATTGGTGCACCCATTACTTCTTTACTGAAAAACGATGCTTTCCAATGGTCGGACAAAGCCACCACCGTCTTTGATGAACTTAAAGTTGTAATGATGATAACGCCCGTACTAGCGCTACCCGACTTCGGCAAGACTTTTGTTATTGAAGTTGATGCCTCCGGAGTCAGAATTGGTGCTGTACTAATGTAAGATGGCTGCCCCCTCACTTATACCAGTAAGGCGTTATCTCCTTCTCATCTCAAGATGACTATTTACGATAAGGAGATGCTCACGAATGTACATGCGGTGGCCAAATGGAGACTATACTTGATCGGCGATGCTTTCAAATCAAGACTGACCATAAAAGACAAATATTTCTTGGAGGAGAAGATATCTTTCCCCGAGCAACAAAAATGAGCAACAAAGCTAATTGGATATGATTTTTAAATAACTTACAAAAAGGGGAAGGAGACTATTGCAAAATGACATGGGATGCCGAGATCTATTGTAAGTGATCATGATAGGATCTTCACAAGCAGATTTTAGATAGAGTTATTCCAAATGCAGGACACTAAATTGAAAATGAGTATGGCATATCACCCATACAACCAGACTGAAGTGGTGAATAGGTACTTGGAGACATAACTTAGATGCTTCCCTGGGCCGACCAAAAGAGTAGACAAAGTTGCTTCCCTGAGCCGAGTGGTGGTATAACACAACTTATCATTCATTCATAAAATGTACTCCCTATAAGGCTATGTATGGCCGACCTCCCCTTGTGATTTCAAAATATATGTTGGGCATCTCTAAAGTAGAACAAGTAGACAGAGAACTACAAGACAGACAAAATGTTGAAGTTGCTAAAAGATAATCTCACTATAGCTCAAGCAAGGATAAAATAACAATATGATCAATACAAAAGTGAAAGAGAATTTTCAGTAGGAGATTGAGTCTTCCTATGGCTCCAACCATACAAGCAAACATCAATCCAGGCTAGAGCATCTACAAAACTTTCACCTTGGTTCTATGGACCCTACCAAATTTTGGAGTGTATCGGAGTAGTAGCATATAGATTGGACTTACCTACCAGCTCCTGAATCCATCCAGTCTTCCATGTGTCATGTTTAAAGCTCAAGTTGGGACAAAATAAAATAACCCAAAGCCATTTACCAAATATGACTACCCAAAGAGAACTCCAGACCTAACCGAGTGCCATTATTGATCGATGGATCGTGACTCGATGACGACAACCCACTACTGAAGTGCTAATATAGTGGGCGAACCTACCAGCAGAATATACCACTTAAGAGAACTATGACAACTTGAAGATCAAATTCCCAGAATTCATAGAGTGCTAGCCTCGAGAACAAAGCTGATTTGAAGAGGGTGACGAGTATGTTAGGACTCTAGCTAAGATAGTCCTAATTGATTTTCATTGAAAGAGACATTCATGTAAAACCTACCAAACCAACCCCTATTAAAGATGTGAAGAGATCGACTAAGGTTATGAATAGTTTGGAGGTTGCTTTTCAGAGAACCATTAGGAGTTGGTTAGAAGTAGGAGTCTTGAGTAGGAGTCCTATTAGGAGTTGGGGTTTAGAAGCCGTATAAATAGCCATGCATTCGTCCTCTTTTCTTAATGAAGAGATTGTTAGGATCCTTTTATTTTCCTTTTATTTTTTATGCTTTCCTTTTATTTTCTATGTATTTATTAAGTCTGTTTAGTTCAGCTAAAGTCAGAACTCTATAAATAGGGATGTAACTGCTTCTTTTCGGTTATCTATGGAAAATACTATTCAGTCTTTTGACAAACTCTAGGAGGTTGATCCCCTCGAAGTGATCAAGGAGGTCGATCCCCTCGAAATGATCATCTCTTTCTCTTCCTTTTTTATGATAAGACTTTAGGGTCTTATCATTTGGTATCAGAGTGGCGATCCTTGGCATTCTCGCTACGCTATAGCTATAAATAAAAAGAACAAAAAAGAAAAAGAAAAGAGGGTTTAGCCGGTGACCACCGAGAAGGGTCCCGTGCTTCCCTTCTCCCCCACTGCCACCCTTGCTCTCTGGCAGGCCGTACCATGTAGCAACCCTTGCTGCCTCTTTCCCACCACCGGCGCTACTTCCTGGCCGATCGACTAACGCCACCATTGCCCCCCCCTAGCGACCTCTCCTCCTCGCTTCCCCATCTTGCTCGAGCAAGAAGGACCGCCGGCGCCGTCTCCCAGTCAGCGGACCACCCCTTCGTCGTTGATCCTATCGGTGATGCTGCCCTAACTTCCCTACCACCATGCCCCCTCAGGTCGTAAGCGCAGCCACCGGTTGCCCCCCTCCTCATGGTGATTGAAACAGGGCAACGCACCATTGCTGCCCTTATTTCCAACCGCGCCGCCACCAGCCGCTCCTCCTCCAGCACTCCTCTTCCCCTCGAGCGTTGTCGTCGCCCAACCGACCCACCACCGCTGCCAGCCAACGTGCGACGATCGTCCATCGCCTCCTAGGTGTTTCTTCCCCCTTACTCTGCATCCTCTATAACTAAAACAGAGCAAGCATAAGCTGCACTTGTTTCCAGCCGTGCCACAGTCGCACAGGTACCCTTGCTGCTGCGAACGCCGACTGCCACCATCGTCACTGCTACTGCCTAGCTAGTGATGATGTTGCTCACCCCTCAACTATGATCCTCATAGCCTCCCCTTGCTATGGTGACAGAAATAGGGCAAATCACCGATTGCTCTTGTTCCCGCAGTGCCACCATCGATTCCTATTCTCCACTACAACCTCAACCCCAGCCACTTCAACGCTGCCTCTCCCTTGCTCTACCTCCGCTATCGCAGCCACCAGTTGCCATCATTGCAGCCTCAACCTGACTATTTGGAGATCGCTCCCGTGAGTCACAATAGTTACAGTTATTGCCTTCCAGTTCCGACGCTCTCATCTCACGTAGCAACTGAAACACAGGGCAGCACCTCTTCCTCCTCGTAGTGACCATAGCACTGCTCTTGGCATCTGTTTCCTCGACAACTTCGTAGCTATAGTGCGGATGCCCTTGACTAGACATCATAAACAAGAACCAAGGATTACCGACTTGCAATTGTACGTAATAGTTGCTGATAACTCAGTGAAAGCACAAATTGAAGCGTTGGAAACCATAATTGAGATTCGACTACAAGAAACCCTTCATGATTTCAAAACGAGCTTGTTGGAGCACTTTAGCAGGTTTCAATAAGATGGGAGCTCAAGTTCTATGTTGAACAGATTGGGAGGTACAGGAAAAGGGCCTCAGGATGGTGACACACACTACCCACACATTAGGGTAGAATTTTCACGATGGAAAGATGGGGATCCAACCAGTTGGATCTCTAGGGCAAATTTTTTTTTTTGTTTTCACAAAACCCCAAAAGAATCCAAGGTAGAAGTGGCCTTAATCTAGCTCAATGGAGATATAATCCAGTGGTACGATTGGTACGAAACTTGCCACGGAGTTCCTTCATGGGAGTAGTTCAAAGAGGGTTTCTTGTTCGCTTTGGCCCATCCGAATATGAGAATTTTGATGGCCAGCTCACAAAAATTCGTCAAAATTCTACAGTGTTGGAATATCGAGTAGGTTTGAAAGATTGTCAAACCAAGCTAGAAATTGGTCAGAACGATAACTTCTAGGTACATTTATTGAAGGGCTTATTCTCGAGATCCAGTGTGAGGTTAAGGCTCATCAACCCCGTACTATGATGGCTGCGATTTCATTTGCACGCCTGCATGAGGAAAAAATCAGTGTGGAATATCGTCGAAATAGAGATGCCAAAAAACAAGTGATTAGCAGGCAACCTACCTCATCTACTCCTAGTCAAAATCATAACACTAGCAAACTAACCCGAGAAGAACTCAAAGAATGGTTAGCGAAGGATTTGTGTTGGCATTGTGATGAAAAGTGGAGTAAGGAGCATCGATGCAAACATGGAAGACTTTTGATAATTGAACTGATCGAGGAGGAACTAGAAGCAGAAGTGTCGGATTCCGATAATGAAGATGTGGAAACTGATGTTGATGTTGAAGCTGTCATACATATAGTGCATGCATTGGCTGGCTACTCTAATCCACAAATTATGAAAATTGGGGGAACTCTAAAACACCAGCCTATCACTGGTTTGATTAATATGGGTAGCACTAATAATTTTATGGATAGGAAAGTTGTAGCCCGATTAGCTTACCACATCGAATGTTATGACAAATTTGAAGTCAAAGTCGTCGATGGATGGATTTTAACTTATGACAGTAAGTGCTCAAAGATAAAACTGACTTTGCAAGGCCAAGAATTACTTGTGAATTTTTTTTTATTACCCTTGGAAGACTATGAAGTGGTGCTCTGAATTGAATGGCTATCAACCCTAGGTGATGTCTCCTGAAATTTTTCTAAACTAATTATGAAGTTCTTTATTAATGGAAAGCAAGTGACTCTCAAAGGAAGACGCGAAGGTAAGGTTATAATAAGATCCTAAAGTCTTATCGTGGAAGAAAGAGAAGAAAAGGGAATGATAATGATCACTTCGAGGGGATCGGCCTCCTTGATCGCTTTGAGAGGATCGGCCCTCCTTGATCGCTTCGAGGGGATCGGCCTCCTAGGGTTTGTAAAAAAACAGAATAGTATTTTTCATAGATAACTGAAAAGAAGCAGTTACATCCCTATTTATAGAGTTCCACTCAGAGTCCATTAGGACTTAAACTCTAATAATAAATAAATATTAAATAAACCTCTACTTGGCTCTAACTGAACCAAACCAACTCAATAAACAACTGCACTAAACAGACTCAATAAATATTATTCAAAAGCTCAGAAAAAGGGTCCTAACAGTTCCTCCCTCTTCAAATCAGCCTTGTCCTCAAGGCTGAGTAATATCAATCTTTGGGTGCTTCTCTTTCAGCACTTTAGCCATAGACTATCTACAATGCATTACAACCCGTTGATCAAGTAAGTATGGTCTCCACTTTTTGATAGTGTAAGCAATAGGTCGGTCTTTTAATGTAGCAATCGTTGTATGAAACTTCTGGCCCTGTATAATAAATTTTATCTTTGAACCTTTGCTATCACAAGTGAAAATCCATCCATCAACAATCTTTACTTCGAATCTGTCATAGTCTTCAATGTGGTGGGCCAATCGGTCAACAGTCTCACTGTCCATAAAATTGTTAGTGCTACCAGTATCAATCAAAACTATAATAGGCTGATGCTCTAGAGTTCCGCCAACTTCCATAATTTACAGGTTAGAGTAGTCGGCTAATGTATGCATTGTATGTACGGTAGGTTCAACATCTTCATTAGAATTTATACCTTCATGATCAGAGTCCATATTCTTAGCTTTCAGCTCCTCTCCAATTGGTTCAATCATCAGAAGTTGCCCTTGTTTAAATCGGTGCTCCATACTCCAATTTTCATCATAGTACAAACCCCTTGCTGATCTTTCCTTGCTATTTTTTTTCTCATGTAGATTTACAAATTAGATTGCAGCTATCATAGTGCGGGGTTGACGAGCCTTAACTTCACACCGGATCTTTGGAATAAGCCCTTCAATAAATGTATCCAGAAGTTGTCGGTCTGACTAATCTCTAGCTTGATTTGATAATTTTTTAAACCTACTATGATATTCTAACACTGTAGAAGTCTGACAAATTTTGGCAAGCTGGCAATCAACATTCTCATATTCGGATGGGCCAAAGTGAACAAGAAGTCATCTTTTGAAATGCTCTTATGAAGGAACTCCGTAGAAAGTTTCATACCAATCGTACCACTAGAGTGCATCTCCCTTGAGCTGGATTGAGGCCACTTCTACCTTGGATTCTTCTGGGGTTCTGTGAAAACGAAAAAAATTTTCTGCCTATGAGATCTAATTGGTCGGATCTCCTTCTTTCCATCTCGGAAATTCCATCTTCATGTGTGAGTAATTTGTGACAAAATCTTGGGGCCCTTTTTCTGTATTTTCAGATCTGTGCAATGTAGAACTTGAGCCCCCATTTTGTTGAAATTTGCTAAGGCTCTCTAGTAGGCTCATTTTGAAATCATTAAGTGTTTCTTGCAGTCGGTTCTCAATTCTGATTTCTAATGCTTCCATTTGTGCTTTCATCGAGTTATCAGTGGCCATTGCGTAAGACTGCAAATCAGTAATCTCAACTCCTGTTTTTGGTGTCGGTCAAGGGCATCAATACTGTTGATGCGAAGTTGTTGAATCTCATATTTTGATGATGAAGTCAATTGTCATTTGTTGTCTAATCTATGTGTTGAGATAAGTGTGTAGGATTAACTACGATGAAAGTTAGACAAGCAGCAGGAGTTGCGCCGGAGTCAAGATCATGATCACGTTGGGAGTTCGAGAGTTCGACGGAAGATCGGACGGTCGTCGGAGGTTCTACGAGAACAGATCCGAGAAGTCCAGAAGCTTGCCAAGCGAAGCTCATCGGAACTTGCCAAGTGGATCGTCGCAAAGTCCAGGAGTTTGCCGGAAGTCCGCAGAAGAATCACTGAGGGTTCATCGGATGATCGACGGAAGTTCGCCGGAAACTCGTCGGAAGAAGCGATTGACGCATCGGAGCAAAGCTGCAGAAATTGTCTTAGATTTAATCGTAGTTAGCACGTTGATTAAGTTGGAAAATGGGAGGTGATCCCATTAACTTAATCTTGGGGCAATTGGGCCCTTGAAAAGATTGAAATTGGGCGAAATGGAGCTAACCATTCGGACCACGATTGCACTAGGAGGTGCAACCGCCTAGGCCCAGAGGTGGCACCGCTGGGCTATGTCTCCCATGACCGGGCGGTGCAACAACGCCCATTAAGAGGTGCAACCGCCTGGGCTCGATCTCGAAGTCGCCAGGCGGTGCAACCTTCTCGATCGGCGGTGCAACCGCTGAGCTCGGTCTTCGAAGCTCGGCGCAGAGGTGCAACCGCCTCGACAAAGGTGGCACCGCCCAGGGTCGGTCTTCGAAGTTTCGCTCAGCGGTAACCTCTCCATCCGAGGTGCAACACTGATCTCGAATTCGGGATTTGATCGTTTTGATCTCCAAATTTGAACTGGGTTGGGGCCTATAAATACCCCACCCATTCAGCACAGAAAAAGCAAGAGACCTACACCGAAATCTTGATCTTCTCTGTGATTCCTGAGCTCAAAATTGTTGTAAAGCCTTTAAGTCTCCTCCTTCTGTTCTTTAGGTTTCTGAATTATAAAAGTGAGGAGAAAAGGTTCTGTAAGGGTTGTCTCCCCGAGCCCATCAAAAGGAGTGAAACTGTAAAGGGCAGTTGGCCTTAAGCCCATTGAAGGAAGGCAGCTAGTTGACGTCGGTGACCTCGTCGGAGGAGGAAGCCAAAAGTGGAGTAGGTCAAGACTGACCGAACCACACTAAATCTCTGGTTTGCTTTTACTTTGAGCACTTTATCATTACTGCAAACCTCCTACATAGCTACTGCCCTCTGCGCTTTTATGAACGAATCTCTAAGTTCTGATCTTTCTGAATCTGCATTCAGACGTAAATCGGTGTTTTCGTACGATCTTTACACTGTAGTTTACGCTTACGTTTTGATTCCATTTATAACTGCAAATTGCTTTCTGCGTATTCATAAAACGCTTTTCAAAGTTCAAAACTGCGTTTAGACGCAAAACTGCGTTTAGACGTAAAATTACGCTTTGACGTAAAAACTGCGTTTAGACGTAAAACTACGTTTAGACGTAAAACTACATTTAGACGCAAAACTGTGTTTAGACGTAAAACTGCATTTAGACGTAAAACTGAGTTTAGACGTAAAACTGCGTTTAGACGCAAAACTGCGTTTAGACGTAAAACTGCACTTAGACGTAAAACTGCACTTAGACGTAAAACTGCGTTTAGACGCAAACTGCGCTCAGACGCAAATTGTGTTGAGACGCAAACTGTGTTTAGACGCAAACTGCGCTTAGACACAAACTGTGTTTAGACGCAAACTGTGTTTAGACGCAAACTACGCTTAGACGCAAACTGTGTTTAGACGCAAATTGCGCTTAGACGCAATCTGCGCTTAGACGCAAACTGCGCTTAAATTCAAACTGCACTTAGACGCAATCTGCATTTAGATGCAAACTGCATTTAGACGCAAACTGCGTAAACTACACTTAGATACAAACTGTGAATCGGCTTTTACATCGAAATTGTTTTTATCGGACGAACGTAGCTTTCGTTCTTAAATCGCTGAAAGATTTCCGCTGCACTAATTCACCCCCCCCCTCTTAGTGCTCTCGATCCTAACAATTGGTATCAGAGCAAGGTTAACTCTCTAACGGATTAAAACCCAAGAGAGATGGCATACGTCGGAAACCAAGAGGGGCATTCTATTACACGTCCACCCATGTTCAGTGGGACGGACTACACCTACTGGAAGACCCGAATGAGGATCTTTCTTATTTCTATGGATTTTGAACTGTGGAACCTTGTTGAAAACGGATTTTCAAAGTCTTCTCTTCCAATGATCGATTGGAATGAATTGGAAAAGAAGGCTTTCGCTCTTAATGCAAAGGCTACGAATGCCTTATTTTTACGACTTGATAAAACGAGTTTAATCGTGTTTCAACTTGCGAAACTGCATTTGATATTTGGCACACACTTGAAGTGACCCACGACGGCACAAGTAGAGTGAAAGAGTCAAAAATCAATCTGTTGTTGCATTCTTTTGAACTTTTCCGAATGAAACCGAGTGAAACCATTGGCGACATGTTTACCCGTTTCACGGATGTCGTCAACGGTCTAAAAGGACTCGGAAAAAGTTTTTCGGATTTTGAACTCGTAAATAAGATACTAAGATCCCTTCCTAAAAGTTGGGATCCTAAAGTCACTGCTATTCAAGAGGCAAAAGATCTGCGTAACTTCCCTCTTGAAGAACTAATCAGGTCATTAATGACCTACGAAATGACTTGCAAAGCTCATGAAGAGCAAGAAGACATCCTTCCAAAGAACAGGAAGGATATGACACTTAAAACTTCTGAATGCCACTTGAGAGAAAACTCAAGTGATGAGGACTGTGATGATGACTTGGCACTTTTAACAAGAAAGTTTAAAAAACTTAAAAAAAAACAAGTTTAAGAATGATGCGAAAAATAAACTTGAACCCAAGAAGGACCAAGTGATCTGCTATGAATGCAAAAAGCCGGGATACTACAAGAGTGATTGTCCCCAAGTCAAAAGGAGAACAAAAAAGAAGAAGGCTCTTCAAGCAACATGGGATGACTCGAGCGCATCTAAAGAAGAGGAGTCCAACACCGAGCAAGTTGCTCATTACGCCTTAATGGCCATCGGAGAGGAGGTAACGAATTTATTAGATGCTGATTTATCTTTCGATGAATTATTAAATGCCTTCCATGACTTATTTGATGAATGCAAGATTATCAATAGAAAATACAAATTGCTAAAAAAGGAGCATGATAGTCTTACTTGTGATTTTAATAAGTTAAAAATTGAATATCATGATAGTTTAAATTCATGTATCAAATGTCATGATCTAGAAACTTTTCAAAAAGAAAACTTGCTACTTAAGGACACCTTGAAGAAATTCGAGGTTGGTAGCAAGTCATTAAACATGATCCTTACAAACAAGGGTCATGTTCCCAAAAGAAGTGGGATTGGATTTGTGAGGAGTCCTCACCAAAATCCAACTACCTTCGTAAAAGGCCCCATCTTACATGTTAGACATCAAAGCAAATGCAACTTTTGTTGCAAGTTCGGACACAGGACGCATTATTGTCCATTCAGGAAATTTAGTCCAAACAAATTGATTTGGGTTCCTAAAGGAACCATGACAAATTCTATGCAACATGATAGAAAATGTAGATCTATTTGTGAGGAACCCAAAACCAAATGGGTACCTAAACATCATCCTTTCTTGTAGAAAACTAAACCATCGCAAGCTAGGAGCAAGAGATGGTACCTTGATAGTGGATGCTCAAGGCATATGACCGGAGATCCATCCCAATTCTCTAAGCTCACTAGCATAGACGAAGGATATGTCACCTTTGGAGACAACAACAAGGGTAAAATCATTGGCAAAGGAACCATAGGTAACAAATTCAACTTCTCTATTAAAGATGTTTTGCTAGTTGTTGGTCTAAAACATAACCTCTTGCGCATTAGTCAATTGTGTGATAAAGGATATATTATCAGATTTGAATCTAATGCTTGCATCATTGAAAAACCACATAAAAACATATCTATGATTGCATTAAAACAAAATAACGTATACACTATTGACATCAATGATTTATGTAATGAAATATGTTTTTCTGCTTTAAATAAGAATGCTTGGATATGGCACAGAAGATTAGGTCATGCTAGCATGAAGCTAATCACTCAAATATCATCCAAAGAACTTGTAAGAGGAATTCCTCATATCAAGTTCATTAAAGATAATGTATGTGATGCCTGCCAATTAGGTAAACAAATTAAGAGTAGCTTCAAATCTAAAAATCAAATAAGCACCTCTAGGCCCTTACAATTGATCCATATGGACTTGTTCGGACCCATCTCCACATCAAGCCTAGGAGGTAGCAAATACGCTTTCATCATCGTGGATGACTATAGCAGATACACATGGACTTACTTCTTAAAACAGAAAAAGTGAATGTCTTAGATCTTTTACCAAGTTTTGCAAACTCGTTCGAATGAGAAAGGTTCTATGATTTCGTCAATTAGAAGTGATCATGGTGGTGAATTTCAAAACCATGATTTCCGTGAATTTTGTGAACTCAATGGATACAACCATAATTTCTCTACTCCTAGAAACCCTCAACAAAATGGAGTTGTAGAAAGAAAAAAATCAAAATTTACAAGAAATGGCAAGAACCATGTTGAATGAACACAACCTACCCAAATATTTTTGGGCCCAGCCGAAATAAATACTGCATGCTACATTTTAAATAGAGTTCTAGTGAGGCCTCTACTAACCAAAACTCCCTATGAGTTATGGAACAATAAAAAAAAACCAACGTTTCATATTTTAAAGTCTTTGGGTGTAAGTATTTTATCTTGAATGAAAAAAAGACAACTTAGGAAAATTTGATGCTAAATCCGATGAAGGAATCTTTCTTGGTTATTCTACAGTTTCTAAAGCCTTTTCGTATCTTCAATAAAAGAACTCTAATTATTGAAGAATCCATTCATGTTGTTTTCAATGAGATTTCTGAAATCACGAAAAAAATGATCTTGATGAAGATGTTAATTTTGATTCCTTGAATTTAAAGGAAACCCCTCTCCAACTAACAACCTGGATGCATCCACTTCCGAAATATCCTTACCCAAGGATTGGAAGTATGTAGATGCTCACCCTAAGGAGCTAATCCTAGGAGACACATCAAAGGGGTTCAAACACGATCTTCTCTTAAAACCTTTTATGCAAATGCCTTTCTCTCCCAAATTGAACCCAAATGCATTGATGAAGCCATGAAAGATGATTCATGGATTATCGTAATGCAAGATGAATTAAATCAATTTGAGAGAAATGAAGTGTGGAAGCTTGTTCCTAGGCCAAATGACCATTTAGTTATTGGTACTAAATGGGTCTTCTAAACAAGCAAAATGAAAATGGTATCGTGGTTAGAAACAAGGCTAGATTAGTGGCCAAAGGTTTCAACCAAGAAGAAGGTATCGATTCTGAAGAAACCTTAAGCTCCTGTGGGTTCGGTTGGAAGCCATAAGGATGCTCCTTACCTAACGCTAGCAGTAATAATTTTAAGTTGTTTCAAATGGATGTTAAAAGCTTTTCTAAATGGCTTTATCTCAGAAGAAGTTTATGTTGAACAACCTCCTGGTTTTGAAAATGATAGCCTCCCCTAATCATGTGTTTAGATTAACTAAAGCTCTCTATGGTTTAAAACAAGCCCCAAAGGGCTTGGTATGAGACTTAGTTCTTTTCTTATCGAAAATAACTTCACAAAAGGCAAGGTTGATACTACATTATTTATCAAGAATTTTGAAAATAATTTTCTCATTGTTCAGATTTATGTTGATGATATTATCTTTGGCTCTACAAATGAATCTCTTTGTGAATCTTTTGCTAGAACCACGAGTCTTGAATTCGAAATGAGCTTAATGGGAGAATTAACATTCTTCTTAGGCTTACAAATCAAACAATTAAGCAACGGCATCTTTATTAGTCAAACAAAATATGCTATGAATTTATTAAAAATGTTTAATATGAACAACTCAAAGGCCATTAACACCCCTATGAGCACCTCCACTAAGTTAGAAATTGATGAAAGTGGAGAAAGCTTTAATCAAAAGACTTATAGGGGTATGATAGGAAGTTTACTTTACCTCACTACCACTAGACCATACATCATGTTCAGTGTAGGACTTTGTGCTAGATTTCAATCAAACCCTAAGATATCTCATCTCAAAGCAGTCAAAAGAATACTTAGATATCTTAATGGAACCACAAATCTAGGATTATGGTACCCAAAATCAGAAAATTTTGAGTTAACAGCTTATGCTGATGCGGACTTCGCTGGCTGTAGACTAGATAGAAAAAGCACATCAGGATCATGTCAATTTTTAGGACATGCCTTTGTATCCTGGTCATCTAAGAAACAGAGCTCGGTTGCTCTATCAACAACCGAAGCTGAATATATTGCAGCAAGTGCATGCTGTGCACAAGTTGTATGGATGAAAAATACTTTAGAAGATTACAAAGTTAATCTTAAAGATATTCCCATTAAATGTGATAACACGAGTGCAATATGCTTAACTAAAAATCCTATACAACACTCAAGAACAAAACATATTGATATTAGACATCACTTTATACGAGATCATGTCACTAATCATGACGTAACCATAGAGTTCATTGATACCAGACATCAACTAGCTGATATCTTTACAAAACCCCTAAGTGAAGAACAATTTGGTTTCATAAGAAAAGAATTAGGAATGTTGATGTGTCCGAATACTTAAACTAGTTAAAATTATTTTTCGGACGTTATTACTATTACATGCCTTGGCATCACTTGATCAAATAACATGTTGGAAATTATGTGACAAATGTTTTTAAAAATCAGTAGCTTACTCATACCCGAATGCATGTAAGAAGTTCATTTTTCGGTTTGAATGCTAAAAATGGGATTTTTCTGTACACTCTTATGAAAACTTTTTGAAAAATGACTTTCCTCCTTCAAGCAACGAACTATAACAAGAGATATTCAAAGTATTATATGTGTCATGCCTTCTTTTATGTGCGTGATAACCTGCTGGAATCACATCTACCATGCTTTTTGATAATGCTATCATGCTTTTTGTTGATGACAAAGGGGGAGAAACATATGAATTGATAAACACTGCCATAATCATGTCTATGTCATAGTTGCAAATACTTGAGTGATGCTATAAACAATGTTATGGTTATGCCATCCTTGCATCACCAAGAGATATATGAACATGTGCTATAGTTTGCATTATGTCTTGAGTTGATATCCTATCTTGTGGAGTAAATGCAAACTTGCTAGAAAATCTCAAATGTGTGCATCATGTAATAGTCCTTCGTAGCTTTATATGATAATATTCAATTACATGATGAATAGTTACAAACACAATCATACAAACTTGATGATGTATGTCAAGCCTTTCAAGACATCATTCTTGAAGAGATACATCATGATGGGTATCATGATGGGAGTATTGATAAGTTTAACTGATCTAACTTATCAAAACGTCACTTGAATTCTTAGGTCTTGAATTCAAGGTTGACTTATCTCAACTATGGCATATAGATAGGGGGAGTTAAGGATAACTCCATTATCAATTGATTGTCATCATCAAAAAGGGGGAGATTGTTGAATCTCAGATTTTGATAATGAAGTCAATTGTCATTTGTTGTCTAATCTATATGTTGAGATAAGTGTGCAGGATTAACTACGATGAAAGTTAGACAAGCAGCAGGAGTTGCGCCGAAGTCAAGATCATGACCACGTTGGGAGTTCGAGAGTTCGACGGAAGATCGGATAGTCGTCGGAGGTTCTGCGAGAACAGATCCGAGAAGTCCAAAAGCTTGCCAAGCGAAGCTCGTCGGAACTCGCCAAGTGGATCGTCGCAAAGTCCAGGAGTTTGCCGAAAGTTCGTAGAAGAATCACCGAGGGTTCATCGGATGATCGACGGAAGTTCGCCGGAAACTCGCCGGAAGAAGCGATTGACGCATCGGAGCAAAGCTGCAGAAATTGTCTTAGATTTAATCGTAGTTAGCACGTTGATTAAGTTGGAAAATGGGAGGTGATCCCATTAACTTAATCTTGGGGCAATTGGGCCCCCGAAAAGATTGAAATTGGGCGAATGGAGCTAACCATTCGGGACCGATTGCACCGAGGAGGTGCAACCGCCCTAGGCGAGGTGGCACCGCTGGGCTATGTCTCCCCAGCGAGATCAAGGGCAACCGCCCCAGCCAAGAGGTGCAACCGCTTTGGATCGATCTCCCAAACTCTGCACGGTGGTGCAACCTCTCCGGTCGGCGGTGCAAACCGCCGAGCTCGGTCTTCGAGCTCTAGCAGAGAGGTGCAACCGCCTCGACGAGAGGTGGCACCGCCTGAGGCTCGATCTTGAGCTCTCTGCCGGTGCGTGCAACCTCTCCGATCGAGGTGCAACCACCATCCCGAATTCCGGGATTTGATCGTTTTGTTTTCCAAATTTGAACTGGGTTGGGGCCTATAAATACCCCACCCATGCAGCACAGAAAGAGCAAGAGACCTACACCGAAATCTTGATCTTCTCATGATTCCCCGAGCTCAAAATTGTTGTAAAGCCTTTAAGTCTCCTCCTTCTGTTCTTTAAGTTTCTGAATTGTAAAAGTGAGGAGAGAAAGGTTCTGTAAGGGTTGTCTCCTGAGCCCATCAAAAGGAGTGAAACTGTAAAAGGGCAGTTGGCCTTCGCCCATTGAAGGAAGGCAGCTAGTTGACGTCGGTGACCTCGTCGGAGGAGGAAACCAAAAGTGGAGTAGTTCAAGACTGACCGAACCACTCTAAATCTCTGGTTTGCTTTTACTTTGAGCACTTTATCATTACTGCAAACCTCCTACATAGCTACTGCCCTCTGCGCTTTTACGAACGAGTCTCTAAGTTCTGCATTCAGACGTAAATCGGTGTTTTCGTACGATCTTTACACTGCAGTTTACGCTTACGTTTTGATTCCATTTATAACTGCAAATTGCTTTCTGCGTATTCATAAAATGCTTTTCAAAGTTCAAAACTGCGTTTAGACGTAAAATTACGCTTTGACGTAAAAACTGCGTTTAGACGTAAAACTGCGTTTAGACGTAAAACTGAGTTTAGACGTAAAACTGCGTTTAGACGCAAAACTGCGTTTAGACGTAAAACTGCACTTAGACATAAAACTGCACTTAGACGTAAAACTACATTTAGACGCAAACTGCGCTCAGACGCAAACTGTGTTTAGACGCAAACTGTGTTTAGACGCAAACTGCGCTTAGACGCAAACTGTGTTTAGATGCAAACTGTGTTTAGACGCAAACTGCGCTTAGACGCAAACTGTGTTTAGACACAAACTGCGCTTAGACGCAATCTAAACTTAGGCATAAACTGCTTTTAAATGCAAACTGCGCTTTAGACGCAATCTGCATTTAGGCGCGAACTGCATTTAGACGCAAATTGCGTAAACTACACTTAGATACAAACTGTGAATCAGCTTTTACATCGAAATTGTTTTTATCGGACGAACGTAGCTTTCGTTCTTAAATCGCTGAAAGATTTCCACTGCACTAATTCACCCCCCCTCTTAGTGCTCTCGATCCTAACAGAAGTTGCTGAGGAGGTGGATGCCAAGGGCAGTGCTATGGTCGCTGTGTTGGAGGAAGAGTAGCTGCCCTGTTTCTATCGTTATGTGAGGTGAGAGTGCCGGGGTTGGAAGGCGACTGCGTTGATGTGGCTGTAGCTGCTGCGACCCAAGGGGCGATCGCAGAGCAACGGGGTTGAGGCTACGGTGATGGCAACCTGTGATGATGGTAACCTGTGGTGATGGCAACTTGTTGTGATGGCAACCTATGGTTATGGCAGAATATGCTAAGCAAGGGGGAGGCGGCTGTGACCCAAGGGGAGGGGTATGGCAAGGGTTGCAATTGGGAGGCGGGCGGCGGTGATCGAGCAATCGGGAAGCAGCAGTGGCAGTGGAGAAAAAGGCAGCAAGTGTCGTCGTTGGCCGGGAAGTTGCGATGCTGAAGATGGGAAACAAGGTGCTTTATTTCTTTCGCACCACAACTGGAGCCACTGACGATGTTGGCAACGGTGGTGCGGCGGTGATCGTGTGGCCAAGAAGCAGCGACAGCGGTGTAGAAGGAGGAGTCGGCGGTGTCACGGTTGGGAACAAGGGCAACCGGTGAGTTACCCTATTTTTGGCACTATGGATGCAGAGCAAGGAGGATCGGTTGCTGGGAGGCATGTGACGGTCATTGCACGGTGGCTGGCAGTGGTGGTGGCTTGGCAACGAACGAGAGGGGTGGCGTTGAAGTGGCCGAGAAACAGCGACGGCGGTAGAGGCAACCGGCACCTGCGGTAGCAGAGGGACCGACAGCTGCTCTGTTTCTATCGCACCACAGAAACAACAACGCCGACAGATCGCATGGCCGAAGCTGCAACCAAGGGAAGGCAGCAATGGCGGTGTGGCTAGGGCAGCGTCGCCGACGTTAGAAGTGGTGATGGGTGGTCCACTGGCTGGGAAACGACAGCCACGGCCCTTCTCGCTCGAGCGAGATGCGGGCAGCGAGGAGGCGAGGTGAGAAGGTTGCGGGCTGGGGCTCAGCGATAGCGGTGGGTGTTGGCCGGGGAGCAGCGGCGTCGGTGGTCGCCGACAAGAAAGCAGCGCCGACGGTGGAGGAGAAGGAAAGTAGGGGTGGTCGGCGTAGGGAAGCAAATGTTCATTCTTGGTTGAGAAGGAACAACGTGCGTGGTTGCTAGCTTTGCCCTCACATTTTTTTTTTTTTTTTTTTTGAGATGACGAACTATAGCGAGAATGCCAAGGATCATCGCTTTGATACCAATTGATAAGATCCTAAAGTCTTATCGTGGAAGAAAGAGGAGAAAAGGGAATGATAATGATCACTTCGAGGGGATCGGCCTCCTAGGGTTTATCAAAAGACATAATAGTTTTTTTCATAGATAACTGAAAAGAAGCAGTTATATCCCTATTTATAGAGTTCCACCCAAAGTCCATCAGGACTTGAACTCTAATAATAAATAAATATTAAATAAACCTCTACTTGACTCTAACTGAACCAAATCGACTCAATAAACAACTGGACTAAACAGACTCAATAAATATTATTCAAAAGCTCAGAAAAAGGGTCCTAACATGTTACAACTACCGCTAGCCATCGAATGGAGCGGGTCCTCTAGAAGACACACATCAGATTCTTGGTGCAATTGCAAAACATTGAAAAGGAAACGATAGTGAACATTCCAACTAGAAATATTGAATCATTGCTAACAGAGTTTGTAGATATATTTGCAGAGCCACACAGACTTCCACCTCTTAGATGTCATGATCATCGGATCCCACTATTACCCGGGAAAGCACCAACCAATGTCCGACCCTATAGACATCCACATTTCCAAAAGGCGGAGATAGAGAGGATTGTCACAAAGATGCTCAAAACAGGAGTTATACGAGCTAGTGTTAGACCATATTCCTCCCCAATTGTCACGCCCCCCCCACTGAATTTAATTTTTCATTCGGGAGGTGTGAACCTAATTCAAGATTGATAATATTTAATTCAACAAACAATCCAGGATCCAATCACACATTTGAGGTCACTAAAAAAAAAACATTCAAGTCATTCACCTCTACAATCCACAATTCACAAAACCTGTGCAGTCTATAATCATACATCATGTCACTAGATGATTTTTTTTTAAAATCCAAAAGCAACTTAACTAAACCATGACTATATCATAAATCCATAAGCGTGGCAATTAATGCAATCACAAAACCAACATGTACTACATGTTTATATCAGTACACAGTTTAGACTTAACATTTCCAAAATCCCGACATAAGAGGTACTTTTCAAATATTTACAAGATACTGTTAGGATCGAGAGCACTAAGAGGGGGGGGGGGGGGGGAATTAGTGCAGCGGAAATCTTTCAGCGATTTAAAAACGAAAGCTGCGTTCGTCCGATAAAAACAATTTCGATGTAAAAGCTGATTCACAGTTTGTATCTAAGTGTAGTTTACGCAGTTTGCGTCTAAATGCAGTTTGCGTATAAATGCAGATTGCGTCTAAGCGCAGTTTGCATTTAAGAGCAGTTTGCGTCTAAGCGCAGATTGCGTCTAAGCGCAGTTTGCATCTAAACACAGTTTGCGTCTAAACACAGTTTGCGTCTAAGCGCAGTTTGCGTCTAAACACAGTTTGCGTCTAAACACAGTTTGCGTCTAAACGCAGTTTTACGTCTAAGTGCAGTTTTACGTCTAAATGCAGTTTTACGTCTAAACGCAGTTTTACATCTAAACGCAGTTTTACGTCTAAACGTAGTTTTGCGTCTAAACGCAGTTTTACGTCTAAACGTAGTTTTACGTTTAAACGCAGTTTTACGTCTAAACTCAGTTTACATCTAAACGCAGTTTTTACGTCAAAGCGTAATTTTACGTCTAAACGCAGTTTTGCGTCTAAACGCAGTTTTGCGTTTTGAAAAGCGTTTTATGAATACGCAGAAAATAATTTGCAGTTATAAATGGAATCAAAAGTAAGCGTAAACTGCAGTGTAAAGATCGTACGAAAACACCGATTTACGTCTGAATGCAGATTCGGAAAGATCAGAACTTAGAGACTCGTTCGTAAAAGCGCGGAGGGCAGTAGCTATGTAGGAGGTTTGCAGTAATGATAAAGTGCTCAAAGTAAAAGCAAACCAGAGATTTAGAGTGGTTCGGTCAGTCTTGACCTACTCCACTTTTGGCTTCCTCCTCCGACGAGGTCGTCAACGTCAACTAGCTGCCTTCCTTCAATGGGCGAAGGCCAACTGCCCTTTTACAGTTTCACTCCTTTTGATGGGCTCAGGAGACAACCCTTACAGAACCTTTCTCTCCTCACTTTTACAATTCAGAAACTTAAAGAACAGAAGGAGGAGACTTAAGGCTTTACAACAATTTTGAGCTCAAGAATCATAGAGAAGATCAAGATTTCGGTGTAGGTCTCTTGCTCTTTCTATGCTGAATGGGTGGGGTATTTATAGGCCCCAACCCAGTTCAAATTTGGAGCTCAAAATGCTCAAATCTCGGAATTCCGAGATCAAGCGGTTGTACCTCCTGACTGGAGAGGTTGCACCGCCTAGCAGAGCTTCGGAGATCGAGCCCAAAGTGCGTTTGCACCTCTCTCGGGGGGGCACCTGCACCGCTGAAGTCTGCTTTCGAGATCGAGCCCCCCGGCGGTGCCACCTCCTGACCGAGGCGGTTGCATCTCTCTGCTGAGCTCAAGACCGAGCTCGGGCGGTGCTACTGTCCGTCGGGAGGTTGCACCGCCCAGCCTAGCTCGAAGATCGAGCTCGGGCGGTTGCACCTCTTTGGTCGGGCGGTTGCACCGCCGGTCTCGCCAGGAGACATAGCCACGGCGGTTGCACCTCCTGGCCTAGGCGGTTGCACCGCCGGTGCAATCGGGTCCGAATGGTTAGCTCCATTCGCCCAATTTCAATCTTTTTCGGGGCCCAATTGCCCCAAGATTAAGCTAATGGGATCACCTCCCATTTTCCAACTTAATCAACATGCTAACTATGATTAAATCTAAGACAATTTTTTGTAGCTTTGCTCGATCGTCAATCGCTTCTTCGGCGAAGTTTCCTTGAACTTCCGTCGATCATCCGATGAACCCTCGGTGATTCTTCTGCGGACTTCCGGCAAACTCCTGGACTTTGCGATGATCCACTTGGCGAGTTCCGACGAGCTTCGCTTGGCAAGCTTCTGGACTTCTCGGATATGTTCTCATAGAACCTCCGACGATCGTCCGATCTTCCGTCGAACTCTCGAACTCCCAACGTGATCATGATCTTGACTTCGGCGCAACTCCTACTGCTTGTCTAACTTTCATCGTAGTTAATCCTGCACACTTATCTCAACACATAGATTAGACAATAAATGACAATTGACTTCATCCTCAAAATATGAGATTCAACAATCTCCCCCTTTTTGATGATGACAATCAATTGATAATGGAGTTATCCTTAACTCCCCCTATCTATATGCCATAGTTGAGATAAGTCAACCTTGAATTCAAGACCTAAGAATTCAAGCGATGTATTGATAAGCATGACACAATCAGTTAAACTTATCAATACTCCCATCTTGATACCCATCATGATGTATCTCTACAAGAATGATGTCAAGGCTTGAAAGGCTAGACATACATCATCAAGTTTGTATGATTGTGTTTGTAACTATTCATCATGTAAATGAATATTATCATATAAAGCTACGAAGGACTATTACATGATGCACACATTTGAGATTTTCGAGCAAGTTTGCATTTACTTCACAAGATAGGATATCAACTCAAGACATAATGCAAACTATAGCACATGTTCATATATCTCTTGGTGATGCAAGGATGGCATAACCATAACATTGTTTATAGCATCACTCAAGTATTTGCAACTATGACATAGACATGATTATGGCAGTGTTTATCAATTCATATGTTTCTCCCCCTTTGTCATCAACAAAAAGCATGATAGCATTATCAAAAAGCATGGTAAATGTGATTCCAGCAGGTTATCACGCACATAAAGGAAGGCATGACACATATAATACTTTGAATATCTCTTCTCCTTGTTATAGTTCGTTGCTTGAAGGAGGAAAGTCATTTTTCAAAAAGTTTTCATAAGAGTGTACAGGAAAATCCCATTTTTAGCATTCAAACCGAAAAATGAACTTCTTACATGCATTCGGGTATGAGTAAGCTACTAATTTTTTAAAAACTCTTGTCACATAATTTTCAACATGTTATTTGATCAAGTGATGTCAAGGCATGTAATAGTAATAACGTCCGAAAAATAATTTTAACTAGTTTAAGTATTCGGACACATCAACATTTCTAATTCTTTTCTTATGAAATCAAATTGTTCTTCACTTAGGGGTTTTGTAAAGATATCAGCTAGTTGATGTTTGGTATCTTGATATAGGGCATATAGCAATGATAGCAATCATATATTTCTTGGTGATGCAAGTATGGCCTAATCATAGTATCAGTGATAGCAACCATATTAACATCAGTAATAGCAACCATATTAATGTCATATTGCTGACTTATCAACTATATTGGTATGTCACTTTATATTTTTCAAGGCATAAGGTATTTAAAACATTTTAGTTTCAATGTACCACCCGAGATAAACAATAAGAGATATTTGTAAATTTGCATATGCTTACAGATCAAGGTAAAAGGTAACATATGGAGTTTACAACATATCAGGTAACCATATCAAAAACAAAGTCCTTCATGATGAGTAACATAAGGAGTTTACAACATGCCAGGTAACCATATAAAAAACAAAGTCCTTCATGATGAGTAACATAAGGAGTTTACAACAACAACGGATGATTGTGTTCATACAAGCTCATTCATGAGGTGGAAGGTTGAAGTGCATAAATAAAGAGTCAAATTGTCGATGGATTTGCTGCAGCTCAGTTAGGATTTGATCTTGTCGAAGTTCAAGCCGTTCTTGTCTTTGTTCGAATCGGTCCATCTGAATCCCAATATATTCGATGGATGATGTGTGAGTTTGCTCAACCGGATGTGTTTCCTCAAAGGGATAGATCGGAGGAGATTGGATACTCCTAAAGACTGGTGTTTCCGGCTCGGGTTCAGGTTCAGGTTCAGGTTGAGGGGGATCAGTTCTTCTAGGCATTCTAACCCAGTTACCGTTTCTATAGTGACATCTTAGTCGGTGAAGTAGATTTTTGTTTATTATGCTGAATCTATCTACTTTCATTACTTCTTCTTCTGGTGGTATTTGAATGTCGTAAGCTTTCATTATTCTAGTAATTATACCACCATATGGGAGCATCATATCTTTCTTAGATAATTCTAACATGTTTTGTTGGATAAGATAGCCAAGACAGATGTCATGTCCTTTCATGATTAAGTACATAGTTCCTAATTCTAATTGACTCACTTCATCATGATGGTATTGTTTAGGAAGAATTATACTAGTCATGATATGATGAAGTATCTTAGTGTTTAAAGGCAGTAGATGTTCACAACTTTTAGGAACAAATGCTATGTTAGGATTGGCAAAGATTGTTCCTAAGGCTTCAACATAGGATGTTCCAATAGTTTCTTCATCCCATGATCCTCTAAAGTAAAGTCCTATGCTTTGCATGGGAATGCCTATCATATCACAAATGAATCTATCAGTGATTGAGATGTGTTGTTCTAAAAGATAGGTGGACATCCTTTCTTCATCATCTATTTGCATGTTATTGTAAAACAATCTAACTAGCCTAGGATAGATGGGTTCGTTGATCTGCAAGATTGGAAGTAGATTTAGGTTTGCAAACCATTGGATAGTCTCTACGTCTCTTAGTTCATTCAGATCTACGTATTTTCCCTTATTGATGCTTCTTAGTTCGAAAGAGAGAAATTTTTCAGCATGGTTTTTGGAATCAAAAAGGGTAAGATCAAACTCTTCTACTAATCTCCTCTTTCCCTTGTCCCTTGAGGATCTTCTAGAACCCATAACTACTGCTGTTTAGAGGGATAAAGTTGAACAAGAGTGAATGAAGAACAAAACAGAATTTAAGAGGTTCTTAGAGAATACCTTAGTGAAATCTTCAAAACAGGGAGCGATTCTTGATGTTTTGCTCCGAAATGGGAGGTATTTGGGAAGCTAAACGGGGTGAAATGAGGATGGAGGAGGCTTTGAGGAGTAGAGAATGAAAGGGAGGTGAGTTGGGGTCGGTTTCACCGGCCCCTAGCGTGGTTTAAAAGGCAGAGTTGGGGCGGTTGCACCTCTGGCCGGAGCGGTGCAACCGGCAACAACCCGTGATGGTTGGAGGTGCCACCGCTGGGTGGAGAGGTGCCACCGCTGGCTGGAGAGGTGCCACCGCTGTTGGCAGTGAACACTTCGTTGATTTGATCAGGGAGGTTTTGTCTTGAGGAGAGTTTTTATTCAGAGCAATTAACGTTACTTACATGATTACGTATCGTGTTTATTTCAAGGCAAAAAAAAAAATGTAATCAAGATAGACCTTTTAACGTGCATACTCCCAATGTCGCATTACATATGTTTGTGATTTTGAAAAGTCACATTAGGTTGTATCCAAATTACATTTGTGATTTCATAATTTCCACTCGTTGTTGTATCCAAGTTGCATTTGGGTCATGACTGTCGAGAATCAAGGAGCGAAACATTAATTCTTGCTCCAACCTAAGGTTTTAATGTTTTTTTTGTAGGAAGGGATGATTTTTAGGTACCCATTTGCTTTTGGGTGCCTCACTAATAGATCTACATTTTCTATCATGTTGCATAGAATTTGTCATGGTTCCTTTAGGAACCCAAATCAATTTGTTTGGACTAAATTTCCTGAATGGACAATAATGCGCCCTCAGAAACCAACTTGCAACAAAAAAGTTGCATTTGCTTTGATGTCTAACATGTAAGATGGGGCCTTTTATTAAAAGTAGTTGGATTTTGGTGAGGATTCCTCACAAATCCAATCCCACTTTTTGGGGAACATGACCCTTGTTTGTAAGGATCATGTTTAATGACTTGCTACCAACCTCAATTTCTTCAAGGTGTCCTTAAGTAGCAAGTTTTCTTTTTTTGAAAAGTTTCTAGATCATGACATTTGATACATGAATTTAAACTATCATGATATTCAATTTTTAACTTATTAAAATCACAAGTAAGACTATCATGCTCCTTTTTTTTTAGCAATTTGTATTTTCTATTGATAATCTTGCATTCATCAAATAAGTCATGGAAGGCATTTAATAATTCATCGAAAGACAAATCAGCATCTAATAAATTCGTTACCTCATCTCCGATGGCCATTAAAAGTAATGAGCAACTTGCTTTCGGTGTTGGACTCCTCTTCTTCTTCATCTTTCGAAGTCATCCCATGTTGCTTGAAGAGCCTTCTTCTTTGATGTTCTCCTTTTGACTTGGGGACAATCACTCTTGTAGTGTCCCAGCTTTTTTTTTTGCATTCATAGCAGATCACTTGGTCCTTCTTGGGTTCAAGTTTATTTTTCAAGATCATTCTTAAACTTGTTTCTTTTAAAGAATTTTTTAAACTTTCTTGTTAAAAGTGCCAAGTCATCATCACAGTCCTCATCACTTGAGTTTTCTCTCAAGTGGCATTCAGAAGTTTTAAGTGCTATATCCTTCCCTGTTCTTTGGAAGGATGTCTTCTTGCTCTTCATGAGCTTTGCAAGTCATCTCGTGGGTCATTAATGACCCGATTAGTTCTTCAAGAGGGAAGTTGCGCATCTTTTGCCTCTTGAATAGCAGTGACTTTTAGGATCCCAACTTTTAGGAAGGGATCTTAGTATCTTTTATTTAGTTCAAAATCCAAAAAACTTTTTTTTTAGTCCTTTTAGACCGTTGACGACATCCATGAAACGCGTAAACATGTCGCCAATGGTTTCACTTGGTTTCATTCGGAAAAGTTCAAAAGAATGCAACAACAGATTGATTTTTGACTCTTTCACTCTACTTGTGCCCTCGTGGGTCACTTCAAGTGTGTGCCAAATATCAAATGCAGTTTCGCAAGTTGAAACACGATTAAACTCGTTTTTATCAAGTGCACAAAATAAGGCATTCATAGCCTTTGCATTAAGAGCGAAAGCCTTCTTTTCCAATTCATTCCAATCGATCATTGGAAGAGAATACTTTGAAAATCCGTTTTCAACAAGGTTCCACAGTTCAAAATCCATAGAAATAAGAAAGATCCTCATTCGGGTCTTCTAGTAGGTGTAGTCCGTCCCACTGAACATGCGTGGACGTGTAATAGAATGCCCCTCTTGGTTTCCGGTGTATGCCATCTCTCTTGGGTTTTAATCCGTTAGAGAGTTAACCTTGCTCTGATACCAATTGTTAGGATCGAGAGCACTAAGAGGGGGGGGGGTGAATTAGTGCAGCGGAAATCTTTCAGTGATTTAAAAACGAAAGCTGCGTTCGTCCGATAAAAACAATTTCAATGTAAAAGCCGATTCACAGTTTGTATCTAAGTGTAGTTTACGCAGTTTGCGTCTAAATGCAGTTTGCGTCTAAATGCAGATTGCGTCTAAGCGCAGTTTGCATTTAAGAGCAGTTTACGTCTAAGCGCAGATTGCGTCTAAACACAGTTTGCGTCTAAGCACAGTTTGCGTCTAAACACAGTTTGCGTCTGAGCGCAGTTTGCGTCTAAACGCAGTTTTACGTCTAAGTGCAGTTTTACGTCTAAATGCAGTTTTACGTCTAAACGCAGTTTTACGTCTAAACGCAGTTTTGCGTCTAAACGCAGTTTTACGTCTAAACGTAGTTTTACGTTCAAACGCAGTTTTACGTCTAAACTCAGTTTACGTCTAAACGCAGTTTTTACGTCAAAACGTAATTTTACGTCTAAACGCAGTTTTACGTCTAAACGCAGTTTTGCGTTTTGAAATGCGTTTTATGAATACGCAGAAAACAATTTGCAGTTATAAATGGAATCAAAAGTAAGCGTAAACTGCAGTGTAAAGATCGTACGAAAACACCGATTTACGTCTGAATGCAGATTCGGAAAGATCAGAACTTAGAGACTCGTTCGTAAAAGCGCAGAGGGCAGTAGCTATGTAGGAGGTTTGCAGTAATGATAAAGTGCTCAAAGTAAAAGCAAACCAGAGATTTAGAGTGGTTCGGTCAGTCTTGACCTACTCCACTTTTGGCTTCCTCCTCTGACGAGGTCACCGACGTCAACTAGCTGCCTTCCTTCAATGGGCGAAGGCCAACTGCCCTTTTACAGTTTCACTCCTTTTGATGGGCTCAGGAGACAACCCTTACAGAACCTTTCTCTCCTCACTTTTACAATTTAGAAACTTAAAGAACAGAAGGAGGAGACTTAAGGCTTTACAACAATTTTGAGCTCAAGAATCACAGAGAAGATCAAGATTTCGGTGTAGGTCTCTTGCTCTTTCTATGCTGAATGGGTGGGGTATTTATAGGCCCCAATCCAGTTCAAATTTGGAGCTCAAAACGATCAAATCCCGGAATTCCGGGATCAAGCGGTTGCACCTCCTGACTGGTGAGGTTGCACCGCGTGGTAGAGCTCGGAGAGTGAGCCCAGGCGGTTGCACCTCTCTGTCAGGGGCGGTTGCACCACTTGAGTCTGGCTCGGAGACTGAGCCCCAAGCGGTGCCACCTCCTGACTGAGGCGGTTGCACCTCTCTGCCTGAGCTCGAAGACCGAGCTCAGGCGGAGCTACCTCTCTGTCAGGGAGGTTGCACCGCCCAGTCTAGCTCGAAGACTGAGCTCTGGGCGGTTGCACCTCTTGGCTGGGGCGGTTGCACCGCCCAGTCTCGCTGGGAGACATAGCCCAGGCGGTTGCACCTCCTGGCCTAGGCGGTTGCACCGCCTGGTGCAATCAGGGTCCGAATGGTTAGCTCCATTCGGCCCAATTTCAATCTTTTCAGGGGCCCAATTGCCCCATGATTAAGCTAATGGGATCACCTCCCATTTTCCAACTTAATCAACGTGCTAACTACGATTAAATCTAAGACAATTTCTGCAGCTTTGCTCCGATGCGTCAATCGCTTCATCCGGTGAGTTTCCGGCGAACTTCCGTCGATCATCCGATGAACCCTCGGTGATTCTTCTGCAGACTTCCGGCAAACTCCTGGACTTTGCGACGATCCACTTGGCGAGTTCCGACGAGCTTCGCTTGGCAAGCTTCTGGACTTCTCGGATCTATTCTCGCAGAACCTCCGATGGCCGTCCGATCTTCCGTCGAACTCTCGAACTCCCAACGTGATCATGATCTTAACTTCGGCGCAACTCCTGCTGCTTGTCTAACTTTCATCGTAGTTAATCCTGCACACTTATCTCAACACATAGATTAGACAACAAATGACAATTGACTTCATCATCAAAATATGAGATTCAACAGATACATCAATCTAGATTTGTCATTAATATTTCATTACACCCAAAAAGAACTTATACAACATCAACCTATCAAGTACAAAATATTTGACCCAAAATCTTCTAGTCTTCCACTGCCTCAACCCAATTTACACATTTTAGTGAGCGATAAGCTATCCTGAAAAATTTATATAGCAACGGGGTGAGCATATAAAGCTCAGCAAATGACTAACATATTCATAGCAAAGATGACAGTTTTGAAACAAATGAGGTATCAAAATACAAAGCAGAGATACAAGATGAAACAGTAGCATGTTTTGTTTGAATGCAGAATTACAATATCATATCGTTCGAAGCACGTTTTATTCATACAATCGAGGAAAGGTAATGGGAGCATATCATTGGCATAAGGAGCATATCGATGACATATGGTAGCTTTCAAGGTATAACAAAGACTTATAACATTTTGGAAATATATTAAAGAACAAAACATGAATAGAAGCTCAAATGTCTCATGACGATGCATTCATTTCATTCTTATCCAAAGCATGCATAGAAACATAGCCAAAGCTTTGGATATCATATCAAACAGATAGAAGGTGAAGTGGGATCATAACATAATATGGTCTATCCATTTCTGAATGATCAACAAACATAAGTCTCCCACGTCTGGGAGCTCCATCCACCCACGTCTGAGTGAAGTCATAGGGGGCCGACAGAGCATCGCGGGCTCTAAGCATAACTCCCTTTACCATTTCTGGTAAAGGTTCCCATTTATCCCACAAACACCGGAGTACAAAGGGACAGTATGAATAATGAAATTAGCATATATTGTAAGCACATGCGGAACAATGAAATGTACATATGCCTTTCGAGTCAATACGATACAAACATAATCTTTCACAAATGTATTCAGATTTGAAAGGAAACAAAAGCAAGAGCATACAAGGATTTCAAGAAATCATATATAGCTTAATTGAAATAAGAAAGTTAGATAAATTTAATATCCAAAGAAATGAAACTGGAAGAGGCACATATCGAAAGCAAATGCGGAACAATGGGATGCATGTGCTGAATCATTACGATACAAACATGATCATTAGATGATAGCTGCAAATGTACAAATAAATAAAGGACAAAAGTATACAGAAATTTAAGTTAATAATGTAAAGCTTAATTGAAGTAAGAGTTTTTGCCGAAATCGATTTCGAAAGCGAAGAAACACAGAAAGCCGAAATCGACCAAAGCTCGATTCTGGCAGAATTTGATAGGAACATTCTATGGACTATTTGGATAACTAATTATGCTCCAATTTAAACAAAGTAGGTGTCATTAGAAAGCTTTTTCAATCTAGGTTTAGGAAAATCAAGTTTAACAAGAATTGGAGTTTACAACAGGGAGTTACAGATAATTTTGTAACAAAAGGTCTGAAAATATTAGCTCTATTTTACTGAATCCATAGGGTCGATGAAAGCAGATGTTTCAGTTAGAAATTGTACTCCAAAAATTTCAAGTCAGTATGTACAGAAATAATTTTGAGTCTAGCTTCGAATAAATCATACTTTGTATGAATCGGAGTTCAGAGCAGAAAGTTATAAACAGTTAAGCAACAAGAGGTCAGAAATTTCAGTCCCTGTTTTGCAGAATCTGTAGGGTTAAATTAAACATAAGTCTTAGTACGCATTTAAACTCCAAATCATTTTATCTTAGTATCAAAATGAACATTATTTTGTCTACTTTCAAATGGAATAGTTTTTGTCTAAGTCAGAGTTTATTACAAAATGTTATGACCGAAACATTGCATAGAGGTCAGATTATCGAAAAATTACAGATTCATGGCTTTTTATCAAAACGAAAGAAGGTCTGGTTCTCAGTTGAAATCTCTCAAATTTTGCAGAATAAAAATGGAAACAGAGATTAAGGTTACTGTGGGATGGGGTTAGAACACTTGCCTTAAAATTATTTGAATCCCAAATGTTAGAAAATTGATGAAAAAACCTCAAGCTCTTCCTCTTCTTCTTCTTCTTCTTCTCTCAAACTCACGTTGGCTGCAACTCTTCAAGTTTGTTTTCTTTAACCTTTCATCTAATTATTTAGGTTTTGGCTAATACAAAAGTTGCAAGGTGTCATGCATGCATGAAAGGGGCTAGGTGTCATCTTTAGAGCAAAGATAAGTGGCACCAACCTTAGGTTAGCTAGTGACACATGTCCACTATATATATATATATATATATTTTTTTTTTTTAACTTAAATCTGAATCTTTCATAAATTATATCAAACTTCTAATATTTACTCTTAGGTCCTTAGCCATAAACTTTTAATATAATATCATTGAATATAAAATAATTATTAAATAATCCTTATTTTTACAAACAAACCTTTTAGTAAATTTAAAAAAAATGGGAGATGTTATACTCTCCCCTCCTTAAAGAAAAAATTAGTCCTCTAAATTTATCATACCTCATTCGACGAAAAGATGAGGATAAGCTTTCATCATTTCTTCCTCAAGCTCCCAAGTTGTTTCCTCTCCAGAATGATATCTCCATATCACTTTAACTAGAGGGATAACCCGATTCCTCAAGATCTTTTCTTTTTTATCAACAATGTGAGTGGGCTCTTCCACATAAGATAAGTCTTTATCAATCACCATTGGCTCATACTTAATGATATGAGAGGGATCAGGTATACACTTTCTGATCATTGAAACATGAAATATATCATGGATATGGCACAATGATGGTGGCAAGGCAATCTTGTAAGCGACAGAACCAACCCTCTCAAGAATCTTCAAAGGTCCAATAAATCTTGGGCTTAACTTTCCTTTCTTCCCAAATCTTACAATGCCTTTAGAAGGGGAGACCTTCAGGAATACAAAATCCCCGATTTGAAACTCAATATTTCGCCTTCTATTATTAGCATAACTCTTTTGACGACTATGAGCAGTCTTTAACCTTTTTCTTATAAGTTGAATTTTCTCAGTAGTCTCTTGTACTTTTTCTGGTGCTAATAACTTTCTGTCACCAATTTCTTCCCAACATATAGGCGGCCCATATAAAGCTTCATAAGGAGCCATCTGAATACTTGAAGGATAACTATTATTGTAAGTGAACTCAATAAGAGAGATATCTTTATCCCATTCACCTTTCCAATCCATAACATAGGCTCGAAGCAAATCCTCAAGTGTTTGAATGGTTCTTTCTGATTGACCATCAGTTTGAGGGTGATAAGCAGTGCTAAACTTGACTTTAGTGCCAATAGATTCCTGTAACATTCTCCAAAATCTAGATAGAAATCTGGAGTCTCTGTCAGAGATTATCTCCTTTGGAACACCATGAAGTCTTACTATTTCATTTATATATAAATCTGCAAGCCTATCAAGAGAATAAGTCATATTGATCGGTAGAAAATGTGCAGATTTTATTAACCTATCAATGATAACCCAAATAGCATCATAATTTCTAGAAGTTCGGGGTAGTCCCGAAATAAAGTCCATGGTAATACATTCCCATTTCCATTCAGGAATATCTAAAGGTTGCAACAAACCTCCAGGTCTTTGGTATTCTGCTTTGATTTGCTGACAAGTCAAACACTTTGAAACATATATTGCAATCTCCTTCTTCATGCCTTCCCATCAATAATGACTTTGGAGATCTCTATACATCTTAGTGCTACCAGGATGCATGGTGTACTTTGAATTATGACCATCCCTTAGGATTTGATCTTTGATATCTGAGTCATTTGGAACACATATTCTATCCTTAAATCTCAATAGGCCATCATCTGAAACTCGAAAATTCACTTTCAATCCCTTTTCTACTTCATTCCTTAAGCAGATCAAGCGTCGATCTTGTAGTTGTCCTCCTTTAATTTGTTGAATGAGATCAGATTGCACTTGGATGGAGGCCATTAATATCATTGAGTCTTGCCCTTTTCTCATAACATTCGAATCATAATTCTCTTCTAATAACTTCAATTGCTTCACAACTAAAGTCGCCATAAAACTTGTAGATTTTCTACTAAGGGCATCTACTACAACATTAGCTTTGCCCGGGTGATAACGAATGGTACAATCATAATCCTTTAGAAGTTCTATCCATCTCCGTTGTCTCATGTTTAACTCTTTTTGAGTAAAAATATACTTTAAATTCTTATGATCAGTAAAGATTTCAAATGTTCATCCATACAAGTAATGCCTCCAAATCTTTATAGCAAAAACAATTGCTGCCAATTCCAAATCATGAGTTGGATAATTCAGTTCATAACTCTTTAGTTGTCTAGAAGTATAAGCAATCACTTTCCCTTCTTGCATCAAAACACATCCAAGGCCCTTTCTTGAGGCATCAGTGTAAACCATAAATCCCTCATCACCACTTGGAATAGTGAGAATAGGGGCACTAGTCAATCTCCTTTTTAACTCTTGAAAACTTTGCTCACAATCATCACCCCATACAAATTTCACATTCTTTTGAGTGGGTTTGGTGAGAGGTTGAGCGATTCGAGAAAATCCCTCCACAAATCTCCTATAATAACCTGCCATGCCCAAGAAGCTTCTAACTTCTGTCACGTTTGTTGGTACTTCCCACTTAACAACAATTTCCACTTTCTTTAGATCAACAAATATACCCTTCCCTGAAATCACATGGCCTAAGAAAGCAATTTCATTCAACCAAAATTCACATTTGCTGAACTTTGCATACAACTTCTTTTCTCTTAGTATGGATAATATATTTCTCAAGTGTTCCTCATGCTCCTGATTACTCCTTGAATATACTAATATGTTATCAATGAATACAATCACACAATCATCCAAGAATGGCTGAAATATCCTATTCATCAGTTCCATAAAAGCTGCAGGGGCATTAGTTAAACCAAAAGACATTACTAAGAATTCATAGTGACCATATCGAGTTCTAAAAGCTGTTTTTGGAATATCCTCCTTCATGATCTTCAACTGATAGTAACCTGACCTTAAATCAATCTTGGAGAATACTTGTGCACCCTACAATTGATCAAACAAATCATCAATTCTGGGTAAGGGATACTTGTTTTTTATGGTCACCTGATTCAATTGTCTATAATCAATACAAAGCCTTAACGTTCCATCCTTCTTCTTAACTAATAGCACCGGAGCACCCCATGGTGAAACACTAGGTCGAATGAAACCCTTATCTAATAGTTCTTGTAGTTGCTTTTTCAATTCCTCTAGCTCGAGTGGTGCCATTCTGTAAGGAGGCTTAGATATTGGGGTTGTCCCAGGGACCAAATCAATAGTAAATTCATCATATCTATCTGGAGGTAAACCAGGCAAGTCATATAGAAATACATCAGGCAAGGAGGTAAATCATGCCCAATACTCTCAAAATAAAAGATAGGATGATCTAGCATGCAAAAAGTGATCATTTTGTATAATAATCTATATTGGTATGATTGGAAGATAGTCAATCCATACTTAGTATAATATCAAAACTCCAAAAATCTAGGAGAACCAAATCAGCATGAAGTTTGTGTTCTCCAATAGAAATCAAACAAGATGACCAGATCAAATTTGTTATCAAACAATCCCCAATAGCCTTATTTACATATAGCAAAATATGTAATATTACGAATCAGGTTGAATGCTCATGTGATAAGCAAAATATTACGAATCAAATCATAGATGAGACACATGGTCAAACAAATATTTGTATTCTTTCAGAAACAAGAATAGTACCCTCGACCACTAATTCAAAAGCTTTAGAATCATATTTCGTGATAACATACACTCTGACATGGGCTGATGATTTATGAAGTAGTGATTCTTTCTTCTTGTCCAAAGGGCAGTCTTTTATTTTATGATCCAAATTTTCACAAGCAAAATAGGCTCCAATCACCTACAAATACAAACTTATTTCATAATTTAACTCGCATCGTACACAGGATTGAGTCTTTTGTGGTGACTTCCCTTTTTAAATCGATGATGTCTTGACCCTCTTGTTATCACATTCTGATTCATTTCTAATCCTTTTTTTTTTTCGGTAAACTTGTCCTTGCTATTCTTGTCCTTGATCTCTAGAAATTCGTTTGATCATCATAACAATTTCGTACATCAAATATCTTTTCCAATCGCATCATCTATTTTTTTTTTTTTCTACCAATGTATTAGGTTCACCACGCTTCTACTATGCCACACTGATTTAATATCCCCGATCAACCCTTTTATCGCACTTAATTAATCAAAAGCAGATGAAGTAGGAGGACTAAATGTCCTCGTCATCCTAGATTCCTAAAATGCATCAAATAAAATTTTCACCAATCACTATAGTTCACTAGACCTCAATATAATTTGCACATCAACATATCAAATATTTCAGTGATCCTCAAACCATGCTCTGATACCACTCTGTCACGCCCCCCCCACTGAATTTAATTTTTCATTCAGGAGGTGTGAACCTAATTCAAGATTGATAATATTTAATTCAACAAACAATCCAGGATCCAATCACACATTTGAGGTCACTAAAAAAAAACATTCAAGTCATTCACCACTACAATCCACAATTCAGTGCAGTATATAATCATACATCATGTCACTAGATGATTTTTTTTTTAAATCCAAAAGCAACTTAACTAAACCATGACTATATCATAAATCCATAAGCGTGGCAATTAATGCAATCACAAAACCAACATGTACTACATGTTTATATCAGTACACAGTTTAGACTTAACATTTCTAAAATCCTGACATAAGAGGTACTTTTCAAATATTTACAAGATACATCAATCTAGATTTGTCATTAATATTTCATTACACCCAAAAAGAACTTATACAATATCAACCTATCAAGTACAAAATATTTGCCCCAAAATCTTCTAGTCTTCCACTGCCTCAACCCAATTTACACATTTTAGTGAGCGATAAGCTATCCTGAAAAATTTATATAGCAACGAGGTGAGTATATAAAGCTCAACAAATGACTAACATATCCATAGCAAAGAGGACAGTTTTCAAACAAATGAGGTATCAAAATACAAAGCAGAGATTCAAGATGAAACAATAGCATGTTTTGTTTGAATGCAGAATTATAATATCATATCGTTCGAAGCACGTTTTATTCATACAAACGAGGAAAGGTAATTGGAGCATATCATTGGCATAAGGAGCATATCGATGACATATGGTAGCTTTCAAGGTATAACAAAGACTTATAACATTTCGGAAATATATCAAAGAACAAAACATGAATAGAAGCTCAAATGTCACATGACGATGCATTCATTTCATTCTTATCCAAAGCATGCATAGAAACATAGCCAAAGCGTTGGATATCATATCAAACAAATAGAAGTGAAGTGGGATTATAACATAATATGGTCCATCCATTTCTGAATGATCAACAAACATAAGTCTCCCACGTCTGGGAGCTCCATCCACCCACGTCTGAGTGAAATCATAGGGGGCCGACAGAGCATCGCGGGCTCTAAGCATAACTCCCTTTACCATTTCTGGTAAAGGTTCACATTTATCCCACAAACACCGGAGTACAAAGGGACAGTATGAATAATGAAATTAGCATATATTGGAAGCATATGCGGAACAATGAAATGTACATATGCCTTTCGAGTCAATACGATACAAACATAATCTTTCACAAATGTATTCAGATTTGAAAGGTAACAAAAGCAAGAGCATACAAGGATTTCAAGAAATCATATATAGCTCAATTGAAATAAGAAAGATAAATTCAATGTCTAAAGAAATGAAACTGGAAGAGGCACATATCGAAAGCAAATGCGGAACAATGGGATGCATGTGTCGAATTATTACGATGCAAACATGATCTTTAGATGATAGCTGCAGATGTACAAATAAATAAAGGACAAAAGTATATAGGAATTTAAGGTAATAATGTAAAGCTTAACTGAAGTAAGAGTTTTTGCTAAAATCGATTTCCAAAGAGAAGAAACACGGAAAGCCGAAATCGACCAAAGCTCGATTCTGGCAGAATTTGATAGGAACATTTTATGAACTATTTGGATAACCAATTATACTCCAATTTAAACAAAATAGGTGTCATTAGAAAGCTTTGTCAATCTAGTTTTAGGCAAATCAAGTTTAATAAGAATTGGAATTTACAACAGGGAGTTACAGATAATTTTGTAACCAAAGGTCTGAAAATATTAGCTCTATTTTACTGAATCCATAGGGTCGATGAAAGCAGGTGTTTCAGTTAGCAATTATACTCCAAAAATTTCAAATCAGTACGTACAGAAAGAATTTTGAGTCTAGCTTCGAATAAATCATACTTTGTATGAATTGGAGTTCACAGTAGAAAGTTATAAACAGTTAAGCAACAAGAGGTCAGAAATTCCAGTCCCTGTTTTGCAGAATCTGTAGGGTTAAATTAAACAGAAGTCTTAGTAGGCATTTAAACTCCAAATCATTTGATAAATGAAGACTGTTTTGTCTAATTTCAAATGGAACAGTTTTTGTCTAAATCAGAGTTTATTACAAAATGTCATGACCGAAACATTGCATAGAGGTCAGATTACCGAAAAATTATAGATTCATGGCTTTGTATCAAAACGAAAGGTCTGGTTCTCAGTTGAAATTTCTCAAATTTTGCAGAATAAAAATGGAAACAGAGATTAAGGTTACTGTGGGATGGGGTTAGAACACTTGCCTTAAAATTATTTGAATCCCAAATGTGAGAAAATTGATGAAAAAACCTCAAGCTCTTCCTCTTCTTCTTCTTCTTCTTCTTCTTCTTCTTCTTCTTCTTCTCTCAAACTGACGTTGGCTGCAACTCTTCAGGTTTGTTTTCTTTAACCTTTCATCTAATTATTTAGGTTTTGGCTAATACAAAAGTTGCAAGGTGTCATGCATGCATGAAAGGGGCTAGGTGTCATCTTTAAAGCAAAGATAAGTGGCACCAACCTTAGGTTAGCTAGTGACACATATCCACTCTATATATATATATATATATATATATATATATTTTTTTAAACTTAAATATGAATCTTTCATAAATTATATCAAACTTCTAATATTTACTCTTAGGTCCTTAGCCATAAACTTTTAATATAATATCATTGAATATAAAATAATTATTAAATAATCCTTATTTTTACAAACAAATCTTTTACTAAATTTTTTAAAATTGGGGGATGTTACACTAGTTTTACTGGTCAAAAAGAAGGATAGCTCATGGCGGATGTGTGTTGACTATCGAGCACTTAACAATATTACAGTAAAAGATAAATATCCTATTCCAATAGTGGATGAACTGTTGGATGAATTGGGAGGAGCTTAGGTCTTCACTAAATTGGACCTACGATCGGGCTATCATCAAATCTGAATACATGAAAGTGATATTCAGAAAACTGCCTTTAGGACATATAATGACCATTATAAGTTTATAGTAATGCCTTTTGGGTTAACCAATGCGCCCTCTACCTTCCAAAGTTTAATGAATGATATATTTCAGGCTCATCTTCGTAAGTTTGTTATGGTTTTCTTTGATGATATTTTAATATACAGTCCTTCTCTAGAAAGTTATTTATTACATTTACGAATTGTCTTTAATATTCTTCGTGAGCATGGTCTTTTTGTCAAGAAATCCAATTATAGTTTTGGGCAACCTAAGGTTGAGTACCTCAGTCATATCATATCTCAAAAGGGTGTTGCAGTTGATCCTTCAAAAATCCAAATGATGACAGACTGGCCAATTCCAAAGTCAATCAAAGCTTTAAGAGGGTTCTTGGGACTAACATACTATTATCGAAAGTTTATGAAGAATTATGGCAAAATCAATGCCCCCTTGACGTCACTTCTAAAGAAAGATGCATTCAGATGGTCAGAAGAGGCAACTTAGGCATTTCATTTCTTGAAAATTATAATGACTACTATACCCGTACTTGCTCTACCCGATTTTAATAAGTTGTTTGTGATTGAATCTGATGCTTCTGGAGCTAGAATAGGGGCTATATTAATGCAGGAAGGTCGGTCTATCACTTATGCTAGTAAGGCTCTTTCCCCTTCCCATTTGAGTTTATCTATTTATGATAAGAAGATGCTAGCCATAATATATGCAGTCACAAAATAGAGACCCTACCTAATTGGTTGGTAGTTTCAAATATGCACTGATCACAAAAGCCTCAGATACTTTCTAAAGCAAAAGATTTCTTCTTTAAAGTAGCAGATATGGGTCACAAAGCTACTGGGATTCGATTATGAGATCATTTATAAAAAGGGGAGAGAATTTAGTAGCAGATGCCCTCTCACGCCTTCTAGAACAAGCTGAACTAGTAGCTATTTCTATTCCAATTGTTGAATCTCGTATTTTGATGATGAAACCAGTTGATATATGTTTATGTTTTAATCTGAATTTTGAGTGACGCAGGATGCTTCGATCATGATGAGACAATTAAAGCAGGAAAAATTATGTTGTGCTAGAGGAACATGTTAGTGTTGGAAAATCATGGGGGCGACATCATATGTGCAGCGGAAGAACACGAAAACAAAAATCCCCGATTCCCAAAAAGATGTTCGTCATCGTGCGAAGATTGGTGTGCAAAAATCCGCAAAACACAAAACTGCGTATAGAGATTGTGTTACCTAGGGAGATCGTATATCCCTGTTTCCTTGCAGATCCTTAGGAGAGGGGTGAAGGAGGTCAAGCGCCCTCCTCTCTAGCGGTGATCCACACAAAGGGGGTTGGGCGACGACCCTCCTCAAAACTCCAGGCCTCTCGAGGTGGAGAGGGAGAGGAGAATAGGAAAGGCAAGCAAAGACTCTAGCCTATGAGGTCAGAATCCCTCCTATTTATAGAGATCCCATGTCAAACCCTAATGGGTCCTTCCCCTAGTGGGTATTGGATCTGCATCCAATAAGACAAAGGGCTCAGTCCGGATATCTCATATCCCAACCTCTACTCATCGCAATGCCTACCATATGTGTGTGACCCTCTAGGCCCAATATCAAGCTGGCCATGAGTGATACCTCGCCGAACTCCTTCTAACTTCGTGAATTATTATCTCTGTAATAATTCACTCGACTCATCGACTACGGATGTACTAGGCCACTACGCCAGTAGTCCCCGACATTTATCTGGGAATCCAATCCATTGGACCTATCTGTCCTCAGTTACCATGTACCTATAGTCCCTCATCCATCTAATATCCCAGAGACTGTATATCGAGCATGGTGTTGTCAGACCCATACGGTTTCTACTCGAGTCTCGCTCTAATCGGATTCTCCCGGAGAACTCTTTCTCTCTCAACCCGAATGACCCTGCCAGGGGATTTGTCTGAGCAAGAACACATGGGATATTCCTCTCATGACGCCAGAGAGGGATGATCCTCTATCGACACTCAATAGCCCTCGTAAGGTCGACTACCACTCCCAATGACCAACAGTACTAGATCCGGGACAGCCAAACCTATAAGTCTGGTATCAAAGAGTGGAGCACTCATACAGATATCCTTGGTGTCTCAAGTCTAAGGACCGAGATACACCACTAGGACTACGGAATCGCCTGTCCGACAATAAGGCATCATCAACCATCCAGCATTCCGTGGCGGATCAATCGATGAGCTCATTCTCCAATGAGCACATGTCTCATCCCTAGTGTCCCTACACGAGCAGCTATGAGACCAGCTGCATCCATCATATGGATCGGTATACAAAGACACCGGTCTATCCGGTTATCACGATGTCCCTCTCGAAAAACCTATGACCGGGATTATTTAGGATATGTGTTTAAAGGTGAATCGATCTCATTATCGTGATCTCATCACGATCCGATTCCCATTGCACAAATCTAAGGACATCACAATATATATATGCATTTATGCAATAGTTATAAAGTGATATACGCCAAAATCTAATAAACAAAAAGATTCTGCATCAAGTCACACGTGCCATCACTCACGTGATTGGCTTGCTGGGCACCTATGACTAGCAGTTAGAAGATTGAACGTCGGGCCGGTGGATCGGTCGACGTATCGACAGCAGGCTTCAGGCCGTAGACTCGGGCATCGGGCCAAGAAGAGCAGGTATTGTGCCAAGGATATCGGAGTTGCCGAGTCAACTGGCCGATTGGGCAATAAGCCGCAGGAGAGGATGATGCGTCGAAGAATCAGACGAAGCGTCGAGGGACCAATGACATGCCGAACAACTTGGTTAATTGATTAATTATCTCGATCAAAGTTTTGTTTTACATGTGCAGGATTAACTACGATGGAAGTAAGATATGCAGCAGTAGTTGTATCGGAGTCAAGACTACGATCATGTTGGGAGTTCGAGAGTTCGATGGAAGTCCGGACGGTCGTCGGAGGTTCTACAGGGACAAATCCGAGAAATCCAAGAGCTTGCCAAAGAAGCTCGTCGAAACTCACCAAGTGGATCGTCGCAAGTCCAGGAGTTTCCTGGAAGTCCACCGGAGCATCGTCGAAGGTTTGTCGGATGTTCGTCGGAATTTCGTCGGAAGAAGCGATTGACCCATCGGAGCAAGTTGCAGTAAATGTCTTAAGAAATACCATAGTTAGCATGTAGATTAAGTTAGGAATAGGAGGTGATCCCATTAACTTAATCTAGGGGCAATTCGGCCCTTGATAGACCCAAATTGGGCCGAATGGATCAACCTATTTAGACTAGAATTCTTGCCAAGCGGTGGCACCGCCTAGGAGATAGTCTCCCAGGAAAGCTGGGTGGTGCGACCGCCACAGTCAGGCAGTGGCACCGGCTGGGCTTAGTCTCCGAGCGAGACTGGGCGGTGCAACCGCCCCTATCAAGCGGTGGCACCACCAGAGCTCGGTCTCCGAGCTTTGTCAGGCGGTTGTACTGCCCCAGTTAGGAGGTAGTACCGCTAGGACCCTGGAAATCCGGGAAAAGACATTTTTGAGCTCCAAATTCAAACCAATTTGGGGCCTATATATACCCTACCCTTTCCTGCATGAAAGGGCACCAAAAGCTTGATCTTACTCTATGATTTTAGAGCTCAAAAGTGTTGTAAAGTCTAGAATTTCTCCTCCCTCCTTTCTTCCAAGTTTTGATCTTTCAAGAGAGGAGAGAAAAGTTTGTAAGGGTTTGTCTCCTAAGCCCGTCAAAAGGAGTGAAACTGTAAAAGGGTGATTGGCCTTCGCCTATTGAAGGAAGGCCTCTAGTGGACGTCGATGACCTCGTCGGTGGAGGAAGCCAAAAGTGGATGTAGGTCAAGATTGATCAAACCACTCTAAATCTCGGTTTGTATTTACTTTGAGTATCTTATCTTTACTGCAAACCTCCTCAGTAGCTTACTGCCTTTTGCTCATTTATGAACATGTTTCATAGTTAAGTATTTTCCGAATCGACATTAAGACCGAAATCGATTTTATCGTACGAACATCATATTTCAGTTTGTGCTTACATTCTGATTTCTATCTTAACTGCAAACTACCTTCCTTACTTTACTTCAAATACATTTCCGTAAGCTTTCAAAGTTATTATCTGCATGAAACGACTTTTACTTCGGAATCGGATTTCAACGTACGAACGCTGTTTTAATCGTCGAAAGTTTTCCACACTAATTCACCCCCCCCTCTTAATGCTCTTGATCGTAACAATTGGTATCAGAGCCCAGTATTTCTCATTTCGTATTTACACCCGAGGGAAATGGCTCTTCATGGCTTTCAGGAGGGCTTATCGGTTGTTCGTCCACCGTTGTTTAACGGATTGGACTACACTTATTGGAAAACTCGAATGAGAGTTTTCTTGATTTTTATGAATTTAGATTTATGGAATATTATTGAAAACAATTTTCAACTTTCCTCTAAACCGATGAACGAATGGTCGGATTTGGAGAAGTATTTTTCTTTAAACGCAAAGGCTGTGAATGCCTTATTTTGCGCTTTGGACAAAAAATAGTTCAATCAGATTTCTACATGCGAAATGAGTTTTGATATTTTGCGAACACTTGAAATCACACACGAGGGAACTAGTAGAGTCAAAAACTCGAAAGTTAACATTTTATTGCATGATTTTGAGCTTTTTTGAATGCAACCAAGCAAGACTATATGCGACATGTACACCCGTTTCACGGATGTCATCAATAATCTAAGAGTTTTTGGTAAATCTTTTTCGAATTTTGATCTCATAAGCAAGATCTTATGATCCCTTCCAAAAAGGTGGGATCCTAAAATAATCGCAATACAAGAAACAAAAGATTTAAATATTTTTCCACTTGGAGAACTAATTGGTTCGTTGATGACATATGAAATAGTGCACAATGCACATGATGAACAAAACCACCTTCCAAAAAATAGGAAGGATTTGGAACTTCGGACAAATGAATATCACTTGAGCAATGACTCAAGTGATGAGGACAATGATGAATTTAAACTTCGAACACTAAATTTTAATAAGTTTATTAAACAAAAATCTAAAATAAACAATGAACTTGAACGGAGGAAGAGGCCAAAGAAGAGGAAGGCAACCAAGGATGAATCAAAAACTTCCAAAGGTGAAACGGCGAATTGGGCTTTGACGGGCTTCGACTACAAGGTAAGTAACTCAACTCTCTTGAATTATTTTGAAATTACTTGAAGTTTTTCATGAGTACTTAATTTAGATAGTAGGAATAGGAAATAAAAAATTATTTTTCAAAAAATTATATCATATTTTTCTTTTTAGCATCATTGAAAAATTAAAAAGTTGATCATGAAAAGTATATTGCTAAGGTTTCATGCATGTTATGTTTTGAAATGTTGAATGATATATGCAACATTAGGGATGATAATTATATGATATGTGATAATGCTTAGGATTAATCCATGCATGTGTATCTTGATGATTTTATGTCATGCATGAGTTTTTGAAATGTTGATTTGAAACTCTCATTTTCGATTAACATGTTTTTGGTCTAATCGTTTTTATGATGAATTAAGATGACATAATGCATGTACATCTATGTATGAATTTCTTGTTAGTCTTTTGATGATAGATGTGATTTCATGATGTGTTTGGTCTTGACGGCTTCATGATGAAACTTATGTTTTGATTTTAAATGTTGATACATGTTTTCACAAAAGACTTGAATATCCTCACATGAAATCAATTGTATGAAATGGAAATAAATTCTCTATCCTATTGAGATTAATAAATTTATTTTACCAATCTTGTGAATCTCATGAAAATAAACATGTTGAATATTTTGAAAATAAATGAGTGTATCATGCATTTGGTCTTAATGATTTCTCTTGAACATATTTTTTGAAATCATACTTGATGATGAATATCAAGATATTAAAAGGATGTTATCATGGAATCATACTTGATGATTTGTTTTTCCATCTTAAATATTGACACTTGTTTTATTAAAGGTAAAGGCATGCTTATAAGAAGCAAATCACATGAATAGAAATTTATAAAAATGAAATGAGATCCTCTATCTTATCGTCTTTTCAATAAATCTATGCTTGTCATGTATGAATTTATTGAATGTGACTTTGAGGATGATTTCGGTTTTCACAAATGTTTGATTCATACTTATGACATAAGACACATTTTAAATATGAATCATGTTCGATGCTTCAATCATGTTACATCTCCCTTAATTCATTTTATTCTCCTAGATTTATTTACCAAAGAGGAAAATCTTCCGAATGAATGAAATGATACAAATGAATCACTTATCGATATATCTTTTTGAAATATCTTTTTAATGTGATGATAATTTGAGATGCCTATTGGAATTCATGACATGAGATAATTGAATCCTTGACTTACTCTTTATATGGCTTAAAAATAGATGTTTAAAATCTTGCTTGATAAGTTGTTTTATAAGATTTTGCCTTTACGTCTTGAACCTTCATGCTTATCTTGATTTGGCATATAAAGACTAAGGCATGCTTAGATGAAAAAGAATCACTTAAAAAAAATGCTCTTCCTATCTGATCGTGAGTAATGATTTGATGATATTTTGTGAATCTCGGAATTGATTTTGATGACTTGATTATGAGTTTCAAGTTAACGATTTGACTTGAATGAGTTTTATCTAAATCAAAATCTTGATCTTGCAAAATTGGAATCACAAATAATATCTTTTAGTATTCATGAATTGATACTCACAATATGAAAGTATTGGTATTCATGACTTGAATTTGATTGAAACATTGCATGCTTAAATTAATCATTCTTCTATGTTTCAAAAATTCTTTAAATGCATTATGTGATGATTGAAAATTAATTTTCTTTATGATGAATCACGAATCATGACTTGATCTATGATATTGATATGTTTTAATCAAGATCCTTGGTTGTATAATTCTTTTTCTCTATTAAAAAGATTTGTCAAATGAATCATGTCCTTCTTGAATTTTTCTTGATATCATGACATGATTTTGTAATATGGCTTGTATAATGATTAAATTTTTTAGCCATTGATTTCTCCCTTCTTTTCAGCAATGACATAGGGGGAGAAAGATTGCTAGCTTAAGGCAAATACTAGCTAGCTTGTACTCTTCCCTTCTTTTTGACAAAAACAAAGGGGAGAAAGTTTTTGCTAGTCAGAACATGCAAAGAAAAGCAAAGTGCAATCTTGCATAAGAAACAAGTGTTGAATTGCCATGATTGAACTTAAGAATCTTGCTATGCTTTTATGCTTATATGTTGTGATGAAAAGCTAGCTTGTATGTAGTAAAACTTGTATATCATAAAAATTGCTAGCTTGTAGTCTAAAGAGAAGCAAACAGTTGCTATCTCAAGAAAAGCTAAACATGCTAAATTTGCACTTTGGAACGGAAGCAAAATTGCGAGCTCAAACATTGCAAAGGAAGCAAAAATTTGCTAGCTTGCAACTTGCATATTTCAAGAAGCAAGAGTTGCTTTCTTGAACATCTCTAATTTGCTAAGCTTGCATGATGTAAAAGTTGCAATCTCAAAAGAAGCAAAAGTGCTATCTTGTATGCTGTAAAACTTGTATATCTAAAACTTGATAGCTTGAATGTTCTATGCATGATGTAACACTTGCTAAATTTTCTAGCTTCAAAACTACATGATGATAAAACTTGATATTATGTTTTTCATGCAATAAGTTGAATTAATACTACAAACACAAGAATAATTGAACTTCTCCTTTTTGTTGATGACAAAGGGGGAGAAGAATAATGTTATGCATAAGTTTATGCATAAGTTCATGATGACATGTTGCAAGTATTCATGATAAATATTGCAATGACTTGAATTCAGTTTGAATTCAAGGTTCTATAGCATATTGATAGGGGGAGTTTGTTTAAACTCCGGGAGTTAAGTTTAACTCCGTCATCAATTGGTTGTCATCATAAAAAACGGGGAGATTATTAAATCTTGTATTTTAATGATGAAACCACTTGATATATGTTTATGTTTTAATCTGTGTTTTGAGTATCGCAGGATGCTTTAATCAGGATGAGACAATTAAAGTAGGAAAAATCATGTTGTGCCGGAGGAACATGTTAGAAGATTGGACGTCAGGTTGGTGGATCGATCGACATATCGATAGAAGGCTTCGGGCCATGGACTCGGGCATCGGGCTAAGAAGAGCGAATATTGTGCCAAGGATATCGGACTTGTGGAGTCAACTGGCCGATTGGGCAATAAGCCGTAGGAGAGGATGATGCACCGAAGAATCGGATGAAGTATCGAGGGAACAATGACATGCCGGACAACTTGGTTAATTGCTTAAGATTAATTGTCTCGATCGAAGTTTTGTTTTACATGTATAGGATTAACTATGATGGAAGTAAGACATGCAGCAGGAGTTGTCCCGGAGTTAAGACTATGATCACGTTGGGAGTTCGAGAGTTCGACGGAAGTCCGGACGGTCATCGGAGGTTCTACGAGGACAAATCTGAGAAGTCCAGGAACTTGCCAAAGAAGCTTATCGGAACTTGCCAAGTGGATCATTGCAAGTCTAGGAGTTTGCCGGAAGTCCGCTGGAGCATCGCCGAAGGTTCGTCGGATGTTCGCCGGAAGTTCGCCGGAAGCTCGCTGGAAGAAGCAATTGACGCACCAGAGCAAGTTGCAATAAATGTCTTAAGAAATATCATAGTTAGCATGTAGAATAAGTTAGGAATGGGAGGTGATCCCATTAACTTAATATGGGGGCAATTCAGCCCTTGATAGACCCAAATTGGGCCGAATGGATCAACCCATTCGGACCAGAATTTTGCCAGGCGGTGGCACCGCCCAAGAGATAGTCTCCTAGGAAAGCTGGGCGGTGGCACTGCTTGGGCATAGTCTTCGAGCGAGACTGGCGGTGCAACCGCCCTAGTCAGGCGGTGGCACCACCTGGGCTCAGTCTCCGAGCGAGACTAGGCGGTGCAACCGCCCTTGTCAAGCGGTGGCACCGCCAGAGCTCGGTCTCTGAGCTCTGTCATGCGGTTGTACTGCCCCAGTCATGAGGTAGTACCGCCAGGACCTCGGAAATCTGGGAAAACATATTTTTGAGCTCCAAATTCAAACCAGTTTGGGGCCTATATATACCCCACCCTTTCCTGCATAAAAGGGCACCGAAAGCTTGATCTTACTATGTGATTTTAGAGCTCAAAAGTGTTGTAAAGTCTAGAAGTTCTCCTCCCTCTTTTCTTCCAAGTTTTGATCTTTCAAGAGAGGAGAGAAAAGTTTGTAAGAGTTGTCTCCTAAGCCCGTCAAAAGGAGTGAAATTGTAAAAGGGTGGTTGGCCTTCGTCTATTAAAGGAACGCCTTTAGTGGACGTCGGTGACCTCGTCGGTGGAGGAAGTCAAAAGTGGATGTAGGTCAAGATTGACCGAACCACTCTAAATCTCGGTTTGCATTTACTTGGAGCATCTTATCTTTACTGCAAACCACCTCAGTAGCTTACTACCTTCTGTTCATTTACGAACATGTTTCATAGTTAAGTATTTTCAGAATTGGCGTTAAGACGAAAATCGATTTTATCGTATGAACATCATATTTCAGTTTGCGCTTACATTTTGATTTCTATCTTAACTGCAAACTACCTTCCTTACTTTACTTCAAATATGTTTCCGTAAGCTTTCAAAGTTATTATTTGCACGAAACGACTTTTACGTCGGAATCAGATTTCAACGTACGAATGCAGTTTTAATCGTCGAAAGCTTTCCGCTACACTAATTCACCCCCCCCTCTTAGTGCTCTTGATCCTAACACCTATTTGCGAGACTTTGGAAGTTATCAGAAAGGAATGGTCAAATAATCCTGAGATCCAAAACATCATTAAAAAATTAGAAAAAGCCCCAGGTTCTATCCCAAATTATAGTTGGGATTCGGTGGACTTGCACTATAAAGGCCGAATAGTGGTTGCCCCACATTCTTCTTGCCAAGCGATAATTTTGAAGGAGTTCCATTCGTCACCAATTGCTGGTCACTTGGGATTTCTCCGCACTTATAAGCAAGTTTGACAATTTTTTTACTGGAAAGTTATGAAAAATTTCATCAAGAAATTTGTTGCAGAATGTGATGTTTGCTAGCGTCACAAAAGTGACACAATAGCCACCTCAGGCTTGCTACATCCCCTCACTATTCCTGATGCTACTTGGACCGACATATCTATAGATTTCATTGATGGTCTCCCACCATCTCAAGGAAAAAGTAATATACTTGTAGTCGTGGATAGGCTTACAAAGTATGCTCATTTCTGTGCTTTACAACATCCTTATACTGTTGCAAGTGTTGCTCGTATTTTTGTGGAAAACATAGCTAAATTGCATGGGAGTCCTCGTTCCATTGTTAGTGACAAAGACAAGATTTTTACTAGCTCCTTCTAGACAGAACTTTTTCGTTTACAAGGTACTCAACTAAATATGAGCACTGCTTATCATCCACGAACATATGGGCAAACTGAAGTGGTAAACAGGTGCCTAGAAAATTACCTCTGATGCTTTACTAGCGATAAGTCGAAGGAATGGATATAATACCTCTTACCATTCTTCTATTAAAATGACTCCATTTGAAGCAGTTTATGGTCAACCCCCACCTACAATTACAAAATATATATCTGGTTCTTCTAAAGTTGATCAAGTGGATAAGGAATTGATGGATAGAAACAAGATTATTCAGCTTTTAAAGGATAACCTCACGGCCGCACAAGCAAGAATGAAACAACAAGCTAATAAACACTGAAGTGAATGAGAATTTACTATGGGTGATTGGGCTTTCCTTCATCTTCAACTCTACAAGCAAACTTTCATAAAGGTCTGATCTTCCATGAAGCTATCTTCTCAGTTTTTTGGGCCTAATAAGTCTTTCATGTTTCATGCCTTAAGAGGAAATTGGGTGAAGATACAATAGTGCAGCGCCATTTGTCGGACACTTCTACTACTAAGGAAGTTCAAGCTCAACCACAAGCCATACTTGATCGACGAGTTGTAATGTACCACAGACATCCTATAACTGAAGTGCTAGTGCGATGGGCTAACTTACCAAAGGAAGATGCCATTTGGGAGTCCTACGGTATGCTAAAGGAAAAGTTTCCAGAATTTGATGTTGCTCAGCCTTGAGGACAAGGCTGAATTAAAGGAGATGGAATTGTTAAGATCCTTTTATTTTTCTTTTTTTTTTGTGCTTTTCTTTTATTTTCTACATATTTATTAAGTCTGTTTAGTTCAACTAAAGTCGGAACTCTATAAATAGGGATGTAACTGCTTCTTTTCGGTTATCTATAGAAAATACTATTCAGTCTTTTGATAAACCCTAGGAGGCCGATCACCTCGAAGTGATCAAGGAGACCGATCTCCTCAAAGCGATCATCCCTTTCTCTTCCTTTTTTACGATAAGACTTTAGGGTCTTATCAGAGATCAATACTTTTAGCAACCTTTGAGTAGCAACATAGAGGAAGGAACCCCTATAGAGTTCCAAGGAGGCCAAAACCCCGAGCTTAGAATCCGCAAGGGTTTTAACACCCATCCTCCTAAGAGATGTGTGGGACATATTAGAGGAGAGGATGTTGAGGATATTGATCCTCAAACCTACAAGGAGGCTATTACGAGTATAGACTCCAAGAAGTGGCAAGAACCTATGAATTCTGTGATAGATTCCAAGTACTCCAACAAGATTTGGAACTTAGTTGATGCACTCGAGGGTATTGTACCCATCGGTTGTAAGTAGATCTTCAAGAAGAAGATCGGATTAAATGGAAAGATAGAGACCTATAAAAGTAAGGCTAGTGGCTAAGGGATATTGTGAAAGGTAAGATGTTGACTATGACGAAACCTTCTCACCCATAGTCATGCTAAAATCCATCTGAATTCTATTGGCTATTACAGCATACTATGATTATGAGATATGACAAATGGACGTAAAAATGACATTCTTTAATGACAACCTCGAGGAGGAGGTGTATATGATACAACATAAGGGATTCGTATCCAAAGACTACCCAAATAAGGTGTGTAGGTTGCTTAGGTCCATTTATGGACTAAAGCAAGCTTCCTAAAGTTGGAACATAAGATTTGATGAGGCAATCATATCTTATGACTTCGTTAAGAACGAAGATGAGCCTTGTGTGTATAGGAAGGTAAGTGGGAGCGGTATCACCTTCTTGGTGTTATATATGGATGACATCTTGATCATTGGGAATGACATAGGAATGCTGTTGGGAAATCCTTGGGGGCGACATCATATGCGCAGCGGAAGAACAAGAAAAACAAAATCCCCGATTCCCAAATAGATATTCATCGTCGTGCGAAGATTGTGCTAGTAATAGGTGCCCAGCAAGCCAATCACGTGAGTGATGGCACGTGTGACTTGATACAGAATCTTTTTGCTTATTATATTTTGGCGTATATCACTTTATAACTATTGCATAAATGCATATATATATTGTGATGTCCTTGGATTTGCGCAATGGGAATCGGATCGTGATGAGATCACGATAATGAGATCGATTCACCTTTAAACACATATCCTAAATAATCCCGGTCATAGGTTACTCGAGAGGGACATCGTGATAACCGGATAGATCGGTGTGTCAGATATACCCATCCATATGATGGATGCAGCTGGTCTCATAGCTGCCGTGTAGGGACACTAGGGATACAGATGCAGTGCTCATTGGAGAATGAGTTCATGATTGATCCGCTTACGGAATGCTTTGATGGTTGATGATGCCTTATTGTCGACAAATGATTCCAGAGTCCTAGTGGTGTATCCGGTCCTTAGACTTGAGACACCAAGGATGTCCTCAGTATGAGTGCTCCACTCTTTGATACCAGACTTTATAGGTTTGGCTGTCCCGCATCTAGTACAAATTGTCATTGGGAGTGGTAATGACCTTACGAGGGGCTATTGAGTGTCGATAGAGGATCATCCACTCTCGGCGTCATGAGAGGAATATCCCATGTGTTCTTGCTCGCACAAATCCCGGCCGGGTCATTCGGGTTGAGAGAGAAATAGTTCTCCTGAGAATCCGATTAGAGCGAGACTTGAGTAGAAACCGTATGGGTCCGACAACACCATGCTCGATATACGGTCTCGGGATATTAGATGGATGAGGGACTATAGGTACATGGTAATCGAGGACGACAGTCCAATGGATTGGATTCCCAGATCGTCTGGGGATTACTACAGAGTGGCCTAGTACGTCCGTAATCGATGAGTCGAAAGTGAATTATTACGTAGATAATAATTCACCGAGTTTAGAAGGAGTTCTCGGCAGGTATGACTCACGGCCAGCTCGATATTGGACCTAGAGGGTCACACATTTATGGTAGGCATTGCGATGAGTAGAGGTTGGATATGAGATATCCGGACGGAGCCCTTTGTCTTATTGGATGCATCCAATACCCACTAGGGAAGGACCCATTAGGGTTTGACACGGGATCTCTATAAATAGGAGGGATTCACGACCTCATAGGCTAGAGTCTTTGCTTGCCTTTCCTATTCTCCTCCCCTCTCCACCTCAGGGCCTGAGTTTAGAGGAGGGTCGCCGCAACCCCCCTGCTATGTGGATCACCGCTAGAGAGGAGGACGCTTGACCTCCTTCACCCTCTCCTAAGGATCTGCAAGGAAACAGGGATATACGATCTCCCTAGGTGACACAATCTCTATACGCAGTTTTGTGTTTTGCCGATTTTTTACGCACCAATCTTCGCACGACGATCTATCTAACATCTTTTGGGAATCGGGGATTTTTGTTTTCTTGTTCTTCCGGCGCGATATGATGTCGCCCCATGATTTTCCCAACAAAGGGTATCGAGCTAGGTTGTTCGTCGAATGATTGGTTTTGAACCGCGTGTGTTGTGTTTAGGAAGAATATTGACATCAAAATCGCTTGACGCCAAAGCGAGGAAGGGCAGCAACAGCTTGCTGCCCTCGATCCGCATGCCCGCCACACCAGAAGAAGCAACCGCTGACCAGCAAAGATAACGCCGGGGGCGATGCTAAGCCGCCAGCAACCGACAGCAGGGTCGGGTCTGGCCTGTTTGCAGCAGGTTTATGGCGGGCGGGCTGGCAGCCCGCTGGTAGAGGCGCGTCATGTCACCGACCCCCGGGGCGAGGGGCCGGGGGGCGCCAGCGTGGGGCGGGCCGAGGGCAGCGACGCCACCGCCGCCGCCTCCCCGGGCGAAAACCCCCCACACAGGGCGGGCTGGCGGCGAGACAGCACCGCCTGGCGAAAAACGGCGCGCCGAGGAGGCCACCACCCGAAATGACGTCGCCGCCACAATGGGCGTCAGCCGCTACAGGCGAGGGCGCCCCCTCGCCTGACGCATCGCCGCCGGGTGGGCGGGGCGGGCAATGAGAGTAGAGGGAATTAGGGTTTTGGGCAAAAGGACAGTTTTGCCACTGTGAATTTGAGAAATTCTAGTTTCTGTCTTTTGTCCAAATTACGAAAATACCCTTAGGAATTGAAAAATTCCCTACATGTCCCTGATTTCAGAAAAATATTAATTAATTAAAAGGTTTACTTGATTATTATTTTTTATTATTATCTAGTAGTCCTACATGATGATGATTATTTATACATGTGATGTATGATGTGTGGACGGATGATCATGGACCGTGTGATGTGTGTACTTGTGATTATTATTATTGAGGTCTACGAACCTCCATTATATTTCTCGCTTTTATTGTCGGGCCTGCGTGCCTATGATTAAGTTGTAATCACATGAGGAGGCGCAGGGGGGCGCGGATGCGAGAAGGGACCCATGAGACGGACGATCGTGATGCATGGAGATGCATCAAGATGTCGACGAAACCGACGAGGACGAGATGAACGATCACAGGGCATGGAGATGCACCATTGCACACATAGATCTTGATGTGAGTGATTAGGCCTCATCGCTCGGGCCTAATCATATTAGGTTGTGGTCCATGATCATCCGATGTGATTGCTTATACACATACTAGATATGTATATATATTTGCATGCGATGTAGATATATATTAAATATGTATATGTGTGACATGTCATATTAGGAGACCAAATTATATAAACATCTCTCGATAATATTAAGCCCGGTAGGCGTGGAGGCAATTAGATTGACCCACGTGGCCTTCCATCGTTATGGTAGGAACCGATTCCCCCTGTAGGTTGAGTTGGTCGAAACCTCCGAGACTCACCTATATCGCGATTCGCTATCTTGCTTACGACATAGATATGTCACCGGTGACCTGAGGACATGGTATGCTTGGTCGAGTCCCTCGGGGGTATATCATCAAATCGCATCATCTTGTAACGGCGGTGTTGACTTAACCGAAAGCATCATGGTTGGTCGAGTCCCTCGAGGCCATGGTGATTCGGAGGTCGAACAGGGCGGGAATCACAAGGAGTTGTGATCGACAAGAGTTGCCTACCTTTTTAGGCTTAGTGTGATTGGTCGAGTCCCTCGAGGTTACACTAAGACGCTGATTGATCCCCGATCCCCACTAGAAGTCTCACTGGAGACTTCCGTTTCACGCTTCGAGGGTGTCGCGGACTCGTTAGTAAAATAGTGGGAGCATATTAAGATAGAATTCCATATCTTGATAGTTTATTTCTTGCAAAATCTGCATGTTATTCATTTCTCGCTACATCTTTATTTTCAGAAAATGTCGCTTTCAAATCCCTTTACGTGGCATACTTGATGTCAACCGCCTTCATCGGTCCAAATTATACCGGATTGGCTCAGAACTTGAGAATTGTTCTCACAGCGAGAAAATCGTAACGCCCTGATACAAATGATGCCTACGCCCAAGAAGGGGCAAGCGAGGATGAGATCACTCGCCACGTGAAGTACATTGATGACTCCACTCTTGCTCGCTATATGTTGGGCTCTATGACTCCGAGTTATAGAGACAACATGAAAAAGATGGATGCCGATCCATTCTCCTACATGTCCGAAAATTGTTTGAGGAACAGGGAAGGACTCAACGATATGAGATATCCAAGAGCCTTTTCCGCTTAGGATGACCTGAGGGGACACCGTTCTGTAACCATGTCCTAAAGATGATTGAGTGGATAGAGAAACTCACGTGTCTTGGAATGGTCCTAGAGGATAACTTGTGTGTGACATTGTGCTTCATCCCCTACCAGATTCCTTTTCACAATTCATAATGAATTTTAATATGAACAAGTTTGAGGTGACTCTCCCAGAGCTCCTCAATATGTTAAGGGAGGCGAGAGTAATATTAAGAAAGAGAAGCCAGTTCTCTACACCGGTGAGACCAAAAAAAAAAGGAAAGCAGAAAGGTCCCTTAAGAAGGGAAAGGGCAAGGGCAAACAAGGTAAAGCAAAGGTTGCTAAGAAAGACCCAAAGAAAGGACAAAGGCCAGTGCTTCCATTGTGGTAAAGATGGGCATTGGAAGAGAAACTACAAAGAGTACCTTGCAGAAAGGGCGAAAACAAAAGCTTGATAAAGCTTCAGTACATTCATGATCAGTCTCCATTTGTCGACTCTTATGATAACACATGGGTATTGGATACCGGTAGTGCTTATCATATATGCAATTCGCTGCGTGTTCGGCAAGGCCTAGGAGACTACTGAGAGGCTTAGATGGACCTCAAGATGGGTAATGGAGCAAAAGTTGTTTGTATTAGTTGTTGGCAGGTCGCCCTACATCCGCCTAGTAGAGCTTTTATTGCATTAGATGCATGTTATTTTGTTCCTTCTATTATCAAAAACATTATCTCCATTTCATGTTTAACAGTTAGTGGATATAAATTTGTTTTTTTGAGAACAATGGTTGTTCGATATTATTAGATGATAAGATCATCACGAAAGGTACATTGCATAATGGTTTATTTATGTTAGACATCACCCACATATCATGAATGTAAATGTGTCCAAAAGGAAACGAGATGAGTTGAAATAAAGGCATACCGTGGCATTGTAGGCTAGGTCACATCCATGAAAGAAGGATTCAAAAGTTGCTAAATGATGGATATCTAGATCCATTCGACTATGTGTCATATGCGACTTGTGAGCCTTGCATTCGTGGAAAACTGACCAAATCTCCATTTAGTAGAACTGGAGAGAGATCCAATGAGTTGTTGGAACTCATACATAGTGATGTATGTGGACCCATGTCAACTCATGCCATTGGAGGTTACTCCTACTTCATTACATTTACTGATGATTTCTCAAGGTATGGATATGTGTACTTAATGAAGTACAAGTCTGAGGCCTTTGAGAAATTCAGAGAGTATAAGAATGAGGTGGAGAACTAGACTGGAAAGAGTATCAAAACTCTTCGATCAGATCGAGGAGGTGAATACTTAAGTACAGAGTTTACTCGGTTCCTCAAGGACCATGGGATATTATCCCAATGGACACCTCCTTATACACCTCAGCTCAATGGTGTCTCTGAAAGGAGAAATCGTACATTATTAGATATAGTACGGTCCATGATGAGTTTCGCTGACCTACCCATCTCATTCTGGGGATATGCCCTAGAAATCGCAGCTTACCTTCTGAACAGAGTTCCAACTAAGTCGGTAGTGTCTACACCATATGAGATATGGAAAGGGAAGAAGCCTGATCTTAAGGATGTTAAGATCTGGGGCTGCCCTGTGTTGAATCTCGGATTTTGATGATGAAACTAATTGATTGTGTTTAGATGTTTAACTGCATTTTGAGTGATGCAGGTCTACTCGATCAGAATTAGACAGTTAACGCAGGAGGAATTGACGCTTGCCGAGGAGATCACGCCGAGGATATTGGACGGCGAAGGCTTCAACGTCGGGCATCGGGCCAAGAAGAGCGGAATTGCGCCAAGATATATCGGGTTGCGGAGGTCAACCGTCGATTGGGCAACAAGCCGCAAGAGAGGACGATGTGCTAAAGAATCAGACGAAGCGCCAACCAATGACGTGCCGCAAAAATGTAATGTCAATTCGCGTTGTAATAACCGTCTAGATCGGAGTAGAGTTTTGGTTTGTATGTGCAGGATTAACTACGATAACGATGAAGGCATAAAGTGAAACAAAATGTGGAGTCAAGAATGAAGGATTCGTTGGGAGTTCAAGAGTTCGACGGAAGTCCTAAGGATCATCGGGAACGCTGCCGGAACTAGCCGAGAATGAGTAGGAGCTTGTCAAGGGTTTTTGGAAGCTCGCCGGAAGGTTCGTGGGAAGTTCGCAGAGTTTGCCGAGAGAGAGATCGGAGCTTGCCGAAGAAGCTCATTGGAACTCGCCAAGATCAAATCGTGAAGTTTAAGAGCTTGCCGGGAGTCCGTAGAATGGTTTCCGAGAGTTTATCGGAAGACCGCCGAAAGTTCGCCGGAAGAAGTCTTGACTTATGGACTTTGTAATAGCTTATATAATGTCTTTAAAATAAAAATCTTGAGTTAATGACTTTGTAATAGCTTAACTCTTAATAAGTTCATTAAATAAAAATCTAAAATGAACAATGAACTTGAACGGAGGAAGAGGCCAAAGAAAAGGAAGGCACCCAAGGATGAATCAAGAACTTCCAAAGATGAAACGGCGAATTGGGCTTTGATGGGCTTCGACTACAAGGTAACTAACTCAACTCTCTTGAATTATTTTGAAATTACTTGAAGTTTTTCATGAGTGCTTAATTTAGATAGTAGGAATAGGAAATAAAAATTATTTTTCAAAATTATATCAAGTTTTTCTTTTTAGCATCTTTTGAAAAATTAAAAACTTTGATCATGAAATGTATATTGCTAAGGTTTCATGCATGTTATGTTTTTGAAATGTTAAATGATGTATACAACATTAGGGATGATAATTATATGATATGTGATAATGCTTAGGATTAATCCATACATGTGTATCTTGATGATTTTATGACATACATGAGTTTTTGAAGTAAATGTTGATTTGATACTCTCATTTTGGATTAACATGTTTTTGGTTTAATCATTTTTATGACGAATTAAGATGACATTCTCATGACATATTAAGATGACATAGTGCATGTACATCTATGTATGAATTTCTTGATAGTCTTTTGATGATAGATGTGATATCATGATGTTTTATTTTTGATGTGTTTGGGCTTGACGGCTTTATGACGAAACTTATGTTTTGACTTTAAATGATGATACAATGTTTTTCACAAAAAAGACTTGAACACTCTCACATGAAATCAATTGTATGAAATGGAAATAATTTTTCTATTCTATTGAGATTAATGAATTTATTTTACCAATCTTATGAATCTCATGAAAATAAACATGATGAATATTTTATAAATGAGTTGTCTTATAAGATTTTGCCTTTACATCTTGAACTTTAATGCTTATATTGATTTGGCATATAAAGACTAAGGCATGCTCATAAGAAGCAAATCACATGAATAGAAATTTATAAAAAATGAAATGTAATCCTTTATCTTATTGATTTCTACCTAAGAGACCAATAAAACTATCTATGCCATTTTGAATCTCTTGAAAGAAATGTTGAGATTTTGATGATTTGGATGATTTGAATTTGAATGAGTTTTATTCAAAATCATGATCTTGATTCCGTGATATTTACAAATTAAGATTTATTATGAATCAAGATTTTTTCATTAATCGATCTCCTAAGATTTTTCCTTGATTATTTAAGAGGAGATTTTTCAAAACAAAATGTGTCTTCTATTATTATCTTTTCATGATATGATTTTTATACAATTCCTTGTATTCATGAAATGTTTATCGCATCACCCAATTACTTTCTTCTTGATATTCCTTATGTGGTGATTAAAATTATGCATGAAATACTCTTGATATTATTTTGATGTATACAAATGAAAAGTTATAATCATGAATGATTGGATGAAATTTGACAAGTTAATATCTTCATGATTTGAAATATTTATACTTTGAAATTATACATGCAATTGCTTTGTATTGTGATGATATATGCATCATGAATACTTTATTATCATACATGAAAATAGTGATAAACATTTTGAAAATAAATATTTGTATCATGTTAGATGATTTTACATCATGTGCATGATGAGTTATAGTGATGATTGAAACAATGATTGAAATGATATGAATGATGATTTGGAATCATGCATATAATGATAAGTTAATATGTTTTGAATATATGATGATTTGGTATTATGCATGTAATAATGATATACGCAATGATGAAATACTTATGACAAAATTATTATTTTGATATTCATGACTTGAATCTTCCTTTCTTTTTGCCAATGACAACGGGAGAGAAAGAGTTACTAATGTGCTATCTTGAATTGATGTAAAGGGTCATCTCAAATAGAAATTAGCTACCTTGCACAAGTCAAGAAAATGCAAAAACTTCCTTACTTTCTTGCACATCTAAAGAGAAGATGCAAATGTAACACTTGCCAAATTGTTTGCTTGCCTCATGTAAAACATTCTCTTGTTAGGTTGACATTTTTCTAAGGAAGTAAAAAATTGACACTTCTCAAAAGAGAAGAAAGTGCTTGCTTTCTTGAACATCTTTAATTTGCTAGCTAGCATAATGTACAATTTGCTATCTTAAACATTACAAAGAAATGCTATCATGCACATCACAAAGAAAAGCAAATATGCTAACTTGCAAATCTTTAAATTTGCTAGCTTACATGTAGTAAAACTTGCATATCTCGAAAGAAGTAAAAATTGCAAAACTTAGAAAACTTGCAACAAAATTGCTCTTGCCATGCTTTGTATAAAAAAATATGTTGATATCCTTAAAAGCATCGCAATGAATTTTTTAGTGTATCGCAATGTATCACATGTATCACAAATTAATTTTTTTTTTACTATTATCATATCATGATGTATCGCATAATGATATCATGATTTGTGATTGTTTCATGTGATCCTTAGTGAATTTTCACATTGGTATCCTTCGTGAAATGATTTCATTACATTATTGTCTTGTATGCATCATGTGATGATTGAAATATTGATTGATGCAAAGTTGATGTAAAAGTCTAAATCATTGGTTCCTCTCCTTCTTTTTGACATTGACAAAGGGGAGAAAGTTATTGCTAGCTTGCCTATCTTAAGTAGCAAAGATTACTAACTTGCTTATTTCAAGAAGCAAAAGTTGTCTTCTTGAACATCACTATCTTGCCTATCTCAAGAAGCAAGACTTGCAACCTACACATTACAATAGGAAGCAAGAATCGATAGCTTACACACTCCAACAAGAAAGCTATCTTGTATTTGCTTTCGAAATTTTTGCTAGCTTCTATGTTGCAAAACTTGCTCACTTTTTCAAACACTTTGCTAGCTTGCACTTTGTAAAGGAAGCGAAAATAGCACTTCTCAAAAGAGAAGAAAGAACTTACTATCTTGAAACATCACAAAAAGTTTGCTACCTCATGATATAAAATTTGCTATATCAAACATCATAAATATTGTTACTTGCAAAGAAAAAAGCAAAGTGTAATCTTGCACAAAAATTCAAGTGTCGAATTGCCATGCTTTTGTGCCTATATGTTGTGATGAAAATCTAGCTTCATGTTGTAAAAACTTGCATATCTTTTAAAACAGCTAGAGCTACTTCTCCTTTTTGTTGATGACATAGGGGGAGAAGTATATTGATGACTTCATGCATTGAATTAAATATTTTATATATTTGCATGATGGTTTAAATATTTTTTCATAACATGTGATGAATGTCACTTGGATTTGGGATAATCCAAGTGTTCTATCAATGGCATATTGATAGGGGAGTTTGGTTAAACTCCCGGGGAGTTTAGGTTAACTCGTTAGTCATCAATTAGTTGTCATCATCAAAAAGGGGGAGATTGTTGAATCTCGGATTTTGATGATGAAACTAATTGATTGTGTTTAGATGTTTAACTGCATTTTGAGTGATGCAGGTCTACTCGATCAGAATTAGACAGTTAACGCAGGAGGAATTGATGTTGCGCCGGAGGAGATCACGTCAGGATATTGGACGGCTGAAGGCTTCAAACGCCGGGCATCGGGCCAAGAAGAGCGGAATTGCGCCAAGGATATCGGGTTGCGGAGGTCAACCGTCGATTGGGCAATAAGCCGCAAGAGAGGACGATGTGCTAAAGAATCGACGAAGCGCCAACCAATGACGTCTTAGAACATGACAATGTCAATTCGCGTTGTAATAACCGTCTAGATCGGAGTAGAGTTTTGGTTTGCATGTGCAGGGATTAACTACGATAACGATGAAGGCATAAAGTGAAACAAAGTGTGGAGTCAAAAATGAAGGATTCGTTGGGAGTTCAAGAGTTCGACGGAAGTCCTAAGGATCATCGGGAACGCCTGCGGAACTAGCCGAAATGAGTAGGGAGCTTGCAAGGGTTTTTGGAAGCTCGCCGGAAGGTTCATGGGAAGTTCGCAGAGTTTGCCGAGAGAGATCGAAGCTTGCCGAAGAAGCTCATTGGAACTCGCCAAGATCAAATCGTGAAGTTTAGGAGCTTGCCGAGTCCGTGAATGGTTTCCAGAGTTTATCTAAGACCACAAAGTTCACGGGAAGCTTCATTCTAAGAAGTCTTGACTTATGGACTTTGTAATAGCTTATATAATGTCTTTAAAATTCGTAGTTAGCATGTTAATTAGGGTTAGGATTAGGTATTAATCCTATATAACCCAAGTATGGGCCTATAACACCGTAGGCTGAAAACACACTATAGGCGGTGGGCTGAAAAACACCAGAAGGGGCTGAAAACACTGTAGGCGGTGGCACCACTGGGCTGAGCAGTGGCACCGCCCAGCACCCGAAAGTGCTTGGGCGGTGACACCTCTTGGCTGGGCGGTGGCACCGGCTATTGGCGGTGGCACCGCCAAAGATCGGAACCCAAAGAGGATTTGAATTTTGGAGCCCAAATTTTGGAGCCCAAATTTGAATCCTCTTGAGGCCTATAAATACCCCTCAAATCTCACCGAGAATACAACTTTTGAGCAAAAGAAGAGTTTGAGAGAAAAGGTCTTAGAAAAGTGTTAGCTTGTCTTCTTTTCAATTTGCTAGTGTTCACCTCATCTCTTCTCGAAAATCTGTAAGAGAGTGAACCGCTTGTAAAGAGTTGTAAGAGGGTATTTACCCTTCCATTTCAAGAGACTTGCTAGTGGAAGGTGGGAGCCTCATCAAGAGGGGCCTCCATGCAAGTGGAGTAGGTCATTTGACCAACCACTCTAAAATCGGCATGATCCTTGGTTTGCATTTCATTATTGCTATTTACATTATTGCAAATCTTCTTATATGCTTTAGTTCCTCATTACTTTTGCTGCGCATATTTAAGAATACGCTTTCAAGATTAAGCTTGTCAAGTTCCGCTCTTATCATACGAAAGATTTTTTAAAAACCGAAGTTTTAATCCGCTGCACTAATTCACCCCCCCCCTCTTAGTGCTGCTCCGATCCTAACACCCTGCCCATGTTAGAAGACACAACCCCGATAAGTTAGAATCAAGGACAGAGCGATGCAAATTTGTGGGATACCCCAAGGAAACTTGTGGGTATTATTTCTATCATCTCGAGGACCAAAAGGTCTTTGTAGCTAAGAGAGCAGTGTTCCTTGAGAAGGAACACATTCTTGACGGAGACAGTGGGAGAATGATAGAATTGAGCGAGGTTGGAGAACCAAGCTCAAGCATCACTCTATAGCCCGAGTCTGTTCAGGTACCTAATACACAAGTATCAACTTTACACAGGTCTGATAGAGTATCCCATCCTTCTGAGAGATATGTGGGATATATTAGAGCAGAGGAAGTAAAGGATATTGATCCTCAGACCTACGAGGAGGCTATTATGAGTATAGACTCCAGGAAGTGGAAAGAAGCCATGAATTCTGATATGAATTCTATGTACTCCAATAAGGTTTGGAACCTAGTTGATGCGCCCGAAGGTATTGTACCCATCGGTTGCAAGTGGATCTTTAAGAAAAAGATCGGAGTAGATGGAAAGGTAGAGAACTATAAAGCAAGGCTAGTGGCTAAGGGGTATCGTCAAAGGCAAGGTGTTGACTACGACGAAACATTCTCACCCATAGCAATGCTAAAATCCATCAGAATTCTATTGGCTATTGCAGCACACTATGATTATGAGATCTGGCAGATGGATGTGAAAACCGCATTCCTCAACGGGAACCTCGAGGAGGAGGTGTATATGATTAAACCTGAGGGATTCGTGTCCAAGAACTGCCCAGAAAAGGTGTGTAGGTTGCTTAGATCCATTTATGGACTAAAGCAAGCTTCCTGAAGTTGGAACATAAGATTTGATGAGGCATTCAGATCTTATGACTTCGTTAAGAACGAAGATGAGCCTTGTGTATACAGAAAGGTAAGTGGGAGCGCTATCACCTTTTTGGTGTTATATGTGGATGACATCCTCATCATTGGGAATGACATAGGAATGCTATCCACAGTAAAGGCTTGGTTATCTAGACACTTCTCCATGAAGGACTTAGGGGAAGCATCTTATATCTTGGGGATTAGAATCTATAGAGATAGATCCAAGAGGATGCTTGGCTTGTCCCAGTCCAGTACATAGAAACTATTGTCAAAAAGGTTTGGCATGGAAAATTCCAAGAGAGGTCTCATACCGATGAGACATGGGATATCACTTTCTACGCAGTATGTCCCCAAAGACTCCGTAAGAAAGGGCTTAACATGGATATGATACCTTATGCCCTCAAAGAATAGGGTCTATCATGTATGCCATGCTATGTCTTGGGCCGATATAGCGCATGCTCGAGTGTCACGAGCAGTATCATCGTGCGGATCCGTGCTTGGAGCATTGGAAAGTAGTAAAGTGTATCCTTAAGTACTTGAGAAGGACTAAGGATCGTTTACTAGTATATGGAGGTAATAGCCTTAAGGTTGAAGGCTACCGACTCAAGTTTTCAGTCCGATGTCGATGATAGTAAGTCGAATTCGGGTATGTGTACACCTTGAATGGAGGAGCAGTGTCTTTGGAAGAGTTCCAAGCAAGATACCACTCACGACTCGACCACAGAGGGAGGTACATTGCTGCATCGATGCAAGAAAGGAGGGAGTCCGGTTGAAGAAGTTCATCACAGATTTGGGAGTCGATATAGATAGCGGCGACAAGTCGACTTCCTTATATTGCGAAAACTATGGGGTGATTACTCAAATAAAGGGAACCCGGTCTCATCGGCGTGTTCGAGGTGGTTCAGAACCCCAGGAGATGTAGCAGTGGAAAGAGTTCCATCCAAGATAACATTGCAGATCCACTGCGACAAAGCCGTTGTCTCATTTTGTCTTTGAGCGTCATAGGGTCCGATGCGGATCGACACATAGGTGATTGGCTTTAGGTCAAGTTGGAGATTGCTAGTCATAGGTGCCCAAAGAAGCCAATCACGTGAGTGATGGCACGTGTGACTTGATACAGAATCTTTTGCTTATTATATTTTGGCGTATATCACTTTATAACTATTGCATAAATGCATATATATATTGTGATGTCCTTGGATTTGTGCAATGGGAATCGGATCGTGATGAGATCACGATAATGAGATCGATTCACCTTTAAACACATATCCTAAATAATCCCTACATAGGTTACCGAGAGGGACATCGTGATAACCGGATAGATTGGTGTGCTGTATACCCGTCCATATGATGGATGCAGCTGGTCTCATAGCTGCTCGTGTAGGGACACTAGGGATACAATGACAGTGCTCATTAGAGAATGAGTTCACGATTGATCCGCTTTACGGAATGCCGGATGGTTGATGATGCCTTATTGTCAGATAGCGATTCCGTAGTCCTAGTGGTGTATCTGGTCCTTAGACTTGAGACACCAAGGATGTCCTATATGAGTGCTCCACTCTTTGATACCAGACTTATAGGTTTGGCTATCCCAGATCTAGTACAACTGGTCATTGGGAGTGGTAGTCGACCTTACGAGGGCTATTGAGTGTCGATAGAGGATCATCCACTCTCGTCAAACAAAAGCTCTCTAGCCCATGGGGCTCTAAATCCCTCCTATTTATAGAGGTCCCTTGTCAAACCCTAATGGGTCCTCCCCTTGTGGGTATTGGATCTGCATCCAATAAGACAAGGGCTCTGTCGGATATCTCATATCCAAACCTCTATTCATCGCAATGCCTACCATATGTGTGTGACCCTCTAGGCCCAATATCGAGCTGGCCGTGAGTCATACCTGTCAGAACTCCTTCTAACTCAGTGAATTATTATCTCTGTAATAATTCACTCGACTCATCGACTACGGACTTACTAGGCCACTATGCCGTAGTCCGCAGACGATACAGGAGAATCCAATCCATTGGACCTGTCTGTCCTCAGTTACCGTGTACCTATAGTCTCTTATCCATCTAATATACCAGAGACCGTATATCGAGTATGGTGTTGTCAGACCCACACGGTTTCTTCTAGAGTCTCGCTCTAATCGGAGTCTCCCGGAGAACTCTTTCTCTCTCAACCCGAATGACCCTGGCTAGGGATTTGTCTGAGCAAGAACACATGAGATATTCCTCTTATGACGCCGAGAGTGGATTGTTGGGAAATCATGGGGGCGACATCATATGCGCAGCGGAAGAACAAGAAAACAAAAATCCCCGATTCCCAAAAAGATGTTCGTCGTCGTGCGAAGATTGGTGCGCAAAAATCCGCAAAACACAAAACTGCGTATAGAGATTGTGTTACCTAGGGAGATCGTATATCCCTGTTTCCTTGCAGATCCTTAGGAGAGGGTGAAGGAGGTAAAGCGTCCTCCTCTCTAGCGGTGATCCACACAGCAGGGTTGCGACGACCCTCCTCAAAACTCCAGGCCTCTAAGGTGGAGAGGGAGAGGAGAAAAGGAAAGGCAAGCAAAGACTCTAGCCTATGAGGCTGTGAATCCCTCCTATTTATAGAGATCCCGTGTCAAACCCTAATGGGTCCTTCCCTAGTGGGTATTGGATCTGCATCCAATAAGACAAGGGCTCCGTCAGATATCTCATATCCGAACCTCTACTCATCGCAATGCCTACCATATGTGTGAGACCCTTTAGGCCCAATATCGAGCTGCCCGTGAGTCATACCTGCCGAACTCCTTCTAACTCAAAGTGAATTATTATCTCTGTAATAATTCACTGACTCATCGACTACTTAACGCATTTCTAGGCCACTACTGCCGTAATCCCCGGATGATCTGAGGGAATCCAATCCATTGGACCTCGCTCGTTCTCGCCACCATGTACCTATAGTCCCTCATCCATCTAATATCCCGTAGACCGTATATCGAGCATGGTGTTGTCGGACCCCATACGGTTTCTACTCGAAGTCTCGCTCTAATCGGATTCTCCTTGAGTACTATTTCTCTCTCAACCCGAATGACCTTGTCCGTGGATTTGTCTCGAGCAAGAACACATGGGATATTCCTCTCATGACGCCGAGAGTGGATGATCCTCTATCGACACTCAATAGCCCTCGTGAAGGCTCGACTACCACTCCCAATGACCAACCGCAGTACTAGATCCGGGGACAGCCAAACCTATAAGTCTGGTATCAAAGAGTGGAGCACTCATACAGACATCCTTGGTGTCTCAAGTCTAAGGACCAGATACACCACTAGGGACTCACGGAATCGCTTGTCCGACAATAAGGCATCATCAACCATCCAAAGATTCCGTAAGCGGATCAATCGATGAACTCATTCTCCAATGAGCACTGTACTATATCCCTAGTGTCCCTACACGCAGCAGCTATGAGACCAGCCGCATCCATCATATGGACGGGTATATAGCACACCCGCCTATCCTGTTATCACGATGTCCCTCTCGAAAAACCTATGACCGGATTATTTAGGATATGTGTTTAAAGGTGAATTGATCTCATTATCGCGATCTCATCACGATCCGATTCCCATTGCACAAATCCAAGGACATCACAATATATATATGCATTTATGCAATAGTTATAAAGTGATATACGCCAAAATATAATAAGCAAAAGATTCTGTATCAAGTCACACGTGCCATCACTCACGTGATTGGCTTGTCGGGCACCTATGACTAGCAATCTCCCACTTGACCTAAAGCCAATCACCTATGTGTTCGATCCCCATCGGACCCCAAAGACGCCAAAGACAAAATGAGACAACGGCTTTGTCAGTGGATCTGCAATGTTATCTTCGGATGGAACTCTTTCCACTGCTACATCTCCTCGGGTTACGATCTCTCTTATAAGCTGGAACCTCCTCAGAACACTTCTGATGAGACCCGGGTTCCCTTATTTGAGTAATCACCCCATAGTTGTCGCAATATAAGGAAGTCGACTTGTCGCTATCTGTATCTGTTAGGATCGGAGCAGCACTAAGAGGGGGGGTGAATTAGTGCACCGGATTAAAACTTCGGTTTTTAAAAAATCTTTCGTATGATAAGAGCGGAACTTGACAAGCTTAATCTTGAAAGCGTATTCTTAAATATGCGCAGCAAAAGTAATAAAGAACTAAAGCATATAAGAAGGTTTCCAATAATGTAAATAGCAATAATGAAATGCAAACCAAGGATCACGATTTTAGAGTGGTTCGGTCAAATGACCTACTCCACTTCATGCGAGGCCCCTCTTCGATGAGGCTCCCACCTTCCACTAGCAAGTCTCTTGAAATGGAAGGGTAAATACCCTCTTACAACTCTTTACAAGCGGTTCACTCTCTTACAGATTTTCGAGAAGAGATGAGGTGAACACTAGCAAATTGAAAAGAAGATAAGCTAACACTTTTCTAAGACCTTTCTCTCAAACTCTTGCTGCTCAAAAAAGTTGTAATCTCAAATGAGATTTGAGGGGTATTTATAGGTTCAAGAGGATTCAAATTTGGGCTCCAAAATTTGAATTCTCTTTGGTTCCCGATCTTTGTCAAGGGTTGCCACCGCCAGCCAAGCGTGCCACCGCCCAGCGTTGGTGTTTGGCGGTGCCATCGCCCAGCCTCAGAGGTGTGTCACCGCCCGACCCAGTGGTGCCACCGCTTGGCTCTCCTACTCACTTGGTTTGGCTTTCTTTTAGCCCAAACCAAATCTGACTTTTGGCCCTAGTTGGCCCCTAACCAGATATAGGCTTATCTTCTTAATCCTAATCCTAATTACAAGTGAACTACATAACAAAACACATCTTAAGCAATTTATTAACCGCGAGAACGTCAAGTTTTGTTCCGACGAAGCTTTCCACGAACTTCCTTCGACGGGGTCCAAGCACGCCCCCGAACTTGTGATGACTTTAAAGAGTAGCTTGACTTCTCGGTTTGATCTTGGCGAGTTCCAACGAGCTTCTTCTTGCAAGTCCGATCTTTCTCGGCGAAGCTCCGCGAACTTCCAACGAACCTTCATGAAGCTTCCAAAAAACCCTTCGGCAAGCTCCCTACTCATTCTCGGCTAGTTCCGGCAAAGATTCCCCGATGAACCTTCTGGACTTCCGTCGAACTCTCAACTTCAACAACAAATCCTTTATGCTTGACTCGACACTTTGTTTCGCTTTTATGTCTTCCTCATTATCATAGTTATTCCTGCACACACAAACTAAAACTCTATCCGATCTAGACAATTATTACAACGCTAATCGACATTCCGTTGTTCTAAGACGCCATTGGTTGGCGCCCGTCTAATTCTTCAAATCATGCGTCCTCTCTTATGCTTGTTGCCCAATCGGCAGTTGACCTCCATAACCCGATATCCTTGGCGCAATTCCGCTCTCCTTAGCCCGATGCCCGACGTCCAAGCCTTCGCCGCTAATATCCCGACGTGATCTCCTCCTATAACGCCAATTCCTCCCCGCGTTAATCGCCTAATTTGATCGAGTAGACCTGCATCACTCAAAATGTAGTTCAAATTATAAACACATATTAGGTGGTTTCATCATCAAAATACGAGATTCAACAATCTCCCCTTTTTGATGATGACAACCACTTGATGACGGAGTTAACCTTAACTCCTGAGTTTAAACAAACTCCCCTATCAATATGCCATATTGATAGAACCTTTGAATTCAAGAAGAATTCAAGTCATTGCAATATTCATCATGAATACTGCAACACATCATCATGAACATATGCATAAACTTATGCATATCATGTCATCAACATACTTCTCCCCTTTGTCATCAACAAAAAAAAAGGAGAAGTACAACTATTCTTTGTGTTGGTAATATAAGTTCAACTCATTGCATGAAAAACATAATATTAAGTTTTATCATCATGCAGTTTTGAAGCTAGAAAATTTAGCAAGTAATGCATCATGCTTAGGACATTCAAGCTATCAAGTTTTAGATATGCAAGTTTTACAGCATACAAGATAGCACTTTTGGTAATTTTTGTTTCTTAAGATAGGCAAGCTTGTGATGTTCAAAATAACAAGCTCTTTCTTCTAGAAGTGTCATTTTTGCTTTCTTTGCAAAGTGTAAGCTAGCAAAATGTTTGAAAAAGTGATAAGTTTTGCAACATACAAGCTAGCAAAAATGCCAAACTAGCAAGAGATAATATTTTACATGAGGCAAGCAAACAATTTGGCAAATGTTACATTTGCATCTTCTCTTTTGAGAAGTGCAATTTTTTGCTTTCATCTTGAATTGTGCAAGCTAGTTAGTTTGCCTCTTTTCATGATGTCTACGCTAGAAATTCTTGCTCCCCCTTTGTCATTGTCAAAAAGAAGGGAAGACCCTTATATCACTTTTCATATTATGACAAAGGTAAGTATCATTCTTATTTGTGCATCATTATATATTCAAATTAAAATATACACAATTTCAATAACCTTATTTTTCATGCACGATACCGAAAAATAAATCAATCATCATTAATAAGCATATCATACATGATACTCAAACATTAAAATTTTTAAGCATTTATCAACATGTTGATCATGATACCAAACACACATCATATGCAATAAATACATCATGTACATCATTATCATAAGTATTGCATACATCATTTTAACTTTATGAATATTTCATCATTGCATGCATTATATCAAAACATTTCAAGCCATGGAAGCCATAAATACAAAGAAATCATGTCATGAAGGATAAAATCATTTGAATACCAAAAGACATGATTCATATAGTAAATATCTTCTTTAAATAAAATATCAAGAAAAATCATAGGGAGTACAAAGAAGAGATCTTGTTTTAAAAGAAAAATCAAGTAATAACTCCAAGAACTCACAAGGAAAAATCATGATTCATTTAGAAAATCTCCTCTCAAGAGAATATCAAGTAAAATCATAGAAGATCGATTAATGAGAAATTTTGATTTATAATAAAATCTCATGTATCGAATGTCAAGAAATTAAAATGATGATTTATATAAAAAAATCACAAGTTATATTCAAGAGAAAAATCATCATTCATTTTCAACTTATTCAATTTGTCACATCAATATTTCTTAGATATGCATAATACTAAAACATGGTTTTAAATCTTTAACATATAACATGCATAAATTGAAAGGAGAAGGGAAGAATTCAAACGTACAAAGATTTCAACCATCTCATAAACAAATGTAAGACCAAGTCATGAATCCAAAATTCCATGAATCAAAATGATCATCAAAGGTAATCTCATGTTATTCCAAGAAATCAATATAATGATTTTGATAAAACTCATTTCAAATTTAAATCATCAAAATCATCAAAATATCAACATTACTTTCAAGAGATTCAAAATGGTATACATAGATTTATCATAATAAACATCAAGATCAATAGGATAGAGAAAAATAATTTTTCAAGGAAAAAATATTTTCCTCTTTTTAGTTGTTTCAATTCATATGATTTTATTTCACTTATACCAAATAAAAACATGTATAATGTTTAAAACCCGAAAGTGTAAGATTTATTACAACAAAGATTAATAAGGCACTTTCATTATGGTAAAATCAATAATCCATAAATCACAAGATTCATATGCATAATTTTGAAATTTATTAAGCATGATCATTATGCATGATACTAAAACATGATTTCAAAATGTTTAATATTTTCATTACATCATTATGCAATGGTTTCATTGAACATAATTTTGAATGATTCTTATAGATAACTAAAACTTTTTAGTTTTAATTTATGTGATTGACTTTATATTAGCATGCTCAAGTTTTGTTCTTATGTCAAAAAATACATCATGTTTGAAAACCAAAGACAATGTTTTAAAAAAAAATCATTAAGCCTTCCATATAAAACCATGCATCATCATTGAAAGTTAATATGGAAATCATCAAAATACACATTCTTGCTTCTCAAGCACATATATATGATTATTTAAATCTAACATTTTATTCTATTAACATAAAACATACAATTTTCAAGAAAAATAAATATTCAAAAGAAAAAAAGAAAATACATCATGGAAAACATCAAGTAATTTCAAAATAATTCAAGAGAGTTGAGTTACTTACCTTGTGGTCAAGCCCATCAAAGCCCAATTCGCCGTTTCACCTTTGGAAGTTCTTGATTCATCCTTGGGTGCCTTCCTTTTCTTTGGTCTCTTCCTTCGCTTCAAGTTCATTGTCCATTTTAGATTTTTGTTTAATGAACTTATTAAGAGTTAGTGTTTGAAGTTCAAGTTCATCATTGTCCTCATCACTTGAGCCATCGCCAAGTGGTATTCATTTGTCCGAGTTCAAAATCCTTCCTATTCTTTGGAAGGTGGTTCAAGTGTTCATTGTGTTCATCATGTGCATTGCATTCATTTCATATGTCATCAATGAGCCGATAAGTTCTTCAAGTGGAAAAATATTTAAATCTTTTTGTTTCTTGTATTGCAGTTATTTTAGAATCCCATCTTTTTGGAAGGGATCTTAAGATCTTGCTTATGAGATCAAAATTCAAAAAAGATTTACCAAGAACTCTTAGATTATTGACGACATTCGTGAAACGGGTGTACATGTCGCCTATAGTCTCGCTTGGTTGCATTTGAAAAAGCTCAAAATCATGCAATAAAATGTTAACTTTCAAGTCTTTGACTCTACTAGTTCCCTCGTGCGTGATTTCAAGTATTCGCCAAATATCGAAAGCCGTTTCGCACGTAGAAATCTGATTAAACTCATTTTTGTCCAAAGCGCAAAATAAGGCATTCATAGCCTTTGCGTTTAAAGAAAAATACTTCTTCTCCAAATCCGACCATTCGTTCATCGGTTTAGAGGGAAGTTGAAAACCGTTTTCAACAATATTCCATAAATCCAAATTCATAGAAATCAAGAAAACTCTCATTCGAGTTTTCCAATAAGTGTAGTCCAATCCGTTAAACAACGGTGGGACCCTAAAAAAACCGATAAGCCCTATTGAAAGCCATAAAGAGCCATTTCTATTTGGGTGTTAAACCAAAGTAGAAAACCGTGGGTCTCGTACCAATTGTTAGGATCAGAGCAGCACTAAGAGGGGGGGGTGAATTAGTGCAACGGATTAAAACTTCGGTTTTAAAAAAAATCTTTAGATGATAAGAGCGAACTTGACAAGCTTAATCTTGAAAGCGTATTCTTAAATATCAGCAAAAAGTAATAAAGAACTAAAGCATATAAGAAGGTTTGCAATAATGTAAATAGCAATAATGAAATGCAAACCAAGGATCACGCCGATTTTAGAGTGGTTCGGTCAAATGACCTACTCCACTTGCGAGGCCCCTCTTCGATGAGGCTCCCACCTTCCACTAGCAAGTCTCTTGAAATGGAAGGGTAAATACCCTCTTACAACTCTTTACAAGCGGTTCACTCTCTTACAGATTTTCGAAGAAGAGATGAGGTGAACACTAGCAAATTGAAAAGAAGACAAGCTAACACTTTTCTAAGACCTTTCTCTCAAACTCTTGCTGCTCAAAAAGTTGTAATCTCAGCTGAGATTTGAGGGGTATTTATAGGCCTCAAGAGGATTCAAATTTGGGCTCCAAAATTTGAATTCTCTTTGGGTTCCCGATGCTTTTGGTGCCACCACCAACAGTTGGTGCTAAGGGTGCCACCGCCCGCCAGAGGATCAATCACCAAAGCACTGGGTGCTGGGCGGTGTTATTGCCCAGCCAGGCGGTGCCACCGCCTGGCTCTCCGGTTCACTTGGTTTGGCTTTCTTTTAGCCCAAACCAAATCTGACTTTGGCCCCAGTTGGCCCCTAACCAGGATATAGGCTTATCTTCTTAATCCTAATCCTAATTACAAGTGAACTACATAACAAAACACATCTTAAGCAATTTATTAACCGCGAACGTCAAGTTTTGTTCCGACGAGCTTTCCGACGAACTTCCTTCGACGGGGTCCAAGCACGCTCCCGAACTTGTGATGACTTTAAAGAGTAGCTGAGACTTCTCGGTTTGATCTTGGCGAGTTCCAACGAGCTTCTTCGGCAAGCTCCGATCTTTCTCGGCGAGCTCCGCGAACTTCCAACGAACCTTCTGGCGAGCTTCCGAAAAACCCTTCGGCAAGCTCCCTACTCATTCTCGGCTAGTTCCGGCAGCATTCCCGACGAACCTTCGGACTTCCGTCGAACTCTCGAACTTCATAAACAAATCCTTTATGCTTGACTCGACACTTTGTTTCGCTTTTATGTCTTCCTCATTATCATAGTTATTCCTGCACACACAAACTAAAACTCTACTCCGATCTAGACAATTATTACAACGCTAATCGACATTCCGTTGTTCGAGACGTCATTGGTTGGTTGGCAATCCAATTCTTCAGCGCATTGTCCTCTCTTGAGGCTTGTTGCCCAATCGGCAGTTGACCTCCGCAACCCCGATATCCTTTGGCGTAATTCCGCTCTCCTTAGCCCGATGCCCGACGTCCCAAGCCTTTGCCGCCCAATATCCCCGACGCGGATCTCCTCCAGCAACGTCAATTCCTCCTGCGTTAACTGTCTAATTCTGATCGAGTAGACCTGCATCACTCAAAATGTAGTTTTAATTATAAACACATATTAGGTGGTTTCATCATCAAAATACGAGATTCAACAGTATCGACTCCCAAATCTGTGATGAACTTCTTCACCCAGACTCCCTCCTTTGCTATATCTAATGCAGCAATGTACTCCGCCTCTGTGGTCGAGTCAACAGTGGTATCTTGCTTGGAATTCTTCCAGCACACTGCTCCTCCATTCAAGGTGTACACATACCCTGAATTCGACTTGCTATCATCGACATCAGACTGAAAACTTGAGTCAGTGTAGCCTTCAACCTTAAGGCTATTACCTTCATATACTAGTAAAAGATCCTTAGTCCTTCTCAAGTACTTAAAGATACACTTTACTGCTTTCCAGTGCTCCAAGCCTGGATCCGCCTGATACCTGCTCGTGACACTCAGAGCATGCGCTATATCAGGCCTAGTACATAGCATGGCATACATGATAGACCCTATTACTGAGGCATAAGGTATCATATCCATGTTCGCCCTTTCTTCTGGAGTCTCTGGGGACATACTCGTAGAAAGCGATATCCCATGTCTCATTGGTATGAGACCTCTCTTGGAATTTTCCATGCCAAACCTTTTGACAATAGTTTCTATGTACCTGGAGTGGGACAAGCCAAGCATCCTCTTGGATCTATCTCTATAGATTCTAATCCCCAAGATATAAGATGCTTCCCCTAAGTCCTTCATGGAGAAGTATCTAGATAACCAAGCCTTTACTGTGGATAGCATTCCTATGTCATTCCCAATGATGAGGATGTCATCCACATAGAACACCAAAAAGGTGATAGCGCTCCCACTTACCTTTCTGTATACACAAGGCTCATCTTCGTTCTTAACGAAGTCATATGATCTGATTGCCTCATAAAATCTTATGTTCCAACTTCGGGAAGCTTGCTTTAGTCCATAAATGGATCTAAGCAACCTACACACCTTATCTCGGCAGTTCTTGGACACGAATCCCTCAGGTTGCATCATATACACCTCCTCCTCGAGGTTCCCGTTGAGGAATGTGGTTTTCACATCCATCTGCCAGATCTCATAATCATAGTGTGCTGCAATAGCCAATAGAATTCTGATGGATTTTAGCATTGCTACGGGTGAGAAAGTTTCGTCGTAGTCAACACCTTGCCTTTGACGATACCCCTTAGCCACTAGCCTTGCTTTATAGGTCTCTACCTTTCCATCTACTCCGATCTTTTTCTTAAAGATCCACTTTGCAAACCGATGGGTACAATACCTTGGTGCATCAACTAGGTTCCAAACCTTATTGGAGTACATAGAATCCATCTCGAATTCATGGCTTTTTCTACTTCCCCGGAGTCTATACTCATAATAGCCTCCTCGTAGGTCTCGAGGATCAATATCCTCTACATCCTCTGCTCTAATATGTCCTACATATCTCTCGGAGGATGGGATACTCTATCAATCCTGCGTAAAGTTGATACTTGTGTATTAGGTACCCAACGCATTTCGGGTCGTAGAGTGGTGCTTGAGCTTGGTTCTCCAACCTCGCCAATTCTATCATTCTCCCACTTGTCTCCGTCAAGAATGTGTTCCTTCTCAAGGAACACTGCTCTCTTAGCTACAAAGACCTTTTGGTCCTTGAGATGATAGAAATAATACCCACAAGTTTCCTTGGGGTATCCCACAAATTTGCATCGCTCATCCTTGATTCTAACTTATCTGGGGTTGTGTCTTCTAACATGGGCAGGCAGCCCCAGATCTTAACAACCTTAAGATCAGGCTTCTTCCCCTTTCCATATCTCATATGGTGTAGACACTACCGACTTAGTTGGAACTCTGCTCAGAAGGTAAGCTTTCGCGGTTTCTAGGGCATATCCCTGAATGAGATGGGTAGGTCAATGAAACTCATCATGGACCGTACCATATCTAATAATATACGATTTCTCCTTCGGAGACACCATTGAGCTGAGGTGTATAAGGAGGTGTCCATTGGGATAATATCCCATGGTCCTTGAGGAACCCGAGTAAACTCTGTACTTAAGTATTCACCTCCTCGATCTGATCGAAAAGTTTTGATACTTTTCCAGTTTGGTTCTCCACCTCATTCTTATATCTCTGAATTTCTCAAAGGCCTCCCTCAGACTTGTACTTCATTAAGTACACATATCCATACCTTGAGAAATCATCAAAATGTAATGAAGTAGGAGTAACCTCCAATGGCAAGAGTTGACATGGGTCCACATACATCACTATGTATGAGTTCCAACAACTCATTGGCTCTCTCTCCAGTTCTACTAAATGGAGATTTGGTCATTTTCCACGAATGCAAGGCTCACAAGTCGCATATGACACATAGTCGAATGGATCTAGATATCCATCATTTAGCAACTTTTGAATCCTTCTTTCATGGATGTGACCTAGCCTACAATGCCACGGTGTATGCACCGTTCAACTCATCTCGTTTCCTTTTGGACATATTTACATTCATGATATGTGGAGTGGTGTCTAACATAAATAAACCATTATGCAATGTTCCTTTTCGGATAATCTTATCATCTAATAATATCGAACAACCATTGTTCTCAAAAACAAATTTATATCCACTAACCATTAAACATGAAAATGGAGATAATGTTTTTGATAATAGAAGGAACAAAATAACATGCATCTAATGCAATAAAAGCTCCACTAGGCAGATGTAGGGCGACCCTCGCCAATGTGCCTAATATAGCAACTTTTGCTCCATTACCCATCTTGAGGTCCATCTCATCTTCTCTCAGTAGCCTCCTAGGCCTTGCCGAGAACCCAGCAACGACTGCATATATGATAAGCACTACCGGTATCCAATACCCATGTGTTATCATAAGAGTCCCACAAATGGAGACTCGATCATGAATGTACTTGAAGCTTCATCAAGCTTTTGTTTCGCCCTTTTGCAAGGTACTCTTTTGCAGTTTCTCTTCCAATGCCCATCTTTACCATAGTGGAAGCAATCGGCCTTTGTCATTGCTGGGTCTTTTCTTAGCAACCTTTGCTTTACCTTGTTTGCCCTTGCCCTTTTCCTTCTTAAGGGACCTTTTCTTCCTTTCCTTTTTTTTCGGTCTCACCAGTGTAGAGAACTAGCTTCTCTTTCTTAATAGTACTCTCTGCCTCCCTCAACATATTGAGGAGCTCTGGGAGAGTCATCTCAAGCTTGTTCATATTAAAATTCATTATGAATTGTGAAAAAAGGAATCTAGTAGGGACTGAAGCACAATGTCCACACACAGTTATCCTCTAGGACCATTCCTAGACCCGTGAGTTTCTCTATCCACTCAATCATCTTTAGGACATGGTTCTGAACCGGGTATCCCTCAGTCATCCTAGCTGGAAAAAAGGCTCTTGGATATCTCATATCGTTAAGTCCTTCCCCTGTTCCTCAAACAATTTGCGGACATGTAGGAGAATGGATCTGGCATCCATCTTTCATGTTGTCTCTCAGAACTCGAGTCATAGAGCCAAACATATAGCACCGAGCAAGAGTGGAGTCATCAATGTACTTCACGTGGCGAAGCGATCTCATCCTCGCTTGCCCCTTCTTCGGCGTAGGCATCATCAGATCAAGGACGTAAACGATTTTCTCCGCTGTGAGAACAATTCTCAAGTTACGGAGCCAATCCGTATAATTTGGACCAGTAAGACGGTTGACATCAAGTATGCCACGTAAGGGATTTGAAAACGACATTTTCTGAAAATAATGATGTAGCAAAAATGAATAACATGCAGATTTTGCAAGAAATAAACTATCAAGATATGGACTTCTATCTTAATATGCTCCCACTATTTTACTAACGAGTCACACGACACCCTCAGCACGTGAAACGGAAGTCTCCAACAGACTTCTAGTGGGGATCAGGATCCAATCAGCGTCTTAGTATAACCTCGAGGGACTCGACCAATCACACTAAGCCTAAAAGGTAGGCAACTCTTGCCGATCACAACTCCTTGTGATTCCCGTCCTATTCGGCCTCCGAATCACCATGGCCTCGAGGGACTCGACCAACCATGATGCTCGGTTAAGTCAACACCTTCGTTACAAGATGAGTCTGATTTGATGATATACCCTCAAGGGACTCGACCAAGCATACCATGTCCTCAGGTCACCGGTGACATCTCTATGTCGTAAGCAAGATAGCGAATCGCGATATAGGTGAGTCTCGTGGGACTCGACCAACTCAACCTACACCGGGAATCGGTTCCTACTCATAACGATGGAAGGCCATGTGGGTCAATCTAATTGCCTCACGTTTACCGACTTAATATTATCGAGAGATATTTCTATAATTTGGTCTCCTAATATGACATGTCACACATATACATATTTAATATATATCTACATCGCATGCAAATATATATACATATCTAGTATGTGTATAAGCAATCACATCAGATGATCATGGACCACAACCTAATATGATTAGGCCCGAGCCAGTAGGCCTAATCACTCACATCAAGATCTATGTGTGCAACGGTGCATCTCCATGCCCTGTGATCGTCCATCTCATCCTCGTCGGTTCCGTCGACATCTTGATGCATCTCCATGCATCACGATCGTCCGTCTCGTGGGTCCCGCTATCGCATCCACGCTCCCGCTGCGCCTCCTCATGTGATTACAACTTAATCATAGTCACGTAGGCCCGACAATAAACGAGAAATATAATGGAGGTTCGCAGACCTCAATAATATTAATCACAAGTACACACATCACACGGTCCATGATCATCCGTCCACACATCATACATCATATGTATAAATAATCATCATCATGTAGGACTACTAGATAATAATAAAAAATAATAATCAACTAAACCTTTTAATTAATTAATATTTTACTGAAATCAGGGACATGTAGGGAATTTTTCAATTCCTAAGGGCATTTTCGTAATTTGGATAAAAGATAGAAACTGGAATTTCTCAAATTCGCAGGGGCAAAACTGTCATTTTTCTTAAAACCCTAATTTTCTCTTCTGCTGCCGCCGCCGCCACCCTGCTGGCGGCGGCCTATGTGGCGAGGCGAGGGCACTGCCCTCGCCTGCAGGCGGCACGCCTGCTGGCGGCGACGTCACTGCGGGTGGGCGCCTCCTTCGGGCGCAGCCGCCTCCGCAGGCAGTGTTGTTGTCCCAGGCAGGGCCGCCCTTGTGGGGGGTTTACCATGGAGAGCGGCCACAGGCGCCACTGCCTCTGCGGTGCCCTCGGCCATGCCTTGCCCCGCGACGACGTGGCGTCGCTGCCTCTGCGGGCGGCGGCTTCTCTCTCGCGGCGCCTCTACCCGCTGGCTGCCTGTCCGCCCGCCGCAAACCTGCTGCAAAGCACCGTAGGTTGCTGCAAGGCACATAGCATTTCTTGCCGGGAATTGCTGTGGTGCCTGGCTGGCCAAGGTACAAGCTATCGGTGGTGGCTGCGGCATGCGCAGATCGAGGGCAGCAACTGTTGCTGCCTTCCTCGCTTTTTTCCAACGATTTTGACGCCAAAATACTTCCTAAACACAACACACGCGTTCAAAACCAATCATTCGCACGAACAACCTAGCTCGATACCACCGTTGGGAAATCATGGGGCGACATCATATCGCAATGAAGAACAAGAAAACAAAAAATCCCCGATTCCCAAAAGATGTTCGTAGTGCCGTATGAAGATTGGTGCGCAAAAATCATAAAAACACAAAACTGCGTAGAGATTGTGTTACCTAGGGAGATCGTATATCCCCTGTTTCCTTGCAGATCCTTAGGAGAGGGTGAAGGAGGTCAAGCGTCCTCCTCCCTAGCGGTGATCCACACAAAGAAGGTTGTGACGACCCTCCTCAAAAACTCCGGGCCTCTAAGGTGGAGTGGGAGAGGAGAATAGGAAAGGCAAGCAAAGACTCTAGCCATGTGGCTGGTCAGAATCCCTCCCATTTATAGAGATCCCGTCAAACCCTAATGGGTCCTTCCCTAGTGGGTATTGGATCTGCATCCAATAAGACAAAGGGGCTCCGTCGGATATCTCATATCCCAACCTCTTCTCATCGCAATGCCTACCATATGTGTGTGACCCTCTAGGCCCAATATCGAGCTGGCCGTGAGTTATACCGTCGTAACTCCTTCTAACTCGATTGAATTATTATCTCTGTAATAATTCACTCGACTCATCGACTACTGACGGGCGTTCTAGGCCACTACGCCAGTAGTCCCCGACGACGATCTGGGGAATCCAATCCATTGGACCCATGCGTCCCTCAATTACCATATACCTATAGTCCCTCATCCATCTAATATCCCCGAGACCGTATATCGGTATGGTGTTATCGACCCATACGGTTTCTACCGAGTCTCGCTCTAATCGGATTCTCCCTGAGAACTCTTTCTCTCTCAACCCGAATGACCCCGGCCGGGATTTGTGCGAGCAAGAACACATGGGATATTCCTCTCATAACGCCGAGAGTGGATGATCCTCTGTCGACACTCAATAGCCCTCGTGGGTCGACTACCACTCCCAATGACCAGTTGTACTAGATGCGGGACAGCCAAACCTATAAGTCCGGTATCAAAGAGTGGAGCACTCATACGGGACATCCTTGGTGTCTCAAGTCTAAGGACCGAGATACACCACTAGGACTTCTGAATTGCCGTCACGACAATAAGGCATCATCAACCATCCGGCATTCCGTTCCGTTTAGGATCAATTAGTGAACTCATTCTCCAATGAGCATCATCAGACTATATCCCTAGTGTCCCTACACGAAAGGACTATGAGACCATTTTGCATCCATCATATGGACGGTATCTGACACACCGCCTATCCGGTTATCACGATGTCCCTCTCGAAAATAACCTATGACCGGGATTATTTAGGATATGTGTTTAAAGGTGAATTGATCTCATTATCGTGATCTCATCACGATCCGATTCCCATTGCACAAATCCAAGGACATCACAATATATATATGCATTTATGCAATAGTTATAAAGTGATATACGCCAAAATATAATAAGCAAAAAGATTCTGTATCAAGTCACACGTGCCATCACTCACGTGATTGGCTTGCTGGGCACCTATGACTAGCATGGATGATCCTCTATCGACACTCAATAGCCCTCGTAAGGTCGACTACCACTCCCAATGACCAGTTGTACTAGATCTAGGACAGCCAAACCTATAAGTCTAGTATCAAAGAGTGGAGTACTCATACAGGACATCCTTGGTGTCTCAAGTCTAAGGACTAGATACACCACTAGGACTACAGAATCGCTGTCTGATAATAAGGCATCATCAACCATCCAACATTCCGTAAGCGGATCAATCAGTGAGCTTATTCTCCAATGAGCACCTGTACTGTATCCCTAGTGTCCCTACACAAGCAGCTATGAGACCAGCTGCATCCATCATATGGATGGGTATACAGCACACCAATCTATCCGGTTATCACGATATTCCTCTCGAGTAACCTATGACTGGGATTATTTAGGATATGTGTTTAAAGGTGAATCGATCTCACTATCGTGATCTCATCACGATACGATTCCCATTGCACAAATCCAAGGACATCACAATATATGTATGCATTTATGCAATAGTTATAAAGTGATATATACCAAAATATAATAAGCAAAAAGATTCTATATTAAGTCATACGTGCTATCACTCACGTGATTGGCTTGCTGGGCACCTATGACTAGCAAATGCTATCCACAGTAAAGGCTTGGTTATCTCGACACTTCTCCATGAACGACTTAGGGGAAGCATCAAATATCTTGGGGATTTAGATCTATAGAGATAGATCCAAGAGGATTCTTGGCTTGTCCCATTCCAGATACATAGATATCATTATCAAAAGGTTTGACATAAAAAATTCTAAGAGAGGTCTCATACCGATGAGATATGTGATATCGCTTTCTAAGAGTATGTCCCCAAAGACTCATGAAGAAAGGCCAAAAATGAAAAGGATACCTATGCATCAATGATAGGATCTATCATATATATCATGTTATGTACCAGGCCTGATATAGCACATGCTCTAAGTGTCATGAGCAGGTATCAAGTTAATCCAAGCTTGGAGCATTAGAAAGCAATAAAGTATATCCTTAAGTACTTGAGAAGGACTAAGGATCTTTTATTGGTATATGGAGGTTGTAGCTTCAGGGTTAAAAGTTACACAGACTTGAGTTTCCAATCCAATGTCGATGATAACAAGTCGAATTCGGGGAATATGTACACCCTGAATGGAGGAGCACTATGCTGGAAGAGTTCCAAGAAAGATACTGCTATTGACTCAACCATAGAGACAGAGTACATTATTACAACAGAGGCAGCAAAGGAGGGAGTTTAGATAAAGAAGTTCATCACAGATCTAGGAGTCATGCCGGACAGCGAGGAGCCAATTCTCTTATATTACGACAACAACGGGGTGATTGCTCAAGCAAAGGAACTCATGTCTCATCAGAATTCTAAGCACATTCTGAGGAGGTTCCACCTGATCAGAGAGATCATGACCTAAGGAGATGTAGTAGAGGAAAGGGGGGGTGAATTAGTGCATCAGAAAAATTACCCGTTTCAAAAGTCTTCGTTTCGATTAAACCCGATTTCAATGAAAATCATTTCATAAAGATTTTAATTTAAAAGCTTATAGGAGCATAAAGAAAGTAGTAAGAAGGTAAAGTAGCTTGCAAGAAAGATAAATTGCTTAAGACAAAATGCAAACTAGAATTTAGAGTGGTTCGGTCGTTGTGATCTATATCCATTTTCGGATTCCTCCTCTATCGAGGTCACCGGCGTCCACTAATGGTCTTCCTTTAATAGGGAAAGACCAACCACCTTTTACAGCACTTTCTCCTTTTTACAGGTTTAGGAGATAACCCTTACAAGTCTTACACCACTCTTGAATGATCTCAACACTTAGAAAGGGAGGAGTACTCTAGTACTTTTACAACACTTTAACACTTCAAAGACTTAAGATTATGCTAATACTTTCGTGCCGTTTCATGCAGAAAAGGGTGGGATATTTATAGGCCTTAATGGCTTCAAAATTAGAGCTAAAAAGTGTCACATCCTCAGATTTTGGGGTACTGGCAGTCCACTATCATTACTAGATGGTGCCACTGCCTGACGCTTGACACTGGGCGGTGCCACTGCTTGACAAGGGTGGTACCACCTTTGGCAGCAATAATTGCTAGTAGTACCACTGCCCAAACCACTTGGGAGACTAGGTCACCCAACTGATGAGCTCTCGACGATCTTCTGATAAGCCTCCGACGAACTCCCAACGAACTCTCGGCGAGCTTTTAACACACTTCCGATACATCATCCAAATCTTGACTCCGGCCCATCATTTGTTTTATGCCTTATTTCTATTGTAGTTAATCCTGCACACTTATCTCAACACGTAGATTAGGTCAAATAATTCACCAATTAATTTTATTATCAAAATCTGAGATTCAATAATCTCCTCCTTTTTTATGATGACAATCAATTGGTGGAGTTACCCTTAACTCCCCCTATCTATATGCCATACTTGAGAAAAGTCATTTTTGAATTCAAGGCCTTTGAATTCAAGTATCAAACTGATAAGTTAGGTTCAATTAAACTTATCAACATGCACATCATAATTCTTATCATGATTTAATATTCTTAAAATATGATGCCACTTATTTATCAATGAAAATGATGCCAAGGCATGACATCCATTTTCAAGTTCAATGATAGAAAATCATCATTTTCAAGTATGATACGAATTTCAAATATGAAATATAGCAAGATGACAAAGATAGCAATTCATCATAAGATAACAAGTTGAGCTCATGATATCTTATCAAAACGAAAGACATTTATCAAGAATTCATGAAACATTTCAAGTATTTATGATAAGTATTTACGATAAGATATATTGCATTCATTTGTCATCAATTTGCTACATTTTGGTATCATTTCTCCCCCTTCGTCATTAACAAAAAGGAGAACATTTCAACATTTCAAATATTTATGATAAGTATTTACGATAAGATACTTGCATTCATTTGTCATCAATTTATCACATTTTGGTATCATTTCTCCTCCTTTATCATGAACAAAAAGAAGAACATTTCAACAATACAAGTGTAATATTCATACTAATTTATCCAATAGATATTGCATCATTGCATGGTAATATTCAAAATTTCTCAACATCAAAAGTTATCAACATTAAAGAGAGAGATTTCATCTACTTCTCCTCCTTTGTCATCAAAACTTTGCATTAAGAAGAGGAAGGAAAGTAAGGAGGGAATCCATTAAGAACCAAATTTGTGAAATAATTTGAACTAAGTCAAAAATAGTAAATAAATTTCATTAAATCATGCTTCAATTTTGACAAAAAGAATGGATTCATAAAAAAGGATCAAAATATTCATGTGAAATCAAATCCATATTCTTGCAAGTGATCATCTCATACTTAAAAATTCATAAAAAGGATAAAAGAGTAAGGAAGAATTTATGTGAAAGAAGCATCATAAGAAGGATAAAAGAGAAATTCCATGAATAAACCTTCATAAATCAAATCCATTTCTCATTAAAAATTTGATACTTAGTAGATATATATTTTGGATTTCATGAAAGCCTTATTTATGAAATAATTTCATGAGAGTTTTTAAGAATCGAGAAAGTTCGGAAAGGATCAAATTCATGCATTCGGACAAATTAACATTCCTAACTCCCTTATAAAGAAATCAAATTATTCTTCATTGAAAGGTTTTATAAATATATCGGCCAATTGATGTTTTGTATTAATGAATTCTAAACTTACATCATGATTATTAACATGATCTCATATAAAATGATACCTAATGTTAATATGTTTAGTTCTAGAGTATTGAATGAGATTTTTGTTAAACATATTGCACTTGTGTTATCACATTTTATGGGAATGTTCTTAAGGTGAATCTTATAATCCTCTAAGGTGTTTTTCATCTACACAACTTATGCACAATATGCACTTGCAGCTATGTATTCAGCTTCAGTTGTTTGACTAAAAAAAATACCATCATTAAGTTGTTTGATTTGTAAATCTAAAAAGAAGGTTAGTTCTCCCATCAAACTCATTTCAAACTCTAGACTCATACTCTTTGCAAACGATTCACATAAAGATTTATTCGTGGAACATAAAATAATATCATTAACATAAATTTGAATAATAAAAAAATTATTTTTAAAATTTTTAATAAATAATGTGGTATCGACCTTGCCTTTAGAGAAATTATTTTGGATAAAAAATGAGCTTAGTCTCTCGTACTAAGCCCTTGGGGCTTGTTTCAAATCATAGAGAGCTTTAGTAAATTTAAACATATGATTTGAAAAATTATTATTCTCAAATCCGGGAGGTTGTTCAAAACTTCTTCGAAAATAAAGTCATTAAGAAAGATACTTTTAACATCTATATGAAATAAATTAAAATTTTTACTTCTAGCATTGGCAAGGAGCATCCTTATGGCTTCTAATCGTGCCATAAGAGCGAAGATTTCTTCATAATCGATACATTCTTCTTGGTTGAAACCCTTGGCCGCTAATCTAGCCTTGTTTCTCTTCAATTGATTCAACTCTTCTTGTATTGCGATACCCCACTAATCAACTTTCAAGGCTGTTGAATCTTAGATTTTGATGATGAAGTCAATTGTCATTTGTTATCTAATCCATATGTTGAGATAAGTGTGCAGGATTAACTACGATGAAAGTAAGACATGTAGTAGGAGTTGCGTCGGAGTCAAGACTATGATCACGTTGGGAATTCGAGAGTTCGACGGAAGTTCAGACGGTCGTCGGAGGCTCTACGGGAACAAATCCGAGAAGTCCAGGAGTTTGCCAAAAGAAGCTCATCAAAACTCGCCAAGTGAATCATTGCAAGTCCAGGAGTTTGTCGGAAGTCCACCGGAGCATCACCGAAGGTTCATCGGATGTTCGTCGGAAGTTCGCTGGAAGCTCGCCGGAAGAAGCGATTAACGCACCGGAGCAAGTTGCAGTAAATGTCTTAAGAAATATCGTAGTTAGCATGTAGATTAAGTTAGGAATGGGAGGTGACCCCATTAACTTAATATGGGAGCAATTGGGTCCTTGATAGACCCAAATAGGGCCGAATGGATCAACCCATTTGGATCAGAATTCCTGCTAGGCGGTGGCACTACCTAGGAGATGGTCTCCCAGGAAAGCTGGGCGGTGCAACCGCCTAGGTCAGGCGGTGGCACCACCTGGGCTCAGTCTCCGAGCGAGACTGGGCGGTGCAACCGCCCTAGTCAAGCAGTGGCACCGCTTGGGCTCAATCTCCGAGTGAGACTGGGCAGTGCAACCGCCCCTGTCAGGCGGTGGCACCGCCAGAGCTCGGTCTCCAAGCTCTGTCAAGCGGTTGTACCACCCCAATCAGGAGGTAGTACCGCTAGGACCCCGGAAATCCGGGAAAAGACATTTTTGAGCTCTAAATTTAAACCAGTTTGGGGCCTATATATACTCCACCCTTTCCTGCATGAAAGAGCACCGAAAATCCAATCTTACTCTATGATTTTTAGAGCTCAAAAGTGTTGTAAAGGCTAGAAGTTCTCCTCCCTCTTTTCTTCCAAGTTTTGATCTTTCAAGAGAGGAGAGAAAAGTTTGTAAGGGTTGTCTCCTAAGCCCGTCAAAAGGAGTGCAACTGTAAAAGGGTGGTTGGCCTTCGCTTATTGAAGGAAGGCCACTAGTGGAAGTTGGTGACCTCGTCGGAGAAGGAAGCCAAAAGTGGATGTAGGTCAAGATTGACCGAACCACTCTAAAATTGTGGTGCTCTTTGGTTTGCATTTCTTCTTGCTGCTTAACTTACTGTAAACCTCCATATGTGCTTTACTTCCTTATTACTTTTGCTACACTCCTTTACGAACTCACTTTCAAGTTAAGTTTCCGAAAATGGTTTTATGTCGGAAACGATTTCATCGTACAAACACAGTTTTAATCGTCGAAAGTTTTTCGCTACACTAATTCACCCCCCCCTCCTTCGTGCTCTTGATCCTAACAATTAGTATCAGAGCTTGGTTCACTCTCAAATGGATTAAAATCCAAGATAGATGGCATATGCCGGAAACCAAGAGGGCCACTCTATTACACGTCCACCCATATTCAATGGAACTGACTACACCTATTGGAAGACTCGAATGAGGATCTTCCTTATTTCAATAGATTTTGAACTTTGGAATCTTGTCGAAAATGGATTTTTGAAGTCGTCTCTTCCAATGATCGATTGGAATGAATTGGAGAAGAAGACTTTCGCTCTTAATGCAAAGGCTATGAATGCCTTATTTTGTGCCATTGATAAAAATGAGTTTAATCGTTTTTCGATTTGTGAAATTGCGTTTGATATTTGGTATATACTCGAAGTGACTCACGAAGGCACAAGTAGAGTGAAAGAATCAAAAATCAATCTTTTGATTCATTCTTTTGAACTTTTCTGAATGAAGCTGAGTGAGATTATTGGCAACATGTACACCCGTTTCACGGATGTCGTCAATGGTCTAAAATGACTCGGTAAAAGTTTTTCAGATTTTGAGCTCGTAAATAAGATTCTAAGATCCATTCCTAAGAGTTGGGACCCTAAAGTCACTGCTATTCAAGAGGCTAAAGATTTAAATAACTTCCCTCTTGAAGAACTAATCGGGTCATTAATGACCTATGAAATGACTTGCAAGGCTCATGAAGAGCAAGAAGACATCCATCTAAAGAACAGGATGTATATGGCACTTAGAACTTTAGATGACCACTTGAGAGAAAACTCAAGTGATGAGGACTGTGACGATAACTTGGCACTTCTAACAAGAAAATTCAAAAAATTCATTAAGAAAAACAAGTTTAAAAATGACACAAAGAATAAATTTGAACCTAAAAAGGACCAAGTTATTTGCTACGAGTGCAAAAAGCTGGGACACTACAAAAGTGATTGTCCCCAAGCCAAGAAGAGAACATCAAAGAAAAAGGCACTCAAAGCAACGTGGGATGACTCGAGCGCGTCCGAAGAAGAGGAGTCCAACACTAGCAAGTTACTCATTTTGCCTTAATGGCCATTGAAGATGAGGCAACAAATTTAATTGATGCAAATTTATCATTTGATGAATTATTAAATGCCTTCCATGACTTATTTGATGAATGCAAAATAATTAGTAGAAAATATAGATTGTTAAAAAAGGAGCATGATAGTCTTATTAGTAATTTTGATAAATTAAAAACTGAGTATCATGCTAGTTTAGCTCCATGTATAAAATATCATGATATAGAAACTCTCCAAAAAGAGAACTTGCTACTTAAGGACATCATGAAGAAATTCGAGGTTGGTAGCAAGTCTTTGAACATGATCCTTACAAATAAGGATCACGTTCCCAAAAAAGTGGAATCAGATTTGTGAGAAGTCCTCACCAAAATCCAACCACCTTCAAAAAAGGCCCTATCTTACATGTTCGGCACCAAAGCAAATACAACTTTTGTTGTAAACATGGACATAAAACGTATCATTGTCCATTCAAGAAAATTAGTCCGAACAAATTGATTTGGGTTCCTAAAGGAACCATGATACCCTCTATGGAACATAATAAACAATATAGATCCGTGTTTGAGGCACCCAAAAGTAAATGGATACATAAAAATTATCCTTTCTTGTAGAGACATACACCATCACAAGCTAGGAGCAAGAGATGGTATCTTGATAGTAGATGCTCAAGGCATATGACCGGAGATCCATCTCAATTCTCTAAGCTCACTAGCATAGACGAAGGCTATGTCACCTTCGGAGACAACAACAAGGGTAAAATCATTGGCAAATGAACCATAGGTAACAAATCCAACTTCTTTATTGAAGATGTTTTGTTAGTTGATGGTTTAAAACATAACATCTTAAGCATTAGTCAATTATGTGATAAAGGATATATCGTCAAATTCAAATCTAATGCTTACATCTTTGAAAAACCACACAAAAACACATCTATGATTGCATTAAAACAGAATAATGTATACACCATTGACATCAATGATCTTTGCAATGAAATGTATTTCTTGGTTTTGAATGAGGATGCTTGGCTTTGGCATAGGAGATTAGGTCATGCTAGCATGAAACTAATTACTCAAATATTATCCAAAGAACTTGTATGAGGAATTCCTCATATCAAGTTCATCAAAGATAATGTGTGTGATGCTAACCAATTAGGAAAACAAATTAAGGGTAGTTTCAAATCTAAGAATCAAATAGCACCTCTAGGTCCTCACAATTGATTCAAATGGACTTGTTCGGACCAATCTCTACATTAAGCCTAGGAGGTAGCAAATACACCTTCGTCATTGTAGATGACTATAGTAGATATACATGGACTTATTTCTTGAAACACAAAAATGAATGCTTTAGATATTTCACCAAGTTTTGTAAACTTGTTCAAAATGAAAAGGGTTTTATGATTTCATCAATTCGAAGTGATCACGATGGTGAATTTCAAAACCGTGATTTTCAAGAATTTTGTGAATCTAATGGATACAACCACAACTTCTCTACTCCAAGAAATCCTCAACAAAATGGAGTAGTAGAAAGAAAGAATTAAAATTTACAAGAAATGGCAAGAACCATGTTGAATGAACATAGCTTACCCAAATATTTTTGGGCCGAAGCCGTAAACACTACAAGCTATATTTTGAATAGAGTTCTAGTAAGACCCTTACTCACCAAAACTCCTTATGAATTGTGGAACAATAAAAAACCCAATGTTTCATATTTTAAAGTTTTTGGGTGTAAGTGTTTTATCTTGAATGAAAAAGATGCCTTAGGAAATTTTGATGCTAAATCTGATGAAGGAATTTTTCTTGGTTATTCTTCGGTTTCTAAAGCTTTTTGTATCTTCAATAAAAGAACTTTAATTATAGAAGAATCTATTCATGTTGTTTTCAATGAGATTTTTGAAATCAAGAAAAATAATTTTGATGATGATATTAATTTTGATTCTTTGAATTTAAATGAAACCCCTTCTCCAACTAGCAACTTGGATGCATCCACTTCCGAAACATCCTTACCAAAGGATTGGAAGTATGTAGATGCTCATCCTAAGGAGCTAATTCTAGGAAACACATCTAAGGGGGTTCAAACACGTTCTTCTCTTAAAAATTTTTGTGCCAATGCCACTTTTCTCTCCCAAATTAAACCTAAATGTATTGACGAAGCCATGAAAGATGATTCATGGATTATCGCAATACAAGATGAGTTAAATCAATTTGAGAGAAATAAGGTGTGGAATCTTGTTCCTAGGCCAAATGACCATTTAGTTATTGGTACTAAATGGGTCTTTAGAAACAAGCAAGATGAATATGGTTTCATGGTTAGAAACAAGGCTAGATTAGTAGCCAAAGGTTTCAACCAAGAAGAAGGTATCGATTACGAAGAAACTTTCGCTCCTGTGGCTAGATTAGAAGCCATAAGGATGCTCCTTGCCTATGCTAGTAATAATAATTTTAAGTTATTTCAAATGGATGTTAAAAGCGCTTTTCTTAATGGCTTTATTTCTGAAGAAGTTTATGTTGATCAACCTCCCGGATTTGAAAATAATAGCCTCCCTAATCATGTATTTAAATTAACTAAAGCTCTCTATGGTTTAAAACAAGCCCCAAGGGCTTGGTATAATAGACTTAGTACTTTTCTTATTGAACATAATTTTACAAAAGGCAAAGTCGATACTACATTGTTTATCAAGAATTTTAAAAATAATTTTCTCATTGTTCAGATTTATGTTGATAATATTATCTTTGGTTCTATGAATTAATCTCTTTGTGAATCTTTTGCTAAAACCATGAGTCTTGAATTTGAAATGAGTTTGATGGGAGAATTAACCTTTTTCTTTGGCTTACAAATTAAGCAACTAAGCAATGACATCTTTATTAGTCAAACTAAATATATTTTAGATCTGCTAAAAAGATTTAATATGGATAGCTCAAAAGCTATTAACACTCCTATGAGTACCTCCACTAAGTTAGAAGTTGATGAAAGTGGAGAAAGCTTCGATCAAAAAACTTATAGGGGTATGATAGGAAGTTTACTTTGCCATACTGCAACTAGACCAGATATCATGTTCAGTGTAGGACTTTGTGCTAGGTTTCAATCAAATCCTAAGATACCCATCTCAAAGCGGTTAAAAGAATACTTAGATATCTTAAAGGTACCACAAATCTAGGATTATAGTATCCAAAATCCGAAAATTTTAAGTTAATTGCTTATGTTAATGCAGATTTTACTAGGTGTAGACTAGATAGAAAAAGCACATCAGGAACATGTCAATTTTTGGGACATTCCCTTATTTCCTGGTCATCTAAGAAACAAAACTCGGTTGCACTATCAACAACCGAAGCTGAGTATATTGCAGCTAGTGCATGCTGTGCATAAGTTGTGTGGATGAAAAACACCTTAGAAGATTATAAAGTCCATCTTAAAAACATTCCCATTAAATGTGATAACACAAGTGCAATATGTTTAACAAAAAATCTCATTCAACACTCAAGAACAAAACATATTGATATTAGACATCACTTTATACGAGATCATGTCACTAATCATGATGTAATCATAGAGTTCATTGATAATAAGCATCAACTAGCTAATATCTTTACAAAACCTCTAAGTGAAGAACAATTTGATTTCATTAGAAGAGGATTAGGAATGTTAATATGTCCAAATGCATAAACTTGTTAAGGTTATTTTTCGAACCTTTTTTTTATTTAATAATCAAATCACTTAATTGCCATGATGATTTTACACAATTACATGCCTTAATTACATGTTGAAAATTATGTGTTTTGGATGCAAAAATTTCCATGATAATAAGCATGTTTTATCTTTTTTGTCCGAATGCATGAAAGTGTTAATTTTCATTTTCGGATCTCCTTGATCCTAACAATTGGATTTTCTCAATACATTATTCTCTTTCGGACTTAATAAACATATGTCATATTGAGTTTTGGATTCACATCATTGATTTTTACAATATGGAATCAACTAGCAAATGCATCTTTCATACACTTATCATGTGAAAAATATTTTTTTTGAGAAATGGATTTGATGAAATGATTCCTACTTGTAAATTCCTTCTTGAAATATGGATGATAGTGTTTTTACTTGTATGGATTTGTTTCACATATATATCTTGATCCTTGTAAAATTGAAGTATGATTTAATCTCTCATCGATTTTAACTTCATTCAAAGTAAACACACAAATAGCTGGTATCACAAATAGCCTTCCTCCTTCATGCAAAAAGATAATAACAAATAAAAAGGAAGAAGTATTCAAAGATATCTCCATGTCATGTTTTCCTTGAGATGTTTGCATAATTGGTATCCTATCACTCACTGTTGGAAAATGACATGAACCTAGTTATAGCATGAATAATTACTGCACTTATGCTTAAAATTTACTTATATTGTTCTTTTTGTTGATGACAAATGGGGAGAGATATATGATTGATGCTATGAGTATTGATGCTATGATTATGCCATACTTGCATCATCAAAAATATATGAATTGATGATAACTATGATTGCCATATTTGTATTATGCCATGTTTGCATCATGTTAAGATATCAAGAACTTGCATCGTAATTTTACGTGTTGATATCTTACCATGTGATAAAATACTATGATTGCTAAAACACTTGAAATGTGTGCATCATGTTAAGATATCAAAATCTTACTTCAAAATTTTACATGTTGATATCTTACCATATGATGAATTGCTACCATTACTATCATTCACATTTAAAATTTGAAAATATATATCAAGCCTTGACATCATTTTTAGAGAGATACATCATGATCGGAGTATTGATAAGGTTAAATGATTTTAACTTATCAATATATCTATTAAATTCAAAGGCTTTGAATTCAAGAATGACTTATCTTAAGTATGACATATAGATAGGGGGAGTTAAGGTTAACTCCGTTATCAATTGATTGTCATCATAAAAAAGGCGGAGATTGTTGAATCTTAAATTTTGATGATGAAGTCAATTGTCATTTGTTATCTAATCCATATGTTGAGATAAGTGTGCAGGATTAACTATAATGAAAGTAAGACATGTAGTAGGAGTTGTGCCGAAGTCAAGACTATGATCACGTTGAGAGTTCGAGAGTTCGATGGAAGTCCGGACGGTTGTCGAAGGTTCTGCGAGAACAAATCCGAGAAGTCCAGGAGCTTGCCAAAAGAAGCTCATCGGAACTCACCAAGTGAATCGTCGCAAGTCCAGGAGTTTGCTGAAAGTCCGCCGGAGCATCACCGAAGGTTCATCGGATGTTCACCGGAAGTTCGCCGGAAGCTCGCCGGAAGAAGCGATTGACGCACCGGAGCAAATTGTAGTAAATTTCTTAAGAAATATCGTAGTTAGTATATAGATTATGTTAGGAATGGGAGGTAATACCATTAACTTAATCTAGGGGCAATTGGCCCTTGATAGACCCAAATAGGGCCGAATGGATCAACCCATTCGGACCAGAATTCCTGCTAAGCAGTGGCACCGCCAGGGTCGGTGGTGGCACCGCCTAGGAGATGGTCTCCCAGGAAAGCTGGGCGGTGGCACCGCTTGGGCTCAGTCTCCGAGCGAGACTGGGCGGTACAACCGCCCCAGTCAGGCGGTGGCACCGCTTGGGCTCAGTCTTCGAGTGAGACTGGGTAGTGTAACCGCCCCTGTCAGGCGGTGGCACCGCCAAAGCTCGGTCTCCGAGCTCTTTCAAGCGGTTGTACCGCCCCAGTCAGGAGGTAGTACCGTCAGGACCTTGGAAATCCGGGAAAAGATATTTTTGAGCTCTAAATTCAAACCAGTTTGGGGCCTATATATACCCTACCCTTTCCTGCATGAAATGGCACCAAAAATCCAATTTTACTTTGTGATTTTTAGAGCTCAAAACTGTTGTAAAGGCTAGAAGTTCTCCTCCCTCTTTTCTTCCAAGTTTTGATCTTTCAAGAGAGGAGAGAAAAGTTTATAAGGGTTGTCTCCTAAGCCCATCAAAAAGAGTGAAACTGTAAAAGGGTGGTTGGCCTTCGTCTATTGAAGGAAGGCCTCTAGTGGAAGTCGGTGACCTCGTCGGAGGAGGAAGCCAAAAGTGGATGTAGGTCAAGATTGACCGAACCACTCTAAAATTGTGGTGCTCTCTGGTTTGCATTTCTTCTTGCTGCTTACCTTACTGCAAAACTCCATATGTGCTTTACTTCCTTATTACTTTTGTTGCACTCCTTTACGAACTCGCTTTCAAGTTAAGTTTCCGAAAACGATTTTACGTCGGAAATAATTTTATCGTACGAATACAGTTTGAATGGTCGAAAGTTTTTCGCTGCACTAATTCAGCGCCCCCGCCCCCTCTTAGTGCTCTTGATCCTAACAAATCAATCATCAATGCATTTAGGTTCAATTTGGGAGAGAAAAACGACGTTGGCATAAAAATTCTCAAGAGATGAATGAGTTTAAACCCCTTTTGATGTGTCTTCTATGATTAGCCCCTTAGGATGAGCATCTATATACTTTAATTCCTTGGGTAAGGATGTTTCGAAAGAAGATGCATACAAGATGCTAGATGGAGAAAAGGTTTCATTTAAATTCAAAGCATCAAAATTAACATCATCATCAAAATCATTTTTCTTAACTTCGAAAACTTCATTAAAAACAATATGAATAGACTCTTCTATAACCAAAGTTCTTTTATGAAAAATATGAAATGCTTTAGAAATAGAAGAATAGGCAAGAAAAATTCCTTCATCGGATTTTGCATCAAACTTGCCTAAGGCATCTTTTTCATTCAAGATAAAACATTTATACCCAAAAACTTTAAAATATGAAACATTGGGTATTTTGTTATTCCATAACTCATAAAGAGTTTTGGAGAGTAATGGTCTTACTAGAACCCTATTCATGGCATAGCATGCCGTATTTATGGCTTCGGCCCAAATATATTTGGGAAGACTATGTTCGTTTAACATGGTTCTAGCCATTTCTTTTAAGTTTCTATTTTTTCTTTCTACTACATTTTGTTGAGGATTTCTTAGAGTAGCGAAATTATGATTGTATCCATTAGATTCATAAAATTATTGAAAATTATAATTTTTAAATTCACCACCGTGATCACTTCGAATTGATGAAATCATAAAACTCTTTTCATTTTGAACAAGTTTGCAAAACTTAGAAAAATGCCTAAAGCAATCACTTTTGTATGCCAAAAAGTAAGTCCAAGTGTATCTACTATAATTATCTACGATAACAAAGGTGTATTTGCTACCTCCTAGGCTTGATGTAACAATTGGTCTGAACAAGTCCATATGGATCAATTGCAATATTCTAGAGGTGCTTATTTGGTTCTTTAGTTTGAAATTACCTTTTATTTGTTTTCCTAGTTGACATGCATCATACACATTATATTTAACAAATTTAATATGAGGAATTTCTCTTACAAGATTTTTAGATGAGATTTGAGAAATTAGTTTCATACTATCATGACCTAATCTCCTATGCCAAATCCAAGCATCGTCATTCAAAACTGAAAAACACATTTCATTACAAAGATCATCAATGTCGATAGTATATACATTATTATGTTTTAGGGCAATCATAGATGTGTTTTTGTGTGGTTTTTCAATAATGCAAGCATTAGATTCAAATCTAATGATGTATCCTTTATCACACAATTGACTAATGCTCAAAAGGTTAAGTTTTAAGCCATCAACCAACAATACATCTTCAATAAAGAAGTTGAATTTATTACCTATGGTTCCTTTGTCATTGATTTTACCCTTGTTGTTGTCTCCGAAAGAGACATATCCTTTGTCTAGGCTAGTGAGCTTAGAGAATTGAGATGGATCTCCAGTTATGTGCCATGAGAATCCACTATTAAGATACCATCCCTTGCTCCTAGCTTGTGATGGTAAATATTTCTACAAAAAAGGGTGATTTTTAGGTACCCATTTGACCTTGGGTAACTCAAAAATCGATTTACATAACTTATCATATTATATTGAGTCATTTAAGGTTCCTTTAGGAACCCAGATCAATTTATGTAGACTATATGTCTTAAATGAACATTTGTACGTAACATGTCCAAATTTGTAATAAAAGTTGCATTTGTTTTGGGGTAAAACATGCAAGGTAGGGCCTTTAACAAAGATGGTTAGATTTTTATGAGTGTTAATCACAAAGTTGATTCCATCTCTTCTTTTATGAATGCGACCCTTATTGGTAAGGATCTTGTTCAAGGACTTACTACCAACCTCAAATTTTTCTAGGATTTCTTTGAGTAGCAAGTTTTCCTTTCTATGCGTTTCTAATTGATCGTATTTTGTGCAAGGAGCTAAACTATCATCATGCTCAATTTTTAGTCTATCAAAATCACTACCAAGAGAAGCATGCTCCTTTTTAAATAATTTATATTTTTTACTAACTAATTTACATTCATCAAATAAATCATAAAAAGCGCATAGTAATTCATCAAAAGATAAACTTGCATCTAATGGACTACTTACCTCATCTCCAATAGCCATTAGCACACAGTGAGCAACTTGCTCGGTGTTGGTTTGCTCCTCTTCTTTAGATACACTTGAGTTGTCCCACGTTACTTTAAGAGCATTCTTCTTTTTTGGTTGTTTCATCTTTGCTTGGGGACATTTGCTTTTGAAATATCTCGATTTCTTGCATTCGTAGCATATGACTTGTTCTTTCTTGGGTTCTAATTTATTTTTAGTGTTATTTCTAAATTTATTTTTTTATCAATTTTTTAAACATTCTTGTCAAGAGTGCCAAGTCATCATCAAAGTCCTCATCACTTGAATTTTCTTTCAAGTAGTCTTCTTGAGTTCTTAGTGTCATATCCTTCTTGTTCTTTGGAAGGTTGTTCTCAAGCACTTCATGAGTATTGTAAGTCATCTCATAGGTTATTAATGACCCGATTAGTTCTTCGAGGGAAAGTTATTTAAATCCTTGGCCTCTTGAATGACCATTACTTTAGGATCCCAACTCTTCAGAAGGGATCTTAAGATTTTATTAACAAGTTCAAAATCCAAAAAACTTTTACCAAGTCATTTTAGACCACTGACGACATCCGTAAATCAGGTATATATGTCTCTAATGGTCTCACTCGGTTTCATTCGAAATAACTCATAAGTATGTACTAAAAAATTAATTTTTGACTCCTTTACTCTACTAGTGCCTTTGTGAGTCACTTTGAGTGTGTGCCATATATCAAAAATCATTTCATAAATAGATACTCGATTGAACTAATTTTTATCTAAAGTACAAAATAAGACATTCATTGCCTTGGCGTTTAAAGTGAAAGTCTTCTTCTCCAACTCATTCCAATTGTTCATTAGAAGAGAAGACTTTTGAAAACTATTTTCGATAATGTTCCATAACTCAAAATCTATAGAAATAAAAAAAATCCTCATTCTAATCTTCCAATATGTGTAATATGTTCCATTGAATATGGGCGGATGTGTAATTGAGTGACCCTCTTGGTTGCCGGCAAATGCCATCTCTCTTGGGTTTCAAACTAAATGAGAGTGACCTCACTTTGATACCAATTATTAGGATCAAGAGCGACACTAAGAGGGGGGGTGAATTAGTGCAATGAAAAAATTACCTGTTTCAAATGTCTTCATTTCGATTAAACCCGATTCCGATGAAAACTTTTTCGTAAAGATTTTAATTTGAAAGCTTATGGGAGGGTAGAGAAAGCAGTAAGAAGGTAAAGTAGCTTGCAAGAAAGGTAAATTACTCAAGATAAAATGCAAACCAGAATTTAGAGTGGTTCAGTCGTCGTGACCTACATCCACTTTTGGATTCCTCCTCCATCGAGGTCACCAGCGTCCACTAATGGCCTTCCTTCAATAGGCAAAGACCAGCTACCTTTTACAATAGTTTCTCATTTTCACGGGTTTAGGAGATAACCCTTACAAGTCTCACACCTCTCTTGAATGATCTCAACACTTAGAAAGGGAGGAGTACTCTAGCACTTTTACAACACTTTTAACACTTCAAAGACTCAAGATTATGCCAATACTTTCGTGTCCTTTATACAAAAAAGGGTGGGGTATTTATAGGCCCCAATGGCTTCAAAATTAGAGCAAAAAAAGTCACATCCCTGGATTTTACGGTACTGGCAAGATCACTATTATTACTGGGCGGTACTATCGCCTGACACCTGACACTAAGCGTTACGACCATCTGACAAAGCTCGGAGACTGAGCTCTGGTAGTACCACCACCTGATAGGGGTGGTACCACCGATGGCAGCATTAACTACCAGCGGTACCACCGGTAATTAGTTTGGTATTTGATTTTTCTTTTGGTGAACCTCTGGCGAACGTCTCGGTGAAACTTCCGGCGAGCTTCCAGCGAATTCCTGACGAACTCTCGGCAATCTTCCGACGAGCCCTCGGCGATCTTTCGACAAACTCTCGGCGATCTTCTGATGAGCTCTCGGCAATCTTTCGACAAGCCTCCAGCAAACTCCCGACGAACTCTCGGCGAGTTCCCAACACACTTCCAATACATCATCCGAATCTTCGACTCTAGCCTATCATCTACTTTATGCCTTACTACTATCGTAGTTAATCCTGCACACTTATCTCAACACATAGATTAGGTCAAACAATTCACCAATTGATTTCATCATCAAAATTCAAGATTCAACAAGATTGTCTTTGAGCGTTATAGGGGTTTGATGGGGATCAGACACATAGGTGATTGGCTTTAAGTCAAATGGGAAATTGCTAGTCATAGGTGTCCCGTAAGCCAATCACTTGAGTGATAACACGTCTGACTTGACACATAGTCTTTTTGCTTGTTATTATTATTTGATATTTTATTATTTAATATTGCTTGTTGCTTGTATATATTATGATGTCCATGGATTTGTGTAATGAGAATCAAATCGTGATAAGATCATGATAATGAGATCGATTCGCCTTTAAACACATATCCTAAATAATCCTTGTTATAGGTTACTCGAGAGGGACATTGAGATAACCGGACAGACTAGTGTGTTGTATACCCATCCATATGATGGATACAACTGATCTCATAGCTGCTCGTGTGGGAACACTAGGGATACAGTACAGGTGCTCATTGGGGAATGAGTTCACTGATTGATCCGCTTATAGAATACTGGATGGTTGATGATACCTTATTATTAGACAATGATTCTATAGTCCTAGTGATGTATCTGATCCTTAGACTTGAGACACCAAGGATGTCCTGTATGAGTAATCTTTTCTTTGATACCAGACTTATAGGTCTAGAGGTTCTAAATCTAGCATAACTGATCATTGGGAGTGGTAGCGAACATTACGAGGACTATTAAGTGTCAATAGAGGATCATTCGCTCTCGATGTTATGAGAGGAATATCCTTTGTGCTCTTGCTCAGACAAATCCCTAGCCAAGGTTATTCGGATTGAGAGAGAAAGAGTTCTCTGAGAGAATTCGATTATAGCGAGACTCGAGTAGAAACCGTATGGGTCTGAAAGCACCATGCCCGGTATACGATCTTTGGGATATTATATAGATGAGGGATTATAGATATATGATAATTGAGGACAGACATGTCCAAAGGATTGGATTCCCCTATATCGTCTAGAACTGTGGCGTAATGGCCTAGTACGTCCACAGTCGATGAGTTAAGTGAGTTATTATAGAGATAATAATTCACTAAGTTAGAAGGAGTTCTAACAGGTATGACTCACGGCCAGCTTGATATTGGGCCTAGAGAGTCGCATACATATGGTAGGCATTGCGGTGAGTAGAGGTTCGGATATGAGATAGTTGAATCTCAGGTTTTAACGACGAAATCAATTGTAAATTGTTTGATCTAATCTATATGTTGAGAAAAGTATATAGGATTAACTACAATAGCAGTAAGACATAAAGCAGGTGTTGTGCCGGAGTCAAGATCGAGATCTCGTTGGGAGTTTAAGAGTTCATCGGAAGTCCGGACACTCGATAGATGTTCTACCGGAACCAACCAAGAAGTCCAGGAGCTTGCCAAAGAAGCTTATCAGAACTCGCCAAGAAGATCATCGTAAAGTCCAGGAGCTTGCCGGGAGCCCACCAGAACATTGTCGAGAGTTCGTCGGAAGATTGTCGGAAGCTCGTCGGAAGAGCAATTGATGTACCGGAATAAGAGTGCTTTGATTAAGGCTTAATTATTATAGTTAGACAGTAGATTGAGTTAGAATTAGGAGGTAATCCTACTAACTTAATTAGGGGCCAACTAGGCTCTTAACATGGCAAAATTGGGCCAAATTGAATAGCTCATTTAGCCCTTGAAAATATGGTTGGCGGTGGCATCGCTTCGGAGACCCATTCTCCTAGGTGGTCTGGGCGATGGTACCACTGGCAGTTAATACTGCCAATGATGGTAACACCTATGTCAGGCGGTGGTACCGTCCACTGTCAGGTGTCAAGCAGTAGTACCACCCAATAATGGCGGTGGTACCGCCAGTACCCCGAAATCTAGGGATATGACACATTTTTGCTCCAATTTTAAAATCAATGGGGCCTATAAATATCCTACCCTTTTTTGCATGAAAGGGCATGAAAGTATTGGCATAATCTTTAGTTTTTGAAGTGTTAAAGAGTTGTAAAAGTGCTAGAGTCCTCCTCCTCCCTTTTTAAGTGTTGAGATCATTCAAGAGAGGAGTGAGACTTGTCAGGGTTGTCTCCTAAGTCCATAAAAAGGAGAAAGCGCTATAAAAGGTGGTTGGTCTTTGCCTATTGAAGGAAGGCCTTTAGTGGACGTCGGTGATCGTGACGGAGGAGGAATCCGAAAGTGGATGTAGGTCACAACGACCGAACCACTCTAAATTCTGGTTTTTTTTTTCATTCGTACAATTTACATTACTGCAAACCTCCTTAAATCTTCTCTTTGCACTTTTACAAAAGCTTTCAAATTTAATCTCTCTCTAAAACAGATTGAATCGAAATAAACATTTTTCGGAATCTGATTTAATCGAAAAAGTTTCCCACGACACTAATTCACCCCCGCCTCTTAGTGTGCTCTTGATCCTAACAATTGGTATTAGAGCAAGGTTCACTCTCATTTGGTTTGAAACCCAAGAGAGATGACATTTGTCAGCAACCAAGAGGGTCATTCAATTACACGTCTACCCATGTTTAATGGGACGAATTACACAAATAGGAAGACAGGAATGAGGATCTTCCTAATTTCAAAAGATTTCGAATTATGGAATATTGTAGAAAATGGGTTTCAAAAGTCTTCTATTCTAATGAACGATTGGAATGAGTTGGAGAAGAAAACTTTTACTTTAAACGCCAAGGCTATGAATGCTTTGTTTTATACTTTAGATAAAAATGAGTTCAATCGTGTGTCTATTTGTGAAACGACTTTTGATATTTGGCCCACACTCGAAGTGACTTATGAATGCACTAGTAGAGTGAAGGAGTCAAAAATTAATCTTTTAATACAAACTTATATATTGTTTCGAATGAAACTGAGTGAGATCATTGGAGACATGTACACCCAATTTACGAATGTCGTCAATGGTCTAAAATGACTTGGTAAAGGTTTCTCAGATTTTGAACTTGTTAATAAAATTTTGAAGATCCTTTCCAAAGAGTTGGGACCCTAAAGTCACGGCCATTCAAGAGGCCAAAGATTTAAATAACTTTTCTCTTGAAGAACTAATCTAATCACTAATGACTTATGAGATGACTTGCAATGCTCATGAAGAGCTTAAAAATAATGTTCTAAAGAACAAGAAGGATATAGCACTAAGAACTCAAGAAGACTACTTAAAAGAAAATTCAAGTGATGAGGACTTTGATGAAGACTTAACATTCTTGAAATGAAAGATCAAAATATTCATAAAAAGAAATAAATTTAAAAATAATACTAAAAATAAAATTAAACCCAAGAAACGATAAATGATATGCTATGAATGCAAGAAGCTGAGACACTTCAAGAATGAAAGTCCCTAAGCAAAGAGGAAGCAACCAAAGAAGAAGAAGGCTCTTAAAGCAACTTGGGGGACGACTCAAGTGCATCTGAAGAAGAGGAGCCGACCAACACCGAGCAAGTTGCTCACTATGCACTAATGGCTATTGGAGATGAGGTGAGTAGTTCATTTGATGCAAATTTATCCTTTGATGAACTATTAAATGCTTTTCAAGATTTATTAGATGTATGTAAATTAATTAATAAAAAATATAAATTATTGAGAAAATAGCATGCTTCTCTTATTATTGATTTCGATAAATTAAAAGTTGAGCACAATGATATTTAGCTTTATATACGAAATGTGATGAATTAGAAATACTTCAAAAGAAAAACTTGCTACTTAAGGAAGCCATAGAAAAATTTGAAGTTGGTTGCAAGTCCTTGAACATGATCCTTGCCAATAAAGGTCACATTCATAGGAGAGGCGGAATCAGATTTGTGAGTAGCTCTCACCAAAATCTGAGCACCTTTGTTAAAAGCCCTACCATACATGTATCACCTCAGACCAAATGCAACTTTTGTTGCAAACTCGGACATGTTACCTATAAATGTCCACTTAAGAGATATAGTCCATATAAATTGATTTTGGTTCCTAAAAAAATCTTAAATGACTCAATACAATATGATAAGCTATATAGATCGATTTTTGAGGCATCCAAGGTCAAATAGATACCTAAAAATCATCTTTTTTTTATAGAAAAATGTATCATCATAAGATAGGAGCAAGAGAGGGTATCTTGATAATAAATGCTCAAGGCATATGATTGGAGATTCATCTCCATTCTCTAAGCTCACTCACCTAGATGAAGGATATGTCACATCGGAGACAACAACAAGGGTAAAATCATTGGCAAAGAAACCATATGTAATAAATCTAACCTTTTTATTTAAGATGTATTGTTGGTTGATGGCTTACAGTATAACCTTTTGAGCATTAGTCAATTATGTGATAAAGGATATATTGTTAGATTTGAATTGAATACTTGTATTATAGAAAAATCACACAAAAACACATCTATGATTGTCTTGAAATAAAATAATATATACTCTATCAACATTGATGATCTTTATAATGAAATGTGTCTTTCGATTTTAAATGATGATGCTTGGCTTTAGCATAGGAGATTAGGTCATGCTAGCATAAAACTAATCTCTCAAATCTTATCTAAATAACTTGTAAGAGGAATTCCTTATATTAAGTTCATTAAAGATACTGTGTATGATGCATGTCAACTAGAAAAACAAATAAAATGTAACTTTAAACCAAAGAACCAAATTAGCACATCTAGACCATTGCAATTAATCCATATGGACTTGTTCGGACTAATTGCTACATCAAGCCTAGGAGGTACTAAATACGCCTTTGTTATCGTGGATGATTATAGTAGATACACATTAACTTACTTTTTGACACACAAAAGTGATTACTTTAGGTATTTCTCTAAGTTTTATAAACTTGTTTAAAACAAAAAGGGTTTTATGATTTCATTAATTTGAAGTGATCATAGTGGTGAATTTCAAAACCGTGATTTTCAAGAATTTTGTGAATCTAATTGATATAGCCATAATTTCGCTACTCCAAGAAATCGTTAACAAAATAGAGTAGTAGAAAGAAAAAATAAAAACTTACAATAAATGGCTAGAACCATATTAAACGAACATAGCCTACCCAAAATTATTTTGGGCCAAGTTGTAAATACGGTATGCTATGTCATGAATAGGGTTCTAGTAAGACCATTACTTTAAAAAACTCCTTATAAGTTGTAGAACAATAAAAAACTCAACATTTCATATTTTAAAGTCTTCAAGTGCAAATGTTTTATTTTGAATAAAAAAGATACCTTAGGAAAGTTTGATGCAAAATCCGAGAAGGAATTTTTCTTGGTTATTCTTCTATTTCTAAGGCTTTTCATATCTTTAACAAAAGAAGTTTGATTATAGAAGAGTCTATTCATGTGGTTTTTAATGAAGTTTCCGAAACTAAGAAAAATGATTTTGATGATGATCTTAACTTTGATGCTTTAAATTTAAATGAAACCCTTTCTCCATCTAGCAACTTGGATGCATCCTCTTTCGAAATATCCTTACCCAAGGAATAGAAGTATGTAAATGCTCATCCTAAGGAACTAATCATAGGAGATCAAAAGGGGTTCAAACTTATTCTTCTCTTAAGAATTTTTATGCCAACACCGCTTTTCTCTCCGAAATTAAACCTAAATGCATTGACGAGGCCTTGAAAGATGATTCATGGGTTATCGCAATGCAAGAAGAGTTGAATCAATTTGAGAGAAATGAGGTATGGAAGCTTGTTCCAAGTCCAAATGATCATTTAGTTATCGGTATTAAATGGATCTTTAGAAATAAGCAAGATGAATTTGGTATTGTGGTTAGAAACAAGGCTAGAGTAGTGGCTAAGGGTTTCAACCGAGAAGAAGGTATCGATTATGAAGAAATGTTCACTCTTATGGCACGATTAGAAGCCATAAGGATGCTCCTTGCCTATACTAGGAGTAATAATTTTAAGTTATTTCAAATGGATGTTAAAAGTACTTTTCTTAATGGCTTTATTTTCGAAGAAGTTTATGTAGAATAACCTCCCAGATTTGAGAATGATAATTTCCCTAATCATATGTTTAAATTGACTAAAACTCTCTATGGATTGAAATAAGCCCCAAGGGCTTGGTATAAGAGACTTAGCTCATTTCTTATCTAAAGTAATTTCTCTAAAGGCAAGGTTGATACCATATTATTTATTAAAAATTTTGAAAATAATTTTCTTATTGTTCAAATTTATGTTGATGATATTATTTTTGGTTCCACGAATGAATCTTTATGCGAATTGTTTACAAAGAGTATGAGTCTAGAATTTGAAATAAGTTTAATGGGGGAACTAACCTTCTTTTTAGGCTTATAAATCAAACAACTTAGTAATGGTACTTTTCTTAGTCAAACAAAATATGCATTAGACTTGCTAAAACAGTTTAATATGGATAGCTCAAAGGCTATTAATACTCCTATGAGTACCTCCACTAAGTTAGACATTGACGAAAGTGGAGAAAGCTCTTTGATCAAAAAGCTTATAGAGATATGATAGGTAGTTTCCTATACCTCACCGCAATAAGACCAGATATCATATTTAGGATAGGACTTTTTACTAGGTTTTAATCTAATCCTAAGCTATCTCATCTTAAAATAGTTAAAAGAATCATTAGATATCTTAAAAGAACTACTAATCTAGGATTATGGTATCCAAAATCCGAAAACCTTGAGTTAATTGCTTATACTGATGCAAATTTCGATGGATATAGATTAGATAAAAAAAGCACATCCGGAACATGTCATTCTTAGGTCATGCACTTGTCTCTTGGTCTTTCAAGAAACAAAACTCGGTTGCACTATCTACAACCGAAGCCGAATACATAGCTACTAGTGCATGTTGTGCATAAGTCGTATGGATGAAAAACACATTAGAAGATTATAAAATTTATTTTAAGAATATTCTCATAAAATGTGATAACACAAGTACAATATGTTTAACGAAAAATCCTATTCAATACTCTAGAACTAAACATATTGACATTAGATATCATTTCATAAGAGATCATGTTAATAATCATGATGTAATATTATAATTTATTGATATGAAGCATCAATTGGCCGATATATTTACAAAACCCTTAAATGAAGAACGATTTGATTTCATTAGAAGAAAAATAGGCATGTTAAAATGTCCGAATGCATGAGTTGTTATTTTTTTTTTTTTCGGACTATCTTTATGTATTTCATGAATGGAGCTTTCATGAATTTATACCGTATCAAGTTTGTTCCATACCCTTGCTCCATCATGTAATGATGCTTGATACACTTAGTCCTTTCACCTATTGAACTTATTGACAAATGCATCTTTCATGGATTTCACTATTATGAATTCTTATTGAGAAACATATTGTATTCATGGACCTTTTTTTTATCATTTCTCATGAACTCTACCTTACTCCTCTCATGAAAGAAGGAAGAGGTTTTATGAATTTTTAGCATGAGATGATAACTCGCAAGAGTAAGGATTTGATTTCACATGAATATTTTGATCATTTTCATAAATTCCTTCTCTTTGTTAAAATTGAAGCATGATTTAATGAAACTTGAGTACAAATGTTGGCTTATTCAAAGAAAAATTATCATGCAAAGTTTTGCTTGCCTTCATTCATTACTTGCATACATTTATTGTGAAACTTTCTTGAATTTTTACCACACTTGCATTATTGAATTATTCTCCTTTTTGTTGATGACAAAGGAAGAGAAATATGGCAAACTGATGACAACTTGATATATTAAACAATGTGTAAAATGTATTGCATTATAGATACTTGATAAATGTCTTTCATTATGTTAAGATATCATAAGCTCAACTTGCTATTTACAATTAATATCTTGCCATGGATTGATGAATTGTTATCTTTTATCAAGAATTATTATCTTGTTAAAATTTATATTTAAAATTCGTAAATAATGATTGATTATCATTGGACATGAAAATGGATGTCATGACATCATTTTCACAAATACGAAGCATCGTATTTTGAATTGGTAAATCATGATAAATATCATGATATGGATATTGATAAGTTTAAATATACTTAACTTATCGGTTTGGTACTGTCCAAACTGGGTGGTGGTACTGCCCAATGTTAGGTGTTAGGTGGTAGTACCGCCTAGTAATGACGATGGTACCGCTAGTACCCCGAAATCCGAGGATATGACACTTTTTAGCTTTAATTTTGGAACCAATAGGGCCTATAAATACCCCACCCTTTTCTGCATGAAAGGGTACAAAAGTATTGGCATAATCTTGAGTCTTTGAAATATTAAAGAGTTGTAAAAGTGCTAGAGTCCTCCTCTTCCCTTTTTAAGTATTGAGATCATTCAAGAGAGGTGTGAGACTTGTAAGGATTGTCTCCTAAGCCCATAAAAAGGAGAAAGCGTTGTAAAAGGTGGTTAGTCTTCGCCTATTGAAGGAAGGCCTTTAGTGGACGTCGATGACCTCGACGGAGGAGGAATTCGAAAGTGGATGTAGGTCACAATGACCGAACCACTCTAAATTCTGGATTACTTTTCATTTGTGCAATTTACATTACTGCAAACCTCCTTAAATCTTCTTTTTATATTTTTATGAAAGCTTTCAAATTTAATCTCTCTCCGAAATGGATTGAATCAAAATGAACATTTTTCAGAATCAGATTTAATCGGGAAAGTTTTTCGTTGCACTAATTCATCCTCCCCCCCCTCCCTTCTTAGTGCACTCTTAATCCTAACAAGATATCCATCGAAGCCCTTATCTTATTGAATATCCAATAAGCCCCAGAATTATTAGTCCTTTGGATGAGATCCAATAAGAGCTAATGAGAGATTATTGGATAGATCCACTAATCTAAGAGGCTTGGGTAGTTTGATAGAGATCCAATATCCAATAGGATAGGATCCATTAGGGTTAAGTTGACAAAGGACCTTTATAAATAGTAGGGAACCAACGATTCATAAGCTAGAGCTTTTTGTGTTGCCTCTCCTGTTCTCCTCCCCTTCTCCTCTTCAGATAGCAGGCTCTGAGTTTTGAGGAGCATCGTCACAACCCTACTGTGTGGATCATCACTAGAGAGGAGGACGCTTAAGCTCCTTCACCCTCTCTAAGAGATCTGCAGGGATTCAGGGATATACAATCTTCCTAGGTAACATAGTATTTCATATATGTAGTTTTAAGTTTCACGGTTTTTGCGCACCAATCTTCATATGACGATGAACATATCTTTGGAAAATTGGGGATTTTATTTTTTTACGTTCTTCTGCTGCAGATGTGATGTCACCCACCTACAATTTCCCTACGAGGACTAACTTCGATCAGAAAAGGCAAATCGATTAAAGCAAGAAGAATCGAACATTGGGTCAGAGTGAACATTTTAGAAGATTGGATATCGGCCGGAGGATCAATTGATGTGCCAGTAGAAGGACTTTGTGTTGTGAGTTCGGGCATCGGGCTGAAGAATCAGACATTACACCAAGAAAATCATTAGTTACGGGAGGTCAACATGCCGATTAGACAATACGCTGAAAGAGAGGATGATACACCGAAGGATCGGACAAAACACCGGATGAACCAATGACATATCGACCAATATAGAATTCTAGTCTTGTAATCGGTTGTCTTTATTAGTTGTTATTAGGTCGTAATTGAGTTTATTTCGGGTGTAACCATATCAACTCAATTAGGGGCCCATTTGGCCTGAGTTGGGATTGTTTTAAATCAAGTGAAAGGCTCATTTGATCACCTAAGGTTAGGTGGAACCATCGAGGAGTTAGGAAAGTCAAGAGCACACTTTTCCATATTGTCAGGCGGTGGTACTGCATGATTGAGCGGTGGTGCCACCTAGTGTCAATGTCTTAGGCTGTAATATCCCTCTTTTGAAATTAATTAATAAGGATTTATATAAATTAGAGGATCTATATGTAAATATAGAAATTTCAAGGACTAAACTGTTAAGTTGCAAAAAAAAAAAAACCGAAAATTTCGGTTTTCCAAGAAGAAAAGAGGAGAGTGGCTGCGGCAAGGACTGCATCGAGGAGGTGTGGGGCGTCGGGAAGGAGAAGGGAAGAAGAGGAGAAGAAGAGAAGAAGAAGAAGGGAAAGAAGAGAAGAAAAAGAAGAAGAAGAAGGAGAAGAGAGGGGAGAGGGAGAAGAGAGAGAGGTAGCTGCAGCACCTCTGTTTCCTGTAGGTGGAAACAGAGGAGTGCATGTGTGGGGTGTTGGGGAGGAGAAAGGAAGAAGAGGAGAAGAAGAGAAGAAGAAGAAGAGGAGAAGAAGAGAAGGAAAAGAAGAAGAAGAGGAGAAGAAGAGAAGAAGGAGAAGCGGGGGAAGAGGTTGTGACACCTCTGTTTCCTGCAGGAGGAAACAGAGGAGAGGGTGTGTGTGGCGCCGGGGAGGAGAAGGGAAGGAGAGGAGAAGAAGAGAAGAAGAAGAGGAGGGAAGAGGAGGCTACCGTACCTCTGTTTCCAGCAGGAGGAAACAGAGGAGAAGAGAGGCAGTGCGTCGGGGAAAAGAAGGGGAGGAAGGAGAAGAAGAGAAGAAGAAGAAGGGAAGGAGAAGGAAGAGGAGAAGGGAAAGAAGGGGCTGCGGCTGCGGCGGTGGCAGCTGCAGCTGGAAGAGAAGAAGGAGAGGAAGAAAAGAAGGTGAGGAAGAAGAGAGGAAGGAGAGCTGCGGCTGCGGCTGTGGCAGCTGCAGCTATGGCAGGGAAAGAGGAAGAGGAAGGAAGAAGGGAAGGAGAGGAAGAAGAGAAGGGGAAGAAGGGGCTGCGGCTGCGGCGATGGCAGCTGCAGCTGGAAGAGAAGAAGGAGAGGAAGAAGAGGCTGCGGCTATGGTTTGGCTGCGACCGTGGCTGCAGCTGCGACTGCAGCAGTTGCAGCTGGGAAAGAAAAAGAAGGAAGGAGAGAATAGATAAAGGAAGTATGCAATGGAAGGGGCGGCGGCGGCGGCGGCTGCGGTAGCTGCGGCAGCGGTGGTGGCTGCAGCAACTGCTTTTGGGAAAGAGAAAGAAAGGAAAGGGAAAAAAAGGGGTTGCGGCCATGATTGCAGCTGCGTTTGCAGCAGCTGTGTATGCGAAAGAAGAGAAGGAAAAAGGCAGTGCGGTGAAAGGGGCTGCGACTATGGCAACGGCAGCGACGGTAGCTGCGGCAACTGCGTTTGGGAGAAACAAAAAAAAAAGAAGAAACGAGAGTAAGGGAGAGCAGGTGAATATGCCCCTGCACGAGCTACAGTTGTGAAGGAAGAAAGAAGATTAATATAGAAAACGAAACAGGAAAAGGAAATAGAAAAAAAATAAAAGAAGGATTTCGGCGTACACTTTCTTTGGATCTTTGGATCAAAATCTTCGAAAGGCAAGTGTCCAGATCTTTTCTAAGTGTTTCAATCTTTTCTATTGCAAGTGTTTCGATTCTTCCTATTATAAGCTTTTTAATCTTTCCTATTGCATGTGTCCTGATCTGCTCTTACTGTAATTTTATCTCTACATTTGCTTTGAATATGAGGAACTTTGAATTGTTCTAGCCTTGCATTGATATATCTCCTGTTTAGACATAACAATTTGAATTTGTGAAACTTTCGTGATTCTGACCTTTTCTACCTTATTATGGTTATAACTTTATGCACTGACCTCTAAGTTGGACAAAACTTATTTGATATGAATATAGACTCATAAACCTTTCTTTCGATAGCTTATTTTAAGAATTCGGAGTAAGTTTGCTTGTCTAAACTTCTGTTTCAAATGAGCCTACAAATTCTACAAAACAAGGATCGTAATTTTTGATCTTTTGTTACTGAACTGCTTGTTAGTCCTTGTTGGAAACTTTGATTTATTACAAACTTATTTCATTTTAAACTAGACTCATAGATCTTTCATTTGATACATAGATTGAAAGATTTAGAGTCCAAATGCCTGCCAAGTTTTCTGTTGAAACTGACCTTGTGAATCCTGTAAAATTGAGATTTGTTCTTTGATCACGGGTTACTAAATCTATTGTAACTCTTTGTTGGAAACTTCGATTCATACGAAACTTATTTTATTTGAAAATAGATTGAAATATCTTTCACAATAGCTTTCCTGAGTATATTGGAGCATGATGGATAGTTTGAATCATTTGTTCAATGTGCCTCTTGAATTATGCAAGAAATCGAGCTTTGGTCAATTTCGTATATTCTAATTTCATTCCTTTGGAAATTGATTTCATTTAGCTTTCTTTTTCAATTGAGCTTTATATTACTGCTTTGAATTCTTGTATGCTCTTGTCCTTAAAATTATTTGCATTCTTGAAAACTATTGTGTGACGTTTATGTTATATTGTATTAACTCATATAGGGCACATGTATATCCCATTGTTCCGCATTTACTTTCGATATGTGCCTATTCTAGTTTCATTTCTTTGGACATTGAATTCATCTAACTCTCTAATTTGAATTGAGTTATATGTGTTGAATCTCATATTTTGATGATGAAACCAATTGATAATTGTGTTTATGTTTTAATCTGCGTTTTGAGTGGCGCAGGATGCTTCGATCAGGATGAGACAATTAAAGCAGGAAAAATCATGTTGTGCCGGAGGAACATGTCAGAAGATTGGACGTCGGGCCGATGGATCGGTAGACGTATCGACAAAAGGCTTCGGGCCGTGGACTTGGGCATCAGGCCAAGAAGAGCGGGTATTGCGCTAAGGATATCGGAGTTGCGGAGTCAACTGGCCGATTGAGCAATAGGCCGTAGGAGAGGACGATGCGCCGAAGAATCGGATGAAGCGTCGAGGGACCAATGACATGTCGGACAACTTAGTTAATTGCTTAGGATTAATTGTCTCGATCAAAGTTTTGTTTTAAGTGTGCAGGATTAACTACGATGAAAGAAAGACATGCAGCAGGAGTTGCGCCAGAGTCAAGACTATGATCACGTTGGGGGTTCGAGAATTCGACGGAAGTTCAGACGGTCGTCGGAGGTTCTACGGGAACAAATCCGAGAAGTCTAGGAGCTTACCAAAGATGCTCGTCGGAACTTGCCAAGTGGATAGTCGCAAGTCCAGGAGTTTGCTGGAAGTCCGTAGGAGCATCACCGAGGGTTCATCGGATGATCGACGGAAGCTCGCCGGAAGAAGCGATTGACGCACCGGAGCAAGTTGTAGTAAATGTCTTAAGAAATTCGTAGTTAGCACGATAATTAAGTGAGAAATGGGAGGTGATCCCATTAACTTAATCTTGGGGCAATTGGGCCCTTGACAGACCCAAATTGGGCCAAATGGATCAGCCCATTCGGACCCAGATTACTTGGCCAGAGGTGGCACCGCCCAAGGCTTAGTCTCCGAGCTCTGGCTGGGCGGTGCAATCGCCTCTGATATAGGTGCAAACGCTTGAGCTCGATCTCCGAGCTCCGGTTAGGCGGTGCAACCGCCTCAGTCAAGCGGTGGCAGCGCCTGAGCTCGGTCACCGAGCTCTGGCAGGAGGTGCAACCGCCCCTGACAAGCGGTGGCACCGCCCAGAGGCTCAGTCTTCGAGCTCTGCCAAGCGGTGCAACCGCCAGACCCCGAAATTCCAGGAATTGACAGTTTTGAGCTCGGAATTCATACTAGGTTGGGGCCTATAAATACCCCACTCTTTCAACAATGAAAGAGCAACCAAAAACCACCGAAATCTTGATCTTACTTTGTGATTTTTAGAGCTCAAAAGTGTTGTATGAGTTTAAAGTTCTCCTTCCTCTTTTCTTCCAAGTTTTGATCTATCAAGAGAGGGAAGAAAATTCTGTAAGGGTTGTCTCCTAAGCTCGTCAAAAGGAGTGAAACTGTAAAAAGGTGGTTGGCCTTCGCCTATTGAGGGAAGGCCTCTAGTGGACGTCGGTGACCTCGTCGGTGGAGGAAGCCAAAAGTGGATGTAGGTCAAGATTGACCGAACCACTCTAAATCTTGGTTTGTATTTACTGTGAGCATATTATTTTTACTACAAACCTCGTCAATAGCTTACTGCCTTCTGCGCATTTACGATCGTGTTTCAAAGTTCAGTATTTTTCGAATCGGTGTTTAGACGTAAATCAATTTTATCGTACGAACATCATATTTTAGTTTACGCTTACATTCTAATTTCCATCATAATTGCAAACTGCCTTCATAGACTTGCTTTAATTGCATCTTGCTTGATCACAAGTTAAAGTGATTTACGAATCGGCTTTTCTATCGAAATCACTCTTATCGTACGAACGCAGTTTTAATCGTCGAAAGTTTTCCGCTGCACTAATTCACCCCCTAGTGCTATTGATCCTAACAATTGGTATCAGAGCCCGGTATTTCTCATTTCGGATTTATACCCAAGAGAAATGACTCTTCATGGCTTTAAAGAGGGTTTTTCGGTTGTTCGTCTACCGTTGTTTAATGGATTGGACTACATTTATTGGAAAACTCGAATGAGAGTTTTCTTGATTTTTATGAATTTGGATTTATGGAAAATTGTTGAAAACGATTTTTAACTTCCCTCTAAACCGATGAACGAATGTTCGGATTTAGAGAAGAAGTATTTTTCTTTAAACGTTAAGGCTATGAATGCCTTATTTTGCGCTTTGGGTAAAAATGAGTTCAATCGGGTTTCTTTGTGCGAAACAGCTTTTGATATATGGCATACTCTTGAAATCACACACGAAGGCACTTCTAGAGTTAAAGATTCAAAAATCAACTTTTTGATGCATGATTTCGAGCTTTTTCAAATGAAGCCGAGCGAAATCATTGGTGACATGTACACCCGTTTTACGGATGTCGTCAATAGTTTAAGAGCTCTTGGCAAATGTTTTTCGGATTTTGAACTCGTAAACAAGATTTTGCGTTCTCTTTCTAAGAAGTGAGATTCAAAAGTAACTGCAATACAAGAAGCTAAAAACCTAAACAACTTACCACTTTGAGAACTAATTGGTTCGTTAATGACATATGAAATGGTGCACAATGCACATGATGAACATGATGAACAAAACAACCTTCCAAAGAACAGGAAGGATTTGGAACTCTGGACAAATGAACACCACTTGAGCGATGACTCAAGTGATGAGGACAATAATGAACTTGAACTTCGAACACTAAATTTTAATAACTTTATTAAACAAAAATCTAAAATAAATAATAAACTTGAACGGAGGAAGAGGCCAAAGAAGAAGAACACAAAGTGGGATGAATCGAGCTCCTCCGAAGACGAGGAGAAAATCAAGAAAGGCGAGGTGGCAAACTACGCCTTAACCGCTTTCAATGATAAGGTAATCGAAATCCCCTGATTTATTTTGAAATTACTTGATGCTTTCATGATGTATTTTCTTTTTTAGTCTAAAATTAATTTTCTTAAAAATTAAATATTTAAAAATAAAAATATAAAAATTATGATCATGCTAGTAATTTTGAAAATGATAATATTGCATATTTTATGATAAACAAACAAAATAATTTTGATTGAAAATATGAAATCATGGTTAAGAAGTAATAATGTGTATCATGTTTGATTAACATTGTTGAATGAAATCATGTTTGATTTGAAGTAATGCATAATGATGTAATGAAAATATTAAATGTTTTTGATACAATGATTGATAATTTTATGCATGAGATTTTAAGTTATACATGATAATAAGCATGTGTTATTTTCATGAGTGTATTTGAAAAACATATGGCAAAACCATATCCGAATGCATGAAAGTGTTAAATTTCATTTTCGGATTTTCTTAACCATAACAATTCATTTTTGAGAATCTATTGATCTTAATGGTTTTATGACGAAATTCTTTTTTCGATCCTAAATGTTGATGCATATTTTTATTTAACATAAATGAAAAAGCATGCTAACATGAAATCAAATACTTAAAAAAAGGGGAAAATATATTATCAATGAAATCATGAATCTACCTATGTTATGAATTTTGTGAACCATAAAAGTGATTTTGATGATTTAAATTTGAAATGAGGTTTATCAAAATTATGATATTGATTTCTTGGAATAACATAAGATTACCTTTGATAATCATTTTGATTCATAGAATTTTGGATTCATGACTTGGTCTTACATTTGTTTATGAGATGGTTGAAATCTTCGTACCTTTGAATTCTTCACTTCTCCTTTCAATTTTTGAATTTATGCATGTTATATGTTAAAGATTTAAAACCAAGTTTTGGTATCATGCATATCTAAGAAATATTGATGTGATAAATTGAATGAGTTGAAAATGAATGATGATTTTTCTCTTGAATATAACTTGTGATATTTTTTATATAAATCATCATTTTGATTTCTCGACATTCGATACATGAGATTTTATTATAAATCAAAATTTCTCATTAATCGATCTTCTACGATTTTACTTGATATTCTACTGAGAGGAGATTTTCTAAATGAATCATGATTTTTCCTTGTGAGTTCTTGGAGTTATTACTTGATTTTCTTTTAAAACAAGATATCTTATTTGTACTCATTTTTCTTGATATTTTATTTAAAAAAGATATTTACTATATGAATCATGTTTTTTGGTATTCAAATGATTTTATCCTTCATGACATGATTTTTTTGTATTTATGGCTTGCATGGCTTGAAATGTTTTGGTATGATGCATGCAATGATAAAATATTCATGAAGTTAAAATGATGTATGCAATACTTATGATAATGATGTACATGATGTATTTATTGCATATGATGTATATCATGAATGGTTTAAATGATGAATGTTTGAGTATCATGTATGATATGCCTATTAATGATGATTGATTTATTTTTCGGTATCGTGCATGAAAAATAAGGTTTTTGAAATTGTGTATGTTTTAATTTGAATATATAATGATGCACAAATAAGATTGATACTTACGTTTGTCATAATATGAAAATTGATATAAGGGTTTTCCCTTCTTTTTGACAATGACAAAGGGGGAGCAAGAATTTCTAGCGTGGACATTATGAAAAGAGGCAAACTAGCTAGCTTGCACAATTCAAGATGAAAGCAAAAATTGCACTTCTCAAAAGAGAAGATGCAAATGTAACATTTGCCAAATTGTTTGCTTTCCTCATGTAAAACATTATCTCTTGCTAGTTTGGCATTTTGCTAGCTTGCATTTTGCAAAGAAAGCAAAAATGGCACTTCTCAAAAGAGAAGAAAGAGCTTGTTATCTTGAACATCACAAGCTTGCCTATCTTAAGAAACAAAAAGTGCAAAAGTGCTATCTTGCCTATCTCAGGAAGCAAAACTTGCAACATGCACATTACAATAGGAAGCAAGAATTATGAGCTTACACAAGAAAGCTATCTTGCATTTGCTTTCGAAATTTTTGCTAGCTTGTATATTGTGAAACTTGCATATCGTTAAAATTGCTAGCTTGTAGTCTAAAGAGAAGCAAAAAGTTGCTATCTCAAAAGAAGCAAATGTGCTATCTTGCCTATCTCAAGAGGCAAAAATGCTAACTTGCACATCTAGCAAAACTTGACAAATTTGCATATTTCAAAAAGCAAGAGTTGCTTTCTTGAACATCTCAAAACTGCTAGCTTGCATGTTCTAAAATATTATAAAATTTGCTAGCTTGATGTTGTGGAACTTGTTATCTTACTACCTTGCATATCTATGATGATAGCAAAATTGCATGATGATACTACGTTTTTCATGCAATGAGTTGAACCTATATAACAAACACTTGATTGTGGTACTTCTCCTTTTTGTTGATAACAAAGGGGGAGAAGTATGATGTTATGCATAAGTTTATGCATAAGTTCATGATGATGTGTTACAAGTATTCATGATGAATATTGCAATGACTTGAATTCAGTTTGAATTCAAGGTTCTATCAATATGGCATATTGATAGGGGGAGTTTGTTTAAACTCCGGGAGTTAAGTTTAACTCCGTCATCAATTGGTTGTCATCATAAAAAAGGGAGAGATTGTTGAATCTCGTATTTTGATGATGAAACCAATTGATAATTGTGTTTCTGTTTTAATCTACGTTTTGTGTGATGCAGGATGCTTCGATTAGGATGAGACAATTAAAGCAGGAAAAATCATGTTGTGCCGGAGGAACATGTCAGAAGATTGGACGTCGGGCCGATGGATCGGGCCGATGGATCGGTCGACGTATCGACAGAAGGCTTCGGGCCGTGGACTTGGGCATCGGGCCAAGAAGAGCGGGTATTGCGCCAAGGATATCAGAGTTGCGGAGTCAATTGGCCGATTGGGCAATAGGCCGCAGGAGAGGATGATGCGCCGAAGAATCGGACGAAGCATCGAGGGACCAATGACATGCCGGACAACTTAGTTAATTGCTTAGGATTAATTGTCTCGATCGAAGTTTTGTTTTAAGTGTGCAGGATTAACTACGATGAAAGAAAGACATGCAGCAGGAGTTGCGTCGGAGTCAAGACTATGATCACGTTGGGGGTTCGAGAATTAGACGAAAGTTTGGACGGTCGTCAGAGGTTCTACAGGAACAAATCCGAGAAGTCCAGGAGCTTGCCAAAGAAGCTCATCAGAACTTGCCAAGTGGATCATCGCAAGTCCAGGAGTTTGCCCGAAGTCCGCAGGAGTATCATCGAGGGTTCATCGGATGATCGACGGAAGCTCGCCGGAAGCACGCGGAAGAAGCGATTGACGCACCGGAGCAAGTTGCAATAAATGTCTTAAGAAATTCGTAGTTAGCATGATGATTAAGTTAGAAATGGGATGTGATCCCATTAACTTAATCTTGGGCCAATTGGTCCCTTGACAGACCCAAATTGGGCCGAATAGATCAGTCCATTTGGACCCAGATTACTTGGCCAGAGGAGGCACCGCTTGGGTCAGCGGTGGCACCGCCCATGGCTCATTCGCCGAGCTCTGGCTGGGCAGTGCAACCGCCCCAGTCAAGCGGTGGCAGCGCTCGAGCTTGGTCTCCGAGCTCTAGCAGGAGGTGCAACCGCCCCTGACAAGCGGTGGCACCGCCTAGAGGCTCAATCTTCGAGCTCTGCCAGGCGGTGTAACCGCCAGACCTCAAAATTCCGGGAATTGACAGTTTTGAGCTCGGAATTCAAACTGGGTTGGGGCCTATAAATACCCCACTCTTTCAGCAATGAAAGAGCAACCAAAAACCACCGAAATCCTGATCTTACTCTGTGATTTTTAGAGCTCAAAAGTGTTGTATAAGTTAAAAGTTCTCCTTCCTCTTTTCTTCCAAGTTTTGATTTGTCAAGAGAGGAAAGAAAATTATGTAAGGGTTGTCTCCAAAGCCCGTCAAAAGGAGTGAAACTGTAAAAAGGTGGTTAGCCTTCGCCTATTGAAGGAAGGCCTCTAGTGGACGTTGGTGACCTCGTTGGTGGAGGAAGCCAAAAGTGGATGTAGGTCAAGATTGACCGAACCACTCTAAATCTCGGTTTGCTTTTACTTTGAGCATATTATTTTTACTACAAACCTCCTCAATAGCTTACTACTTTCTACGTATTTATGATCGTGTTTCAAAGTTCAGTATTTTCCGAATCGGCGTTTAGACGTAAATCAATTTTATCGTACGAACATCATATTTCAGTTTACGCTTACATTCTAATTTCCATCATAACTGCAAACTGCCTTCATAGATTTGCTTTAATTGTATCTTGCTTGATCACAAGTTAAAGTGATTTACGAATCGACTTTCCTATCAAAATCGCTCTTATCGTACGAACGCAGTTTTAATCGTCGAAAGTTTTCTGCTGCACTAATTCACCCCCCCCCCTTAGTGCTCTTGATCCTAACAATATGTGATTGCTTGGAATCCTTGAATGCTCTTGCTTTCATTTCCTTTCAAATCTGAATACATTTGTGAAAGATTATGCTTGCATCGTATTGACTCGTAAAGGCACATGTACGTTTTGTTGTTCCGCGTGTGCTTTCAATATGTGTTATTTATTGTTTATACTATCCTTTTGTACTATGGTGTTTATGGGATATTGTGAACCTTTGTTAGAAATGGTGAAGGGAGTTATGCATAGAGCCTGTGATGCTCTGCCGGCTCTTATGACTTCACTCAGATGTGGGTGGATGAAGCTCCCAGACGTGGGAGAGCTTCCAAACGTGTGAGACTTATGTTTGGTGGTCATTCAGAAATGGATGTACCATATTATGTTATGGTCCCACTTCACCTTCTATATGTTTGATATGATATCCAAAGCTTTGGTTATGTGTTTCTATGCATACTTTGGATAAGAATGATATGAATGCAACGTCAAATTCGACGTTTGAGCTTCTGTTTCATATTTGTTCTTTGATATGCTCCGAAATATTTCATATGCTATTGATATGCTTTGAAATGTTTCACATACCATTACTATGTTCCAAAATGTTTCATTTGTTATTGATATGCTCCGAAACATTTCATACCCCATTGATATGCTCCGAAATGTTTTATATGTTATTGTTATGCTTCGAAATGTTCCATATGTCATTGATATGCTCCAGAACATTTCATACGCTATTGATATGCTCCGAAATGTTTCATCTACTACTGTCCCAATTTATTGTTCACAATACCCATTTGTACTTTAGTGTTTGTGGGATTATTTGGACCTTTGCTAGAAATGGTAAAGGGTATGTGCTTAGAGCCTGCGATGCTCTAGATTATGTTTGGTGATCATTCAGAAATGGATGGACCATATTATGTTTGGAATCCCACTTCACCTTCTATTTGTTTCATCTGTTATTGTTACGCTTCGAAATGTTTCATATGTCATTGATATGCTCCGGAACATTTCATACGCTATTGATATGCTCCAATTACTCTATGCTCCATTTGTTATAAATGAAATATGTTATGAATGAAATGACATTTGCGATTCTGTATCTAATGAGATGATATCCTTGAATCTCTTGGATTCTGTCTTGCATTGTGATATCTTGTTTGTTTGAAACTATCCCTTCTCGTGTTAGATATGGTTTGTCACTTGGTGAGTTGTTTTTAGCTCACTCCGTTGTTATATAAATCTTTCAGGTTAGCTTGTCACTCTCTGAGATGTTTGAATTGGGCTAAGGCAGTGGAGAGCTATTCAGAATTATGGGCAAGTCTTGTTGGTTATTATGTTATTATTGTATAAGCATATTTTGTATGTAATGAAATGTTGTCGATGAATCAAAATGGATATACCGTGTAAAAGTGTTAGAAGATTTCTCTTATTTGGAATTTCAGAATGTTAAGTCTAGTTTACGATGATATGAACTTGTGGTAAATGGTTGGAGTTCTGATTGTATATTAGTACTTAGCTTATGGATTTATAAATATTGTTCATGTTTGTTAAGCTGGCTTGGGTTGCCATAAATATGATGTATGATTATAAACTGCATAGGTTTTAAAGATGTGAATTTGATAGAACGTTTTTTAGTGTCCTCAAATGTTAGTTTGGATCTTGGATTGGTTTATGATGAAAATTTTAAAATCATCGATATTTTTTTGAGGGGCGTGACATAGGTGGTGGTCCTGCTAGATAGGGCAGTGGTACTGCCTAGTGGTAGTGTTGTAGGCAATCGTACCGCCCAGCACAAGCGATGGTACCGCCCAGCACAGGTTGTGGTACCACCAGGACCTAGGAAACCTAGGACGAGACCTTTGTTTGCTCCATTTTTGAAACCATTTGAGGTTTATAAATACCCCACTCTTTCTTGCCTAGAATAGCATAAATTTAGTAAAAAAGGGGGAAAAATAATTGAAAAAATAAAATAAAAACTCTTTTAGAATTTAGAGTCTCTTCCTCCTAGAGTTAGAAACTTTCTAAAGGAGGAGTGGGGTCAAAAAGAGAGGTAGAAATGTTCTCTCCTAAGCCTGTCAAAAGGAGAAAGAGTTGTAAGGGCAGTTGATCTTTGCCCATTGATAAAAGATTGGTAGTAAAAGCCGGTAGCCTCAAGTGACGAGGAATCGAGAGTGGACGTAGGTCACAACGATTATGTTGAATTTCAGATTTTGATGATGAAATCAATTGTAGATTGTTTGATCTAATCTATATGTTGAGAAAAATGTGCAGGATTAACTACGATAGTGTAAGACATAAAGCAGGTATTGTATCGAAGTTAAGATCGAGATCTCATTAGGAGTTCAAGAGTTCGTCGAAAGTCCGAACATTCGTCGGAAGTTCTATCGGAACCAACCGAGAGGTCCAAGAACTTGCCAAAGAAGCTCATCAAAACTCGCCAAGAAGATCGTCATAAAGTCTAGGAGCTTGTCGGAAGTTTGCCAAAAGATCGTCGAAAGCTCACCGGAAGAGCAATTGACGTACCAGAATAAAAATGCTTCGTCAATTGTCTTAATTATTATAGTTAGTCCGTAAATTGAGTTAGGTTTGGGAGGTAATCCCACTAACTTAACTACGGGCCAACTAGGCCCTTAACAGGGTTGAATTGGGCTGGATTGAATAGCCCATTCAACCCTTGAAAACATGGCCGGCGGTGGCACCGCTTGGGAGACCCAGTCTCCCGGGTGGTCTGGGCGGTGGTACCGTTGGCAATCAATGCTGCCAACGATGGTACCACCCCTGTCAAGCAGTGGTACCACCTATTAATGGTGGTGGTACCGTTAGCATCTCGAAATCCAAGGATTTAAATTTTTGGCTCCAACTTTTGAAGCTATTGGGGCCTATAAATACCCCACCCTTTTATGCATTAAAGGGTAACAAAGTGCTATTATATGTGTGAAAAATTCTAAGTATTTGAGACGTGAAAAGTATTGTAAAAGTGAGAAGAGTTATCCTCCTCCCTCTCTTAGTCTTGTAACCATCCAAGAAAGAGGAGTGAGACTTGTAAGGGTTGTTTCCTAAACCCGGCAAAAGGAGAAAGCACTGTAAAAGGTGGTTGGTCTTCGCCTATTGAAGAAAGACCTTTAGTGGATGTCGGTGACCTCGATAGAGGAGAAATTCGAAGTGGACATAGGTCTCATTGACTAAACCACTTTAAATTCTGGTTTGCTTTTCCTTTTGTGCAATTTACTTTACTGCAAATCTCCTTCAGCTTCTCCTTACATTCTTACGAAAGTTTTAAGTTCAACATCTTTCCGAAACGATTTGAATCGAGACAAACTTTATACGAAATCAAAGAATTTTCCACTATACTAATTCACTCCCCCCCCCTCTTAGAGCTGCTCTTGATCCTAACAATTGGTCTCAAAGTAAGGTTCTTTGGTTTGAAACCCAAGAGAGATGATAGTTGCCGGCAACCAAGAGGGTCATTCAATTATACGTCCGCCCATGTTCAATGGGACGGATTACACATATTGGAAGACTAGAATGAGGATCTTCCTAATTTCATTAGATTTCAAATTATGGAATATTATTAAAAATGAGTTTCAAAAGTCTTCTCTTCCAATGAACGATTGGAATGAGTTGGAGAAGAAGACTTTTGCTTTAAACGCCAAGGCTATAAATGTCTTGTTTTGTGCTTTAGAAAAAAACTAGTTCAATTGTGTGTCTATTTGTGAAACGACTTTTAATATTTGGCACACACTCGAAGTTGACTCATGAAGGCACTAGTAGAGTGAATGAGTAAAAAATTAATCTTTTAGTGCATACTTATGAGTTGTTTCGGATGAAACTAAGTGAGACCATTGGAGACATGTACATCCAATTTACGGATGTCGTCAATGGTCTAAAAGGACTTGGTAAAGGTTTCTCATATTATGAACTTGTTACTAAAATTCTAAGATCATTTCCAAAGAGTTGGGACCCTAAAGTCACGACCATTCAAGAGGCCAAAGATTTAAATAACTTTCCTCTTGAAGAACTAATCAGGTCATTAATAACCTATAAGATGACTTGTAATGCTCATGAAGAGCTTGAGAGCAACCTTCAAAAGAACATAAAGGATATGACATTAAGAACTTAAGAAGATCACTTGAAAGAAAATTTGAGTGATGAGGACATTGATGATGACTTAGCACTCTTAACAAGAAAGTTTAAAAAATTCATAAAAAATAATAAATTTAGAAATGATACAAAAAATAAATTTGAACAAACGAAAGAACAAGTGATATGCTATGAATGCAAAAAGCCAAGACACTTCAATAGTGAATGTCCCCAAGCAAAGAGGAAGCAACCGAAGAAGAAGAAGGCTCTTAAAGCAACTTGGGATGACTCAAGTGCATCTAAAGAAGAGGAACCAACCAACACCATGCAAGTTGTATGCACTAATGGCTATTAGAGATGAGGTGAGTAGTTCCTTTAATGCAAATTTATCCTTTGATAAACTATTAAATGCTATTCATGATTTATTTGATGAATGCAAATTAATTAGTAAAACATATAAATTATTGAAAAAAGAGCATGCTTCTCTTGTTAGTGATTTTGATAGATTAAAAGTTGAGCACAATGATAGTTTAGCTATATATACAAAATGTGATGAATTAGAAATACTTCAAAAGGAAAACTTGCTACTCAAAGAAACCTTAGAAAAATTTGAGGTTAATAGCAAGTCCTTAAACATGATCCTTGCTAATAAGGGCCACGTTTATAGAAAAGCCAGAATCAGATTTGTGAGTAGCTCTCACCAAAATTCAACCACCTTTATTAAAGGCCCTACTTTGCATTTTTTACCCCGAAACAAATGCTACTTTTATTACAAATTTGGGCATGAAGCTTATCATTGTCCATTTAAGAAATATAGTCCACATAAATTGATTTGGGTTCCTAAAGGAACCAAAAGAATTCCATGCAAAATGATAAGTTAAGCTGATCGATTTTTAAGGCACCCAAGATCAAATGTGTACCTAAAAATCATCCTTTTTTGTTGAAATGTTTACTATCACAAGCTTGGAGCAAGAGATGGTACCTTGATAGTGGATGCTCAAGGCATATGACCGGAGATCCATCTTAATTCTCTAAGTTCACTAGCCTAGACGAAGGATATGTCACCTTCGAAGACAACAACAAGGGTAAAATCATTGGTAAAGGAACCATAGGTAACAAATCCAACCTTTTTATTGAAGATGTATTGTTGGTTGATGGCTTAAAGCATAACCTTTTTAGCATTAGTCAATTGTGTGATAAAGGTGTTAGGATCAAGAGCGGCACTAGGATCAACAGGGGTAAATTAGTGCAGCGGAAAACTTTTGCGATTTCAAAAAACTTATTTCGATTAAAATCGATTCCATCAAGAATGATTTTGATTCAATATGTTTCAGAAAGAATTTGAACTTGAAAGCTTTCGTGAAAGTGCAAGAGAAGACTAAGGTGAACTTGAAAGCTTTCGTGAAAGTGCAAGAGAAGACTAAGGTGATTTGCAGTAATGTAAATTGCACAAATGAAAATCATTGGTTTCATAAAGTCTTCGTACAAGTAAAGCCGATCTCGGAAGGTGTTTATTTGAAAGCGTAAGTGTAGTGAAAGCAAGATGAGGAGAAGAAGCTCTTTGCTATGAAATAATTTGTAGTTAAAGAAGATTGCTCAAAACGAAATGCAAACTAGATTTAGAGTGGTTCGGTCAACGTGACCTACATCCACTTTCAAATTCTTCCTCCGACGAGGTCTCCAGCGTCCACTAAAAGCCTTCCTTCAATAGGTGAAGACCGAACACCTCTTTACAGCACTTTCTCCTTTTCTCGGGTTTAGAAGATGAACCCTTACAAGTCTCACTCCTCTTTCTTGGATGGTTACAAGGCTTAAGAGATGAAGGAGGAGAACTCTAACTTTTACAACACTTTAAGGTTCAAGAACTCAAGATTATGCCAATAGGTTTTATGCCCTTTTATGCAGGAAAGGGTGGGATTTTTATAGGCCCCAATGACTTCAAAAATGGAGCCAAAAAGTGTCTAATCCTGGATTTTCGGGATCTTGGCGGTACCATCGCCATTATTGGATAGTACTATTGCTTGACACTTGACACTAGGTGGTACCACCGCCTGACAAGGGCGATACCACCGTTGGTAGCAATAACTACCGGCGGTGCCACTGCCTGACAGGGGCAGTACCACCGCCGGCCAGGAATTTAGGGTCCTGGTTAGGCCTTGAATCCAGCCCAAACTAGCCCTACTTAGGGCCCAATTGACCCCTAATTAAGTTAGTGGATTACCTCCCAAACCTAACTTGATTTATGCTCTAACTACGATAATTAAGACATGATTACTATACTTAATGTTCTGATGTGTCAATTACTCTTCCGACGAGCTTCCGACGTACTTTCGGCGAACATCCGACGAACTCTCGGCAATGCTCCGATGGACTCCCGACAAGCTCTCAGACTTTATGACAATCTTCTTGGTGAGTTCTGATGAGCTACTATGGCAAGCTCCTGGACTTCTCGGTTGGTTCCCGCAGAACTTCTGATGAACATCCGGACTTCCGTCGAACTCTCAAACTCCCAACGTGATCTCGGTCTTAACTTTGGCACAACACCTACTCTATGTCTTATTGCCATCGTAGTTAATCCTACACACTTTTCTCAACATATATATTAGATCAAACAAATTACAATTGACTTCATCATCAAAATCTGAGATTCAACAATCTTCCCCTTTTTGACGATGACAATCAATTGATGACGGAGTTAACCTTAACTCCCCCTATCTATATGCTATACTTGAGAAAAGACATTCTTGAATTCAAGGCCTTTGAATTCAAGAGACATATTGATATGTTAAGTTCATTTAAACTTGTCAATACACATATCATGATTCCTATCATGATCTAACATTCTCAAAATGATGTCAAGGCATGACATCCATTTTCAAGTATGATATTCCAAATATAAAAGATGACAAAGATAGCAATTTATCATTCTATGGCAAGATATCAATTGTAAAATTACAAGTTAAGCTCTAGATATCTTATCATAATGAAGGAAATTTATCAAGCAAACATTTCAAGTATATATGATTAAATATATTACATACATTTGTCATCAATTTATCATATTTTGGTATTATTTCTCCCCCTTTGTCATCAACAAAAAGGAGAATGATTCAACAATTTAAGTGTGGTAAAAATTCATGCCATATTTCAAATTATAAATTTTTTTACCAATCATATTTCAAGCATTCATGACATGGTATTATTCAAAAGTTATCACATTAAAAGTTATAAATATTTAAAGAGATGACTTCCATCAACTTCTTCCCTTTTTATTTTTATCAAAATATTGCATGAAGAAGGAAGTTAAGGAAGAAATTGATTGAGAACCAACTTTGTGAAATGATTTGAATCAAATCAAAAATGATAAAAGAGTTTCATTTAATCATGCTTCAATTTTCACAAGGATCAAAATATTCATGTGAAATCAAATCCTCATTCTTGCAAGTGTTCATTTTATACAAAAAAAATTCATAAAAAAAATTTCTTTATTAAGAAAGAATTCATGTGAAAGAATCATCATATTAAGGATAAAAGAAATTCCATGGATAAACCTTCATAATGAAAGTAGTATCACATCAAATTCATTTCTCAATACAAGAGATAAATCCGAGAGATGCATTTGTCAATGAAATCCATGAAGTGATTGAGTGTATCAAAAGTAATGGAGCAAGGGTATGAAGTAAACTTGATATGGCATAATCTCATCAAAGCCCCATTCAAGAAATTCCTAAAGATAGTCCGAAAAAGATATACATCAAATTCATGCATTTAGACAAATTAACATTCCTAATTCTCTTCTAATAATCATCAAATAATATATCAAGTTGTAGATACCAACAATTAAATATATCAAAGAATTTATCAACTCTAATTCTTAGAGTGATATATTCATTAAAGTAAGCTTAGAATTTAACCATCAAGGTAGTTAGCACAGAATTTTACTATCAAAGTAAGTAGCATAAAAGCACAGCATTGCGATCATCAAAGTGAGTAGCATTTTAAGTTTACAACATTAAGGTAAACAACATAAGATTACAACATAACAAAGAGGAATTGTGTCCACTTTTTCCAAATACATACACAACTTATTCAGGTGGTGGAAAGTTAAAATGTCTAAACAATGTATCAAACTATCGGTGAATCTGCTATAACTCAGTTAAGATTTGATCTTGGCATTGTTTAAGTCGATCTAGTCATTGTTCAAAATGATCTATCCGAATCCCTATGTCTTCGATAGATGAAGGAGGTGCTTGTTCTACTAGAGGTGATTCCTCAAAGAGACCAGTTGGAGAAGATAGATTACCCTTAAAAATTGGTGTTTCAGGTTCTTGTTTGGGTTGGAGGGGATCAGTCCTTCTAGGCAGTCTAGTCTATATACCATTTCTAAATGTACATCTCATCCGTCGAAGTAAATTTCTATTTATGATACTAAATCTATCTAGTTTTATAACTTTTTTTCGGGTGGAATGACAATATCATAGGCATTGAGTAGTCTTATGATTAAGCCACCATATGGAAGCATCATGTCCTTTTTTGATATTTCAATCATGTTTTATTGGATTAGGTAACCAAAACAATTATTATGTCCCTTCATAATCCAATACATGGTACCTAGTTCTATTTGGCTTACTTCATCATGATAATATTGCTTTGGGAGAATGATACTTATCAGGGATGAAGTATTTTGGTGCTTAAAAGTAGTAAATGTTCATAGCTTTTTGGAAATATCATTAAGTTAGGATTGCCAAAAATTATTCCTAAGGCATCAACGTAAGTAGTCTCAACTGTTTCGTCATCCCATTGTCCTCTAAAATAACACCCCTTTCTTTTACCGGAATTCCTATGATGTTGCAAATTGATCTATCTGAAATAGGTATTTGATGTCCTAATAGATAGGTAGATACCCTTTCTTCTTCATCTACATGTAAATTGTTCTAAAATAGCCTAATGAGTCTAGGGTAGATATGTTCACTTATTTGAAGAATTGGAAGAATGTCTAGATTAGTAAACCATTGAATAAGTTCCAAATCACTTAACTAATCTAAATCAGCATATTTACCCTTATGAACATGTCTAGACTTAATGGAAGAAAATTTTAGGGCATGTTGATTAGAATCGAAAAGTAGGGAGTCATAATTTTCATCTAATCTCCTATTCCCTTTGTCCCTAGAGGATCTTCTAGAAGCCATGAGTCTAAACACATAAATGATACCAAGAACTACACATAAGAGGCAAGATCTATTAATAAATTGAGAGAAGAGGTTTTGAGAATTACCCTTGTAGTAATCTTCTTGAAAGGTTGAGATTGATCCTTGAATTTGAAGAAGAGGAGGATCAAGGAAAATGAGGGGTGGAGAGGTGTTTAGAGGTGTTAGGAGGAATGTAGGAGGACTTGGGGTCGGTTCTACCATCGGCCCTAAGTGCCTTTTTATAGGGCAGAGGTTGCGGGCGATGGCACCTCTAGCTGGGTTGTGCTACCACCTGCCACCCGAAACAACTGGCGGTGCTATCACAGGTGATTCCAATTTTGTAAGATTTTTATTGTTGTGAAGCACACAACCTTATTTACATCATCATGTAAAAATTCACATCATAAGAGGAGAAGATTTGTACGTTCATGATTGATCATATAAAATGCATATCATACTCAAACATTATATAGAACTCGCATTTTCATGATTCATCATATAAAATTTATAGGCAAGCATCGTAAAAACTTGTATGGAAAAATGCATATAGCTCATTGCGCACACTATAAGATCATGATTTATGTGAGTGATCCAAAGAAGGTCTGAACACAGATTCATGATCTTGTTAGATAGAATTCGATCCGAAAAAGAATTTAGGAGGGAATGTATCCTAGAAATTTAGGAATCCAGAAGAAGTTAGAAAGGGAACTTATGCATAAGAGGTTTTATGTTTGAGAGATCAAGATCAAGTGTCTATCACACAAGATTTCAAATAATTATTGCATCATGATCTTATAAGTATTATTTTGTAACTATCATTTTTAATTCTTATGATCTCCTTTTTATTATTTTGGCTAAAGAGCTTTATAAGTTATTTTGGATCTTTGGTCATAAGCCTTGAGCATCCAAAATCAAAGTATCATCTCTTGCTCCTAGCTTATGATGGTATACATTTCTACAAAAAGAGGATGACTTTTAGGTGCCCATTTAACCTTAGGTGCCTCAAAAATCGATCGGCGTAACTTATCATGTTGCATGAAATTCTTTATGGTTCCTTTAGAAACCAAAATCAATTTATGTGGGCTACACTTCTTAAATGGACAGTTATAAGCTATATGTCCAAGTTTATAACAAAAGTTGCATTTGTTTTAGGATGAAATATGCAAGATAGGGCCTTTAAAAAAGGTGGTTGGATTTTGGTGAGAGCTACTCACAAATCCGATTCCACTTCTTTTATGAACATGACCTTTATTGACAAGGATCATGTTCAAGGACTTACTACCAACCTCAAATTTCTCTAAGATTTCTTTGAGTAGTAAGTTTTCCTTTCTAAGTGTTTTTACTTCATGGCATTTCGTACATGGAGCTAAATTATCATTATACTTAACTTTTAATCTATTGTAATTACTAACAAGAGAATCATGCTCCTTTTTAATAATTTATATTTTTTACTAATTGATTTGCATTCATCAAATAAATCATGAAAAGCATTTAGTAGTTCATCAAATGATAAATTTGCATCAATTGAACTTGTTACCTTATCTCGAATGGCCATTAGTGTATAATGAGCAACTTGCTCGGTGTTGGTTGGCTCCTCTTCTTCGGATTCACTTGAGTCATCCCATATTGTTTTGAGAGCCTTCTTCTTTGGTGTCCTCTTCTTGGCTTGGGAACATTCGCTCTTGTAGTGTCTTGACTTCTTGCATTCGTAGCATATTACTTGATCTTTCTTGGGTTCAAATTTATTTTTAGTGTCACTTTTAAATTTATTCCTTCTCATGAATTTTTTTGAACTTTCTTGTTAAGAGTGCTGAATCATCATCAAAGTCCTCATCACTTGAGTTTTCTTTCAAGTGGTCTTCTTGTGTTCTCAGTGTCATATCCTTCATGTTATTTAAAAGGGTGTCCTCAAACTCTTCATGAGCTTTACATGTCATTTTATAGGTTATTAGTGATCCAATTAGTTCTTTAAAAAGAAAATTATTTAGATATTTGGCCTCTTGAATGGCCGTGACTTTAGGGTCCCAACTCTTTGGAAGAGATCTTAAAACTTTATTAATAATTTTAAAATCCGAGAAACCTTTACCAAGTCCTTTTAGACCATTGACGACATCCATAAGTCGGGTATACATGTCTCCAATAGTCTCACTCGGTTTCATTCGAAACAACCCATAAGAATGCACTAAAAGATTAATTTTTGACTACTTCACTCGACTAGTGCCTTCATGAGTCACTTCGAGTGTGTGCCAAATGTCAAAAGCTATTTCATAAATCGATACTCGATTAAACTCGTTTTTATCTAATGCACAAAACAAGGCATTCATAGCCTTGACATTTAAAGTAAAAGTCCTTTTCTCCAACTCATTCCAATCATTCATTAGAAGAGAAGACTTTTGAAAACCATTTTCGACAACGTTCTAAAGCTCAAAATCCATTAAAATTAGAAAGATCCTCATTCTAGTCTTCCAATATGTGTAATTCGTCCCATTGAACATGGGCAGACATGTAATTGAATGGCCCTCCAAGTTGTCGGCAAATGTCATCTCTCTTGGGTTTAAAACTAAATGAGAGTGAATCTTACTCTGATACCAATTGTTAGGATCAAGAGCAACACTAAGAGCGGGGGTGAATTAGTACAGTGGAAAACTTTTGTGATTTCAAAAAACTTGTTTCGATTAAAATCGATTCCATCTGTTTCGGAAAGAATTTGAACTTGAAAGCTTTCGTGAAAGTGCAAGAGAAGACTAAGGTGATTTGTAGTAATGTAAATTGCACAAATGAAAATCGTCGGTTTCGTAAAGTCTTCGTACGAGTAAAGCCGATCTCGGAAGGTGTTTACTTGAAATCATAAGTGTAGTGAAAGCAAGATGAGGAGAAGAAGCTCTTTGCTATGAAATGATTTGTAGTTAAAGAAGATTGCTCAAACGAAATGCAAACTAGATTCAGAGTGGTTCAGTCAACGTGACCTACATCCACTTTCGGATTCCTCCTCCGACGAGGTCTCCGACATCCACTAAAATCCTTCATTCAATAGGTGAAGTCCGAACACCTCTTTACAGCACTTTCTCCTTTTCTTAAGTTTAGGAGACGAACCCTTACAAGTCTCACTCCTCTTTCTTAGATGGTTACAAGGCTTAAGAGATGAAGGAGGAGAAATCTAACTTTTACAACACTTTAAGGCTCAAGAACTCAAGATTATGCCATTAGGTTTCGTGCCCTTTCATGCAGGAAAGGGTGGGGTTTTTATAGGCCCCAATGGCTTCAAAAATGAAGCCAAAAAGTGTCTAATCCCGGATTTCCAAGGTCTTGGTGGTACCACCGCCATTACTGGGTGGTACTACCACCTAACACCTGACACTGGGCGGTACTACTGCTCAGTTTGGGCGGTACCACCACCGGACAAAGGTTAGAGAGAGCTCTAGCGATACCACCGCTTGACAGGAGCGATACCACCACTAGCAGCAATAACTGTTAGCGGTGCCACCACCTGATAGGGGTGGTACCACCACCCAGAATTCCTGGGAGACTGAGTCTCCTAGGTAGTGCCACCGCTGGCCTTAGCGGTGCCATCGCCGGCCAGGAATTCAGGGTCCTAGTTGGGCCTTGAATCCAGCCCAAACCAACCCAACTTAGGGCCTAATTGGCCCCTAATTAAGTTAGTGGGATTACCTCCCAAACCTAACTTAATTTATGCTCTAACTATGATAATTAAGACATGATTACAGCACTTCATGTTCTGGTGTATCAATTGCTCTTCTAGCGAGCTTCCAGCGTACTTCCGGCGAACATCTGACGAACTCTCGACAATGCTTCGGCGGACTCCTAGCAAGCTCCTAGACTTTACGATGATCTTCTTGGCAAGCTCCTGGACTTCTCGGTTGGTTCCCATAAAACTTCCGACGAACATCCGGACTTCCGTCGAACACTCGAACTCCCAACGTGATCTCGATCTTGACTCTAGCACAACACCTGCTTTATGTCTTACTGCTATCATAGTTAATCCTGTACACTTTTCTCAACATATAGATTAGATCAAATAAGTTACAATTGACTTTATCATCAAAATCTAAGATTCAATAAAAAGATATATTGTTAGATTTGAATCGAATGCTTGTATTATAGAAAAACCATACAAAAACACATCTATGATTGCCCTAAAATAAAATAATGTATACTCTATAAACATTGATGATTTTTGTAATGAAATGTGTCTTTTGGTTTTAAATGATGATACTTGGCTTTAGCATAGGAGATTAGGTCATGCTAGCATGAAACTAATCTCTCAAATCTTATCTAAATAACTTATAAGAGGAATTCCTCACATTAAGTTCATTAAAGACAATGTATGTAATGCATGTCAACTAGGAAAACAAATAAAAAGTAACTTCAAACCAAAGAACCAAATTAGCAGCTCTAGACCATTGTAATTGATCCATATGGACTTGTTCGGACCAATTACTACATCAAGCCTAGGAGGTAGCAAATACGCCTTTGTTATCATAGATGATTATAGTAGATACACATGGACTTACTTTTTAGTATACAAAAGTGATTGCTTTATGTATTTCTCTAAGTTTTGTAAACTTGTTCAAAACGAAAAGGGTTTTATGATTTCATCAATTCGAAGTAAACATGGTGGTGATTTTCAAAACCATGATTTCCAAGAATTTTATTAATCCAATGGATACAACCATAATTTCTCAACTCCAAGAAATCCTCAACAAAATGGAGTAGTAGAAAGAAAAAATAGAAACTTACAAGAAATGACAAGAACCATGTTAAATGAATATAGCCTGCCCAAATATTTTTTGGTCGAAGCCGTAAATACAATATGCTATGTCATGAATAGGGTTTTTGTAACGCCATTACTCTCCAAAACTCCTTATTACAATATGTTTGTGCGTCATTATAGTTTCTGTTAGGATCAAGAGCACTAAGAGGGGGGGGGGGGTTAATTAGTGCAGCGGAAATCTTACAGCGATTAAAACCGAAAGGTGCGTTCGTTCGAGAAAATCTATTATGATGCAAAAGCCGATTCACAGTTTGTATCTAAGTGCAGTTTACGCAGTTTCGCATCTAAATGCAGGTTTGTGTCTAAATGCAGTTTGCGTCTAAATGCAGATTGCGTCTAAGTGCAGTTTGCATCTAAGCGCAGTTTGCATCTAAGCGCATATTGCGTCTAAGCGCAGTTTGCGTCTAAACACAGTTTGCGTCTAAACACAGTTTGCGTCTGAGCGCAGTTTGCGTCTAAACACAGTTTGCGTCTAAGCGCAGTTTACGTCTAAACGCAGTTTGCGTCCAAACACAGTTTACGTCTAAGCACAGTTTACGTCTAAACACAGTTTGCGTCTAAGCACGGATGACAGTTCGCAGTTATGAATGGAATCAAAACGTAAACGTAAACTGCAAAGAAACTCGTTCGTAAAAGCGTAGAAGACAGTTTGCAGTTATAAATGGAATCAAGATGTAAACGTAAACTGCACAGAAACTCGTTCGTAAAAGCGCAAAAGACAGTTTGCAGTTATAAACAGACTCAAGACGTAAATGTAAGTTGTGATGTAAAGATCGTACGAAAACACTGTTTTACGTCTGAATGCAGATTCGGAAAGATTAGAACTTAGAAACTTGTTCGTAAAAGCGCAGAGAGCAGTAGCTATGTAGGAGGTTTGCAGTAATGATAAAGTGCTCAAAATAAAAGCAAACCAGAGATTTAGAGTGGTTCGGTCAGTCTTGACCTACTCCACTTTTGGCTTCCTCCACCGATGAGGTCACCGACGTCAACTAGAGGCCTTCCTTCAATAGGCGAAGGCCAACTGCCCTTTTACAGTTTCTCTCCTTTTGACGGGCTCAGGAGACAACCCTTACAGATCCTTTCTCTCCTCTCTTTACAACTTAAGACTTGAAGAACAGAAAGAGGAGAACTTTTGGACTTTACACAAATTTGAGCTCTTAGAATCACAGAAAAGATCAAGAATTCGGTGTGGATCTGTATCTCTTCAGTGCTGAATGGCTGGGGTATTTATAGGCCCCAACCCAGTTCAAATTTGGAGCTCAAAATCGATCAAATCCCGGAATTCGGGATCAAAGGTGTTGCACCTCCTAACGGGAGAGGTTGCACCGCCTGGGAGGTCGAAGATGAGCCTCTAGGCGGTGCCACCTCTGTCGGGGCGGTTGCACCTCTCTGCCGAGCTCAAGACCGAGCTCAAAGGTTGCACCGCATGATCCGGAGAGGTTGCACCGCCGGCAGAGCTTCGAAACTTGAGCTCTGGCGGTGCTACCTCCCGACGAGGAGGTTGCATCGCAGCGATCTCGCCGGAGACTGAGCCCTGGGCGGTTGCACCTCTTGGCTGGGGCGGTTGCACCGCCCAGTCTCGCTGGGAGACATGGCCTGGGCGGTGCCACCTCCAACCCTGGTGGTGCCACCTCTTTTACTATTTCAGCTCACTTGGTTTGGCTCCAAACTTGGCCCAAACCAGTCCGAACTTGAGCCTAATTGGCCCCTACTTGGGTTATAGGATTAACATCTAATCCTAACCCTAATTAACGTGCTAACTATGAATTTAAAGACATTTTCTAAGCTATTACAAAGTCCGCAAGTCAAGACATCTTTTGGCGAGCTTCCGGCAAACTTCCGGCGGTCTTCCGATGAACTCTCGGAAACCATTCTGCGGACTCCCGGCAAGCTCCTAGACTTCACGATTTGATCTTAGCAAGTTCCAATGAGCTTCTTCGGCAAGCTCCGATCTTTCTTGGCTAGCTCTAGTAGCATTCCCGACGAACCTTCGGATTTCCGTCGAACTCTCGAACTCGCAACAAATCCTTCGCACTTGACTCCGACACTTTGTTTCGCTTTATGTCTTCATCATTATCATAGTTAATCCTGCACAATTAAAATAAAAACTTCGATCGAGACAATTAATCCAAAGCAATTAACCAAGTTGTCCGGCATGTCATTGGTCCCTCGATGCTTCGTCCGATTCTTCGGCGCATCGTCCTTTCCTGCAGCCTATTGCCCAATCGGCCAGTTGACTCCGCAACTCCGATATCCTTGGCACAATACCCGCTCTTCTTGGCCCGATGCCCGAGTCCATGGCCCGAAGCCTTCTGTCGATACGTCGACCGATCCACCGGCCCGACGACCAATCTTCTGACATGTTCCTCCGGCACAACATGATGTTCCTGCTTTAATTGTCTCATCCTGATCGAAGAACCCTGCGTCACTCAAAACGCAGATTAAATCATAAACATATATCAAGTAGTTTCATCATCAAAATACGAGATTCAATAATCTCCCCCTTTTTGATGATGACAACTACTTGATGACGGAGTTAAACTTAACTCCCGGAGTTTAAACAAACTCCCCCTATCAATATGCCATATTGATAGAAACTCTTAGATTCAAAAATCTAAGCAACATGTCATCATAAACGGAGTTAACCTTAACTCCCAGAGTTTAAACAAACTCCCCCTATCAATATGCCATATTGATAGAACCTTGAATTCAAACTGAATTCAAGTCATTGCAATATTCATCATGAATACTTGCAACACGTCAACATGAACATATGCATAAACTTATGCATCACATGTCATGTCATCAACATACTTCTCCCCCTTTGTCATCAACAAAATTGAGAAGTACCACAATCAAGTATGTGTGATATTGGTTCAACTCATTGCATGAAAATCATAATATCAAGTTTTATCATCATGCAAGTTTGCTAATATCAAATATCAACATGAAAAATTGCGATGTAAGCTTTTGATATCATAACGCAAACATTTCAAGTGTTTATCAATTGTAGCATGTCATCACATGGTAAGATATCAACGCGTAAAATTACGATACAAGTTCTTGATATCTTAACGCATGATGCAAACATGGCATAATGCAAGTTTGGCAATCATAGCATCATTTCATATATCTCTTAATGATGCAAGCATTGCAAATATGGCAATCATATCAATTCATATATCTCTTGATGATGCAAGCATAGCATCAGTGTTCATAGCATCAATTCATATATTTCTCCCCCTTTGTCATCTACCAAACTGAGAACGATATAAGTAAATTTTAAGCATAAGTGCTTGTTGTTATGTATGTGAAATAAATCCTTGCAAGTAAAAACACTTTCATCCATATTCATCAAATCCATTTCTCAAAAATTATTTTTCACATGATGTGTGTATGAGAGATGTATTTGCTAGTTAATTACATATGTCAAAAATCAATGATATGAACTAAACTTGATATGACATATGCTTGTTAAGTTTGGAAGAGAGTGAACTTGATATGTTAGATTCAAGAGAATCCGAAAATGAAATTTGACTCTTTCTTCCATTCGGACAAGGTTTTGCTATAGATATTCAATTACAATCATGAAGGTAAAGCATACTTGTTACCATAGAAGTTTTGTATTCAAGCACATAATTTTCAACATGTAATTGTGTAAAATCATTATGCCAATCAAGTGATTCAATCATTCAATCAAGAAGGTTCGAAAAATAATTTTAACACGTTCAATCATTAGGACATATTTTTGCCATAGTTCTTCAAATACAATCATAAAGATAAGACATGCTCATCATCATGGTAGTATGATAGCAAGTTTACCATATACAAGCTAGCAAAAAATTTCTAAATTTTAAGGCCCGCAAGCTAGCAATTTTGAGATGTTCAAGAAAGCAACTCTTGCTTCTTGAAATATAAGTTTTGCTAGATGTGCAAGTTAACTTTTTGCTTCTTGAGATAGGCAAGATAGCATTCCTTGGTGATGTTCAATATAGCTAAGTTCTACATCATGCAAGCTAGTGAATTTTATAACATTTTAGAACATGCATAATCACCAAAGCATCATAAATTTTAATGATGTGCAAAATTACAAATTTTGCATGATTGCATTTGTGTGTCTTGAGATCTGCAAGATAGCACTTCTTAGTGATGTTCAAGATAGCAATTTCTTCTATTTTGAGAAGTACAATTTTTGCTTTCTTCTTGAATTGTGCAAGCTAGCTATCTCCCCTTTTGTCATTGTCAAAAAGAAGGGAAAAACCCTTTACATCAATTTTTAAATCATGACAAAGGTTAGTATCAATCTTATTTGTGCATCATTATATTTTCAAATTAAAACATGCACATTTTCAAAACAAATAAACTCATTATTATATGCATGATTCCAAATCATCATTCATATTATTTCAATCATTGTTTCAATCACCACTTATAGCTTATCATGCACAATATATAAAATCATCTAACATGATACAATCATTTATTTTCAAAATATTTATCACTATTTTATTGTATGATAATGAAGTATTCATGATACCGAACATTAAATCAGTATTTATCACTTCATTTTAATCATGATTCCAAACATTTATCATTTAAAACATTCATGATACACATAAAAAAAACATGTGCATCATTCCAAATCATAAATATTTTAAATCATCATGATATTAATTTGTCACATTGCATCCTACCATGCATGATCGAAACTTCTCATTTGCATACATCAAAATAAATTCATGAATATCTCATGCATTCATATCATCACTTGAGGAGTATTGAAAAGGAATAATTGGGTGATGAGATAAATATTTCATGAGTACAAAGAATTGCATAAAAATCATATCATGAATATAAGGAATACAAGTCACAATCATTCAAGAGAAAATTCATTATTCATTTTCAATTCATTCAATTTGATAAATCAAGATCATGATTTTGATAAAACTTATTTCAATTTTAAATTATCAAAATCATTTTTATGGCTCACAAAATTTATAAATAGATTCATGATTTCATCGAGAAATAACAATGGAAATTAACATGATACACATTATTACTTCTCAACCACATATAGCATGATTTCATAAGGTATTTTTAATCAAAATCATTTTGTTTATCATAAACAGGCAATTTTCATGATTATTTTCAAAATTACTAGAATGATAAGCATGATTCCTAATTGTTTGTATTTTCATTATAAGACTATTAAACATGCAATTTTCAAGAAAATTAAAAAAAATGCTTTATGAAAAGCATCATGTAATTTTAAAGTAAATTAAAGGCATTTTGATTACCTCAGCGTCGAAAGGCGTAAAGGCGTAGTTTGCCACCTCGCCTTTGTTGATTTTCTCCACGTCTTCGGAGGAGCTCGATTCATCCCAATTTTTGTTCTTCTTCTTGCGTTCAAAGCAAGTAGTTCCATTCTTTTTGCTTTTTAATTTTCGTTTCATTTGTAGTTTAAGTTCACCATCACTTGAGCTTATGCTCGAGTGGTCTTCAAATGTTCTATGTCCCAAATCCTTCCTGTTCTTTAGAAGGTTGTTTTGCTCATCATTGTCCTCATCACTTGAGTCATCACTCAAGTGGCATTCATTTGTCCAGAGTTCCAAATCCTTCCTGTTCTTTGGAAGGTGATTGTGTTCAACATGTTCATCATGTGCATTGTGCACCATTTCATATGTCATCAATGAACCAATTAGTTCTTCAAGTGGAAATTGGTTCAAGTTTTTCGATTCTTGAATAGCAGTTACTTTTGAATCCCAAGTTTTAGAAAGTGAGCACAAAACTTTGTTAACGAGTTCAAAATCCGAAAAGCTTTTACCAAGCGATTTTAAACCATTGACGACATCCGTAAAACGGGTGTACATGTCAACAACGGTTTCGCTTGGTTTCATATGAAAAAGCTCGAAATCATGCAGTAAAATATTAACTTTCGAGTCTTTGACTCTACTAGTTCCCTCGTGCGTGATTTCAAGAGTGCGCCAGATATCGAAAGCCGTTTTGCACAAAGAAACCCGATTGAACTCATTTTTGTCCAAAGCGCAAAATAAGGCATTCATAGCCTTTGCGTTTAAAGAAAAATACTTCTTCTCTAAAGGGAAGTTGAAAACCATTTTCAACGATATTCCATAAATACAGATTTAGAGAAATCAAGAAAACTCTCATTCGCGTTTTTCAATAAGTGTAGTCCAATCCGTTAAAGAACGGTGGACGAAAGACCGAAAAGCCCTCTTGAAGAGCCATTTCTCTCGGGTGTAAATCCAAAATGAGAAATACCTAGCTCTGATACCAATTGTTAGGATCAAGAGCACTAAGAGGGGGGGAATTAGTGCAGCGGAAATCTTACAACGATTAAAACCGAAAGGTGCGTTCGTTCGATAAAATCTATTATGATGCAAAAGCCGATTCACAGTTTGTATCTAAGTGCAGTTTACGCAGTTTTGTGTCTAAATGCAGTTTTATGCGTCTAAATGCAGATTGCGTCTAAATAGTTTGCATCTAAAAAACGTAGTTTTGCGTCTAAAGCGCATATTAGCGCCTAAAGCGCAGTTTGCGTCTAAACACAGTTTCGCGTCTAAACACAGTTTCGCCTGAGCGCAGCGTTTGCGTCTAAACACAGTTTCGCGTCTAAAAAGCGTAGTTTACGCCTAAAACGCAGTTTGCGTCCAAACACAATTTACGTCTAAGCACAGTTTACGCCTAAACACAGTTTGCGTCTAAAGCACGGATGACAGTTCGCGGTTATGAATGGAATCAAAACGTAAACGTAAACTGCAAAGAAACTTCGTTAAAAAGCGCAGAAGATAGTTTGCAGTTATAAATGGAATCAAGACGTAAACGTAAACTGCACAGAAACTCGTTAAATAAAAGCGCAAAAGACAGTTTGCAGTTATAAACAGACTCAAGACGTAAATGTAAGCTGCGAAGTAAAGATCGTACGAAAACACCGTTTTACGTCTGAATGCAGATTTGGAAAGATTAGAACTTAGAAACTTGTTCGTAAAAGCGCAGAGAGCAGTAGCTATGTAGGAGGTTTGCAGTAATGATAAAGTGCTCAAAATAAAAGCAAACCAGAGATTTAGAGTGGTTCGGTCAGTCTTGACCTACTCCACTTTTGGCTTCCTCCACCGATGAGGTCACCGACGTCAACTAGAGGCCTTCCTTCAATAGGCGAAGGCCAACTGCCCTTTTACAGTTTCTCTCCTTTTGACGGGCTCAGGAGACAACCCTTACAGATACTTTCTCTCCTCTCTTTATAACTCAAGACTTGAAGAACAGAAAGAGGAGAACTTTTGGACTTTACACAAATTTGAGCTCTTAGAATCACAGAAAAGATCAAGAATTCTGTGTGGATCTGTATCTCTTCAGTGCTGAATGGGTGGGGTATTTATAGGCCCTAACCCAGTTCAAATTTGGAGCTCAAAACGATCAAATCCCAGAATTCCGGGATCACGCGGTTGCACCTCCTGACGGGAGAGGTTGCACCGCCTGGCAGAGCTCGAAGACTGAGCCTCTGGGCGATGCCACCTCTGTCAGGGGCGGTTGCACCTCTCTGCCAGAGCTCGAAGACCGAGCTCAGGCGGTTGCACCACCTGACTGGAGAGGTTGCACCGCTTGGCAGAGCTCGAAACTTGAGCTCTGGCGGTGCTACCTCCTGATAGAGGAGGTTGCACCGCCCAGTCTCGCTCGGAGACTGAGCCCTGGGCGGTTGCACCGCCCAGTCTCGCTGGGAGACATAGCCTGGGCGGTGCCACCTCCAACCCTGGCGGTGCCACCTCTTTTATTTTTCAGCTCACTTGGTTTGGCTCCAAACTTGGCCCAAACCAGTCCGGAACTTGAGCCTAATTGGCCCCTACTTGGGTTATAGGATTAACACCTAATCCTAACCCTAATTAACATGCTAACTATGAATTTAAAGACATTTTCTAAGCTATTACAAAGTCCGCAAGTCAAGACATCTTCTTCCGGGCGAAGCTTCGGCAAACTTCCGGCGGTCTTCCCATGAACTCTGAAACCATTCTCATGGACTCGGCAAGCTCCTAGACTTCACGATTTGATCTTAGCGAAGTTCCAATGAGCTTCTTGGCAAGCTCCGATCTTTCTCGGCGAAGCTCTGGTATTTCCCCGACCCGCCTTCGGTTTCGTCGAACTCTCGAACTCGCAAACAAATCCTTTTTCGCCGTTTGACTCGGCACTTTGTTTCGCTTTATGTCTTCATCGTTATCATAGTTAATCCTGCACAATTAAAAAAAAAAACTTCGATCGAGCAATTAATCCAAAGCAATTAACCAAGTTGTCCGGCATGTCATTGGTCCCTCGATGCTTCGTCCGATTCTTCACAGATCGTCCTTTCCTACAACCTATTGCCCAATCGGCCGCTTTGACTCCATAACTCCGATATCCTTGGCACAATACCCGCTTTCTTGGCCGATGTTCGAGTCCACGGCCCGAAGCCTTCTGTCGATATGTCGACCGATCCACCGGCCCGACGTCCAATCTTCTGACATGTTCCTCCGGCACAACATGATGTTCCTGCTTTAATTGTCTCATCCTGATCGAAGAACCCTGCGTCACTCAAAACGCAGATTAAATCATAAACATATATCAAGTAGTTTCATCATCAAAATACGAGATTCAATAGTTTCAAATTAAAACATGCATAATTTCAAAACCTTACATTTCATCCTTATTTCATGCAGGATACCAAAAATAAATCAATCATCACTATCGACATATCATATATTATATTCAAGTATTCATGATATATCATTTTGGACATAACATTCATGATGCTGACATTAAATTTTTTAATTATTTATCACTTCATGCATTAAATCAACATTTTGATTATAATACCAAACATTTTGTTGAATCTCAGATTTTGATGATGAAATCAATTGGTAAATTATTTGATTTAATCTATGTGTTGAGATAAGTGTGTAGGATTAACTACGATAGCAGTAAGGCGTAAAGCAGTTGATGGGCTGAAAGTCGAAGACTCGGACGATTTACTGGGAGCTCGCCAAGAGTTCATTGTGAGAACACCGAAAGCACACTGAAAGACTTACCGAAAGCTCATCGGGAGATCATCGGAAGCACACCGGAAGACTAGCCGAGAGTTGGTCGGGAGTTCGCCGGAAGCTCGCCGGAAGACTTGCAGAGAAGCTCGCAAAAGAATTGCTAAGTGAAAAATCGACGTACCAGACAATGCTTGCCTTAATCGTAGTTAGAATGATAATTAGAGTTGATTTGGGATGTAATCCCATCAACTCTATTAGAGGTCAACTATGCTCGGAGCTAGGATGGTTTATGTCGAATACAAGGCCCAACTAGGTTTCTTGACTCTAACCAATGGTAGCACCGCCTAGAAGACCCTGTCTTCCAAGTGGTTTGGTCGTTGGTACCACCCAGACTGGGCGGTGGTACCATTGGCAGTTAATGCTACCAGTAGTGGTACCTCCCTTGTCAGGCGATGATACCGCCAGAGCTCGGTCTCCGAGCTTTGTTAGGCGGTGGTATCGCCTAGTGTTAGGTGTTAGGCGATGGTACAGCCCAATAATGGCGGTGGTACCGCCAGTACCCTAGATATCCGGGATGAGACACTTTTTAGCTCCATTTTCTAAAGTCATTGGGGCCTATAAATACCCCACCCTTTTCTGTATGAAAAGGCATTGAAGTGTGATTATAATCTTGAGTTATTGGGGTGTAAAAGTGTTGTAAACAAGCTCTAGAGTCCTCCTCCCTTTTTAAGTTTTGAGATCATTCAAGAGAGGTGTGAGACTTGTAAGGGTTCTCTTCTAAACCCGACAAAAGGAGAAAGAGCTGTAAAAGGTAATTGGTCATCACCTACTGAAGGAAGGCCTTTAGTGGACGCTAGTGACCTCGATGGAGGAGGAATCCGAAAGTGGATGTAGATCACATTGACCGAATCACTCTAAATTCTGGTTTGCATTTCATTTTGAGCAATTTACTTTAACTGCAAATCATTTCATAGCAAACTGCTTCTCCTCCTCATCTTGGTTTCACTATGCTTATGCTCTCTTACATTTCAAGTTGCTATCTTTCCGAAACGATTTCCATCGAACGCAAGAAATATTTTACGAAATCGAAGAATTTTTCACTACACTAATTCACTCCCCCTCTTAGTGTCGTTCTTGATCCTAAAAATTAGTATCAGAGCAAGGTTCACTCTCGTTTAGTTTAAAATCCAAGAGAGATGGCATTTGTCGGCAACCAAGATGGTCATTCAATTATACATCCACCCAAGTTCAATGGGAGGATTACACATATTGGAAGGCTGGAATGAAGATCTCCCTAATTTCAATGGATTTTGAGCTTTGGAACATTGTCGAAAATGATTTTCAAAAGTCTTCTCTTCCAATGAACGATTGGAATGATTTGGAGAAGAAGACATTCACTTTAAATGCTAAGGCTATGAATAGCTTGTTTTGTGCATTAGATAAAAATAAGTTTAATCGAGTGTTGATTTGTGAAATGACTTTTAATATTTGGCACACACTCGAAGTGACTCATGAAGGCACTAGTAGAGTGATGGAGTTAAAAATTAATCTTTTAGTGCATACTTATAAGTTGTTTCGGATGAAACCGAGTGAGAACATTAGAGATATGTACACCCGATTTATGGATGTTGTCAATGGTCTAAAAGGACTTAGTAAAATTTTCTCGGACTATAAACTTGTTAATAAAATTTTAATATCCCTTCCAAAGAGTTGGGACCCTAAGTAACGGTCATTCAAGAGGCCAAAGATCTAAATAATTTTCCTCTCGAAAAACTAATTGGGTCACTAATGACCTATGAAATGACTTGTAAAGCTCATAAAGAGTTTGAGGACACCCTTCCAAAGAATAAAAAGGATATGACACTAAGAACCCAAGAAGACTACTTGAAAGAAAACTCAAGTGATGAGGACCTTGATGAAGATTTCGCACTCTTAACAAGAAAATTCAAAAAATTCATAAAAAATAAATAAATTTAAAAATAATACTAAAAATAAATTTGAACCCAAGAAAAATCAAGTAATATGCTACGAATGCTAGAAGCCGGGGGGACATTACAAGAGCGAATGTCCCCTAGCCAAGAAGAGGTAACCAAAGAAGAAGGCTCTCAAAGCAACATGAGATGACTCAAGTACATCCGAAGAAGAGGAGCCTACCATCACCAAGCAAGTTACTCATTATGCACTAATGGCCATTGGAGATGAGGTAATAAATTCATTTGATGCAAATTTATCCTTTGATAAACTATTAAATGTTTTTCATGATTTATTCGATGAATGTAAATCAATTAAAAAAAAATATAAATTATTAAAAAAAAGCATGCTTCTCTTGTTAGTGATTTCGATAGATTAAAAGTTAAGTACAATGATAGTTTAGCTCCATGTACGAAATGTGATGAACTAGAAACACTTAGAAAGGAAAACTTGCTACTCAAAGATACCTTAGAGAAATTTGAAGTTGGTCGCAAGTCCTTGAACATGATCCTTGCCAACAAGGGTCACGTTCATAGAAAAGGCAGAATCGGATTTGTAAGTAGCTTTCACCAAAATCCAACCACCTTTGTTAAATGTCCTACTTTGCATGTTTCACCCTGAAACAAATACAACTTTTGTTACAAATTTGGGCATGTAGCTTATCATTGTCTATTCAATAAATATTGTCTATATAAATTGATTTGGGTTCCTAAAAGAACCTCAAATGACTCAATAAAATATGATAAGCTATGTAGATCGATTAAGTCAAATGGGTACCTAACAATCATCCTTTTTTATAGAAAAATATACCATCACAAGCTAGGAACAAGAGATGGTACCTTGATAGTGGATGCTCAAGGCATATGACCGGAGATCCATCTCAATTCTCTAAGTTCACTAGCATAGATGAAGGATATGTCACCTTTGGAGATAACAACAAGGGTAAAATCATTGGCAAAGGAACCATATGTAACAAATCTAACCTTTTTATTAAAGATGTGTTGTTGGTTGATGGCTTAAAGCATAACTTCTTGAGCACTAGTCAATTGTATGATAAAGGATATATTGTTAAATTTGAATCTAATGCTTGCATTATTGAAAAACCATACAAAAACACATCTATGATTGCACTAAAATAAAATAACATATACACTATTGACATTAATGATCTTTGTAATGAAATATGTTTTTTGGTCTTGAATGATGATGCTTGATTTTGACATCGGAGATTAGGTCATGCTAGCATAAAACTAATCTCTCAAATCTCATCTAAAGAACTTGTGAGAGGAATTCCTCACATTAAGTTCGTTAAAGACAATGTGTGTGATGCATATAACTAGGAAAACAAATAAAAAGTAGTTTCAAAACAAAGAATCAAATAAACACCTTTAGACCATTGCAATTGTTCCATATGGACTTGTTTGGACCGATTGCTATATCAAGCCTAGGAGATAGCAAATATGCCTTTGTTATTGTTGATGATTATAGTAGATATACTTGGACTTACTTCTTAGCATACAAAAATAATTGCTTTAGGTATTTCTCTATGTTAAACGAACATAGCCTATCGAAATATTTTTGGGCCCAAGCCATAAATATGGCATGCTATGTTATGAATAGAGTTCTAGTAAGACTATTACTTTCCAAAACTCTTTATGAGTTGTGGAACAACAAAAAGCCTAACGTTTCATACTTTAAAATTTTTGGGTGTAAATATTTTAGTTTGAATGAAAAAGATACCTTAGGAAAGTTTGATGCAAAATCCAATGAGAGAATTTTTCTTGGTTATTCTTCTATTTCAAAGACATTTCGAATCTTTAATAAAAGAACTTTAGTTATAGAAGAATCTATTCATGTTGTTTTTAATAAAATTTTTGATATTAAGAAAAATGATTTTGATGATGATCTTAAATTTGATACTTTGAATTTAAATGAATCCCTTTCTCTATCTAGCAACTTGGATGCATCTTCTTCCGAACCTTCTTTACTGAAGGAATAAAGTATGTAGAAGCTTATCCTAAGGAGCTAATTATAGGAGATACATCGAAAGGGATTCGATCTCGTTCTTCACTTAAGAATTTTTGTGCCAATGCTGCTTTTCTCTCCCAAATTGAACCTAAATACATTGACGAAGCCATGAAAGATGATTCATGGGTCATCGCAATGCAAGAAGAATTGAATCAATTTGAGAGAAATGAAGTGTGGAAGCTTGTTCCTAGACCAAATGACCATTTAGTTATTAGTACTAAATGGGTCTTTAGAAACAAGCAAGATGAATTTGGTATCGTAGTTCGAAATAAGGCTAAATTAGTGTCCAAAGTTTTCAACTAAGAAGAATGTATTGATTATGAAGAAACCTTCGCTCCTATGGCATGATTAGAAGCTATAAGGATGCTCCTTGCCTATGCTAGTAGTAATAATTTTAAATTATTTCAAATGGATGTTAAAAGTGTTTTTCTTAATGGTTTTATCTCCAAAGAAGTTTATGTTGAACAACCTCCCGGATTTGAGAATGATAATTTTCCTAATTATGTGTTTGAATTAACTAAAGCTCTCTATGGATTGAAATAAGCCCCAAGGGCTTGGTATGAGAAACTTAGCTCATTTCTAATTCATAATAATTTCTCTAAAGGCAAGGTCGATACTATATTGTTTATTAAAAATTTTGAAAATGAGTTTCTTATTGTTCAAATTTATGTTGATGATATTATTTTTGGTTCTACAAATGAATCCTTGTGTGAATAATTTGTCAAAAGTATGAGTCTAGAATTTGAAATGAGCCTAATGGGAGAACTAACCTTCTTTTTAGGCTTACAAATTAAACAACTTAGCAATGATATTTTTCTTAATCAAATAAAATACACTTTAGACTTGTTAAAAAGATTTAACATGGATAGTTCAAAAGCTATCAACACTCGTATGAGTAACTCCACTAAGTTAGACATTGACGAAAGTGGAGAAAGCTTTGATCAAAAAGCTTATAGGGGTATGAAAGGTAGTTTGTTTTACCTCAACGCAACTAGACCAGACTTTATGTTTAGCATAGGACTTTGTGCTAGATTTCAATCTAACCCTAAGCAATCTCATTTAAAAGTTGTTAAAAGGATATTTAGATACCTAAAAGTAACTCCTAAACTAGGATTATGGTATCCTAAATGTAAGAACTTTGAATTGCTTGGTTATACTGATATGGATTTTGTTGGATGTAGTATAGATAGAAAAAGCACATTCGAAACATGTCAATTTTTAGGTCACGCACTCGTTTCTTGGTCTTCCAAGAAACAAAACTCGGTTGCATTATCTACAACTGAAACTGAGTACATAGTTGCAGGTGCATACTGTGCTCAAGTTATATGGATGAAAAACACTTTAAAGGATTATGGAATTGACCTAAAAAACATACATATAAAGTGTGATAACACTAGTGCAATATACTTAGCAAAAAATCCTATTCAATACTCTAGAACTAAACACATTGACATTAAGCATCACTTCATACGAGATCTTGTTAATAATCATGATGTAATATTAGAGTTTATTAATACAAAATATCAATTAGCCGATATATTTACAAAACCCTTAAATGAAGAACAATTTGATTTCATTAGAAGGGAATTAGTGATGTTAAATTGTCCGAATGCATGAATTTGTTGAATTTTTATTTTCGAACTTTCTTGATCACTCACCTGAATCATAATCTTATAGTATGTGAAATAAGCCATATGCATTTTTCCATACAAGTTTTTATGATGTTTGCATACAAATGATGAATCATGAACTTATGGTATGCATTTTACAATACGAGTTCAATATAATGTTTGAGTATGGTATGCATTTTATATGATGAACCATGAACATATAATCTTCAATACAAATTTTCTTTTCTTATGATGTGAATTTTACATGATAATGTTGTATGGTTCATAACAATAAAAATCTTGCATGATAAGGTTGTATGGTTACATGCGAATTAGTATCACCCCCCTCCCCCCACACAACTATGTGAGCAGTGCTCACTGCCTGTAGGCGATGGCACCGCCTAGCTGGTGGTAGCACCGCCAGTTGTCACGGGTGGTAGGCGGTAGCATTGCCCAGCTAGCGGTGCCACTGCCCAAAACCTACCCCCTTATAAACACAAGTTAGGGCCGGTGGTAGAACTGACCCCAACACATTTTGCACTCCTTCAAACAGCTCCAAACCTATTGCTCTCCCCCTAGCATCTAAAAAATCCCCACTTCCCACTAAATCAAGGATCAATCTCCGACGTTCTTTTAAAGATCACTAGAAAGGAGAACTACTAAGGTAATCTCTACACCAAATTGATTCTCTTTTGTATTACTTGTTTTTGCTCCTTATTTACCTTCATTATTGTAGTCTCAATGAGTTATAGAAGTTCCTCTAGAGATAAAGGGAAGAAAAGATTAGATGAAAATTATGACTCCCTACTTTTCGATTCTAATCAACATGCCATAAATTTTCATCCATAGAGTGTTCATAAGGGTAAATATGTTGATTTAGATGAATTAAGTGATTTAGAACATATTCAATGGTTTGCTAATCTAGATATTCTCCCAATCCTTCAAATGAGTGAACCTATCTACCATAAACTTGTTAGGCTATTTTACAATAATTTACATTTAGATGAAGATGAAAGGGTATCTACCTATCTATTAGGACATCATATACCCATTACGGATAGAACAATTTGCAACATCATAGGAATTCCGATAAAAGAAAGAGGGTGTTATATTAGAGGACAATGGGATGATGAAACAGTTAGGACTACTTACATTGATGCCTTAGGAATAATTTTTGGCAAACCTAACTTAAAGATTCTTCCAAAAAGCTATGAACATTTACTATCTTTAAGCACCAAAATACTTCATCACATCCTGATAAGTATCATTCTCCCAAAGCAATATTATAAGTAAGCCAAATGGAACTAGATACCATGTATTAGATTATGAAGGGACATAACAATTGTTTTGGTTACCTAATCCAACAAAATATGATTGAACCATCAAAAAAGGACATGAAGCTTCCACATGGTGGCTTAATCACAAGACTACTCCATGCCTATATTATTGTCATTCCACCTGACGAAGAAGTTATAAAACTAGATAGATTTTGGTGCCTAGAAGGACTGGTATATGAACTAGATTACCTAGAAGGACTGATCCCCTCTAACCTGAACCAGAACCTGAAACACTAATTTTTAGGGGTAATCTATCTTCTCCAACTAGTCCCTTTGAGGAATCACCTCTAGTAGAGCAAGCACCTCCCTCATCTATCGATGATATAGTAACTTGGATGGATCGATTTGAACAACATCAAGATCGACTTGAATAATTCCAAGATCAAATTTTGACTGAGTTGCAGCAGATTCATCAATAACTCAATACCCTGTTTCGACATTTTGATTGGCCACCACCTGAATAATTAATTATGACTTTTTGCTAATGACAAAGGGGGAGAAATGGATGAAATCCCCATCTTTTATTCTGCTTACTTTGATGTTGTAATCCTATGTTGTTTACCTTGATGTTATAAACTTAAAATACTACTTACTTTGATGATTATAATTCTGTGCTTTGATTTCCATGTTATCTCTTCAAATGATGAGTATAATATTATGCTTACTTTGATGCTGAAAATTTCTGTCAATATCATGCTTACTTTGATGCTGAAAATTTATGTGATTTTGACTTGAAAGTGGATGTCATATCTTGACATCATTTCTATCGATGAATATGTTGTATCATCTTTAGATTTAGTAAATCATGATGTGCATGATGATAATAAGTCTAAATTATCAATTTGATGCTTGAATTCAAAGGCATTGAATTCAAGAGTATCTTTTCTCAATTATGGCATATAGATAGGGGGAGTTAAGATTAACTCCATCATCAATTGGTTGTCATCATAAAAAAGGGGGAGATTGTTGAATCTCGGATTTTGATGATGAAATCAATTGATAAATTATTTGATATAATACATGTATTGAGATAAGTGTGCAGGATTAACTACAATAGCAATAAAGCGTAAAGCAAATGATGGGTTGGAGTCGAAGACTCGGACGATATACTAGGAGCTCGCCGAGAGTTCATTGTGAGATCACCGGAAGCACGCTGGAAGACTTGCCGAAAGCTCGTTGGGAGATCACCGGAAGCACACCGGAAGACTAGCCGAGAGTTGGTCGGGAGTTGCTGGAAGCTAACCGAAAGACTCACCGAGAAGTTCACCGGAGGATCGTCGAAAATTGACGTACCAACTCTATTAGGAGCCAACTAGGCTCAGAGCTAGGATGGTTTGGGCTGAATACAAGGCCCAACTAGGTTGCTGGACTCTGACCAACAGTGGCACCGCTTGGAAGGCCTAGTCTCCCAAGTGGTCTAGTCAGTGGTACCGCCTAGACTAGGCGGTGGTATAGTTGGCAGTTAATGCTGCTAGTGGTGGTACCACCAGAGCTCGGTCTCCGAGCTTTATCAAGCGATGGTACTACCCAGTGTTAGGTGTTAGGCGATGGTACCACACAGTAATAGTGGTGGTACCACCAATACCCTAAAAATCTGGGATGAGACACTTTTTGGCTCCATTTTTAAAAGTCATTAGGGCCTATAAATACCCCACACTTTTCTGCATGAAAAGGCACCGAAGTGTGATTATAATATTGAGTTATTGGGGTGTAAAAGTATTATAAACAAGTGCTAGAGTCCTCCTCCCTTTCTAAGTTTTGAGATTATTCAAGAGAGGTGTGAGACTTGTAAGGGTTCTCTCCTAAACCCGACAAAGGAGAAAGAGCTGTAAAAGGTGATTGGTCTTCACCTATTGAAGGAAGGCCTTTAGTGGATGCCGGTGACCTTGATGGAGAATGAATCCGAAAGTGGATGTAGGTTACATTGACCGAACCACTCTAAATTATGGGTTGCATTTCGTTTTGAGCAATTTACTTCAACTGTAAATCATTTCATAGCAAACTACTTCGCCTCTTCATATTTCTTTCACTACGCTTATGCTCTCTTACATTTCAAGTTGCTATTTTTCCGAATCGATTTCTATCGAACGTACGAAATATTTTACGAAATCGAAGAATTTTTCACAACACTAATTCACCCCCCCCCTCTTAGTGCCGCTCTTGATCCTAACACATTCATCATTTCTCCCATGCATGAAACTAAGGCATTCATGATACCAAACAATAAATCAACATTGTTAAGCATTTATCATTTCAAGATTGTTGTTACCAAACATTCATCATTTTATTTTCTCCCCTTTTCTCATAGGCAAAAAGAGGAAAATAGAACAAATATGTAAATATTCAAGTCATCACATGAAAGATATCAAGAAAATTTTGATGATGAAATATAATTCATTAATTCAAGGAATTAAAAAAAATCATATCATGAAAGATAAGATTATGTGAATACCAAAAGAGATCATTTATATAGTAAATCTCCTATTTAAATAAAATACTAAGAAAAAATCGTAGGAGTAAAAGAAGAGATCTTGATTAAAAATAAATCTTAAGTAATTCCAAGAAATTAAGATCTTGATTTATTTAAAATTCATTCAAATTCAAATCATCAAATCATCAACATTACTTTTAAGAGATTCAAAATGACATAAATAATTTTATTAATATCTTAGTGAAAAAATCAATAAGATAAAGAAAAAAAATTTTCAAAAAACATGCTTTCCTTTTCTAGTATTTCAATTAATATAATTGATTTCTTATAAGCATGTCCAAATTTTTATACCAAAACATGCATCAATGTTTAAAACCAAAAAAGAAATTTCATTGCGTCAAAGATCGATAATCCATAAATCACAAGAATCATCATACATAATTTTGAAATATAAACTTATTAAACATGATATCAAACCTCTTAACATTTTCATTAAAACATCCAGCATGGTTTTATTGAACATGAGGTATCTTCAATCAAAATAAAAAAGTAATACGGAAATCAACATGATTACACATTATTGCTTCTTAGAAACATGCATAAGATTAATCTTATTAGATGTACAAGCATTAAATCTAACATTTTGTTCCTTTATCATAAAACATTCAATTTTCATGATCATTATAAAAATAACTAGAAAAAGAAGCATGATATATTTTTTATAATTTTTTATTTTTATTTCCAACTAATTTAAAAATAACTCATGAAAAAGCATCAAGTAATTTCAAAATAAAGTAAAGGAGTTTCGTTTGAGTTGATTATCTCATTGTTAAGAGTCACCAAAGTGAAGTTTGCCACTTCGTCTTCATCAGTTTGCTCCTCGTCTTCAGGTATGCTCGATTCATCCTTTGACAACTTCTTCTTTAGTTTTATGTACTCATCTTTGGAGTGACCCGACTTCTTGCATTCATAGCAAGTAGTTGTATTTTTTTTAAGTTTGTTTTTATTTTTTTATTCTTGTTTCATAAACTTTTTAAGCTTTATTATGAGAAGTTCAAGTTCATCATTACTTGAGCTTTCGATCGAATAGTCTTCTATTATTCAAAGTGTCAAATCTTTCTTATTCTTTGGAAGGTTGTTCTCAAGCTCTTCATGAGCATTGCAAGTCATCTCATAGGTTATTAATGACCCGATAAGTTCTTCAAGATGAAAATTATTTAAATTCTTGGCCTCTTGGATGGTCGTTACTTTAGGGTCCCAAATCTTTGGAAGGAATCTCAATATTTTATTAATGAATTCAAAATTCGAAAAACACTCGCTAAGTACTTTTAGACTATTGACGACATCCGTAAAACGGGTTTACATGTCTCCAATAGTCTCAATTGGTTTTATTCGAAACAACTCAAAATCATGAATTAATATATTTATTTTAGAGTCTTTAACTCTACTAGTGCCTTCATGTGTAATTTCGTGTGTGTGCCAAATGTCAAAAGTCATTTCGTAAATAGAAACTAAATTGAATTCAGCTTTATCCAACACACAAAATAGAGCGTTCATAGCTATAACATTTAAAGAAAAGGTTTTCTTCTCCAAATCATTCCATTCTTTCATTAGAGTAGAAGACTATTTTAAACTGTTTTCGATAATATCCATAAATCGAGATTCAACAAAAGTAAGAAAACTCTCATCTAAGTTTTCCAATAAGTGTAGTCCGTCCCATTGAACATGGGAGGCGAATGATAAAAAAGTCATCTTAAAAGTCTAAAAGAGTCATTTCTCTTGGGTGTTAAACCCAAGGAGAAAAACATGGCTCTGATACTAATTGTTAGGATCGAGTTGGCCCTAGGGGGGTGAATTATTATAGCGGATAAAACACGTTAGTTCGAAAAATTCTTCATACGATAAAAATCGATCTCGGAAAGATAACTTGAAATCTCGTTTGAATATGTAGTGAAAGTAGTAGGCAAGTAAAGTAGTTTGTAAGAAAGGTAACTTGCTCAAATATAAATACAAACCGTTTTATAGTGGTTCGGTCATAGTAACCTACATCTACTCCGCCGATTCCTCTTCCGTCGAGGCAACCGACATCCACTAACGATCTTCTTTCAATGGGCAAAGATCAACTGCCCTTTTACACCCCTCTTTTCCTTTTCATAGGTTTAGGAGACAACCTTTTAAAAGCACTCACTCCTCCCTAAACAAAATTCTAAACTTAGAACTAAAGGAGGGGATCTCTAAGGTTATTGCAATAGCGTTTTTTCACTTTTAAGCTCTCTGTGCTTGTATGTATTAACTAGGGATGAGAGGGGTATTTATAGGCCTCAAGTGGATTCAAACTTGGAGCCTAAAATGGTCTCTTCTTAAGTTTTTCGGGTCCTGACGGTACCACCGCTTGTGTTGGGCGGATCCACTGCCTGCAACACTAACACTAGGCGATACCATTGCCCAGTCTAGCGATACCACCGCTTGACAGTCTCTTGAAGACTGTGTCTGGGTGGTACTACCGCCTAGACTGACGGTACTATCACTTGATATAATCTCGGAGACTATGCCATGATAGTTTCAATTATTGGGTCACTGTTTGGGCCTTTTTACTTGGCCCAACATAGTCCAATCTTAGGCCCAATTGACCCCCTAATTGAGTTGGCCCAATTTTAACATAATTATGTTCTAACTATGAATTTTAAGGCATGCACTAAGCAAAATAAGTTCAGTAAGTCTCGGTTTCTTCCTGCGAGCTTCCAGCGATCATCTGGCGAACTTCCGACGATCTCTCGGCAATGTTCCAACTGACTCCCATCAAACTCCTGGACTTCAAGACGATTTTCTTGGCGAGTTCCGATGAGCTTTTTTAGCAAGCTCTTGGACTTCTTGGTCAATTATGGCAGAACTTCCGATGAACATTCAGACTTCTGATTAACTCTCGAACTCCTAACAAAGTCTCGTTCTTGACTCCGAGACTTAATTTTGCTTTCTGTCTTGATCGCTATAATAGTTAATGCTACACACTTAAAACCTACTTTAATCTAGACAATTATTATAAAGCATGAATCAAATATTGTCCGGCATGTCATTGGTTCATCGATGCTTCATCCGATTCTTCGGCGCATCATCCTCTCTTGCGGCCTATTGCCCAATCATCCAGTTGACTTCCACGACTCTGATTTCCTTAGCATAATTTTTGCTCTTCTTTCCCTGAAGCCTTCTATCAATATGTTGACCGATCCTTTAGTGTAACATCCAATCTTTTGACATGTTCTACTCCGACCTAATATGATTCTTCCTGCTTTAATTGTCTTTCTTTCATCGAAGGATCCTGCATTACTCAAAACGCATATCAAATCATAAACACTATCAATTAGTTTCATCATCAAAGTCCAAGATTCAACAATCTCCCTCTTTTTTATGATGACAACCAATTGATGACGAAGTTAACCTTAACTCCCCCTATCAATATGCATATGTGAGATGAACTTTGAATTCGAATTGAATTTAAGTTAAGGCAATTTTAATCAATAATCCAAGCAACATGTCATCATAAAATCATGCATAATCAAAATATCCAAGTATATCGTCCCATGCATGATTATCATATCATCATATCTTCTCCCCCTTTGTGTCAATAAAAAGGAGAAGTGTTGAGATATGCTTAGGAATTTAGCAAATTTTCCATCACTTTAGAATATGCAAGCTAGCGAGTTCTTTCTTCTCTTTTGAGAAGTATAATTTTTGCTTCCTTTGCAATGTTCAAGCTAGTAATTCTAGCAAGTTTTACATCATGAAAACTCATAAATTTTTACATCATTTTAGAAAATTTAAGCTAGAAATATTTGAAATAGTCAAAAAAGCAACTTTTACATCTTGAAATATACAAGTTAGCAATCATTGCTTCTCTTTTGATATGAGCAAGCTAGCATGTTTTTTACATCTTCTTGAATTGTGCAAGCTAGCAAATCTTTTCTTTTTTGAGATGTGCACACTAGCAATTCTTTCTCCCGTTTTGTCATTGACAAAAAGAGGGGAATAATAAAACAATAGTATAATTCATTTCCTTTATATCAATTTTTAAATTATGACAAAGATAAAGTGTCATTCTTATTGCAATATGTTTATGTATCATTATAGTTTCAAATTAAAACATGCACAATTTCGAAACCTTACATTTCATCCTTCATACAGGATACCAAAAATAAATCAATCATCACTATGGGCATATCATACATGATATTCAAACATTCATGATACATCATTCTGGGCATAACACTAATAATGCTAATATATTAAAATTTTTAAGCATTTATCACTTCATGCTTTAAATCAACATTTTGATCATGATACCAAACATTCATTATTTCTCCCATGCATGAAACTAAGGCATTCATGATTCTAAACATTAAATCAACCTTTTTAAGTATTTATCATTTCATGATTGTTGGTACCAAACATTCATCATTTTATTTTCTCCCCTTTGCTCATAAGCAAAAAAAGGGGAATAGCACAAATATGTAAATATTCAAGTCATCACATGGAAGATATCAAGAAAAATTTGATGATGAAATATATTTCATTAATTCAAGGAATTAAAAAAAATCATATCATGAAAGATAAGATCATGTGAATGCCAAAAAACATGATTTATATAGTAAATCTCCTGTTTAAATAAAATACCAAGAAAAAATTGTAGGAGTACAAAGAAGAGATCTTGATTAAAAAAAAATCTCAAGTAATTCTAAGAAATCAAGATCATGATTTGGATGAAACTCATTCAAATTTAAATCATCAACATTACTTTCAAGAGATTCAAAATGGCATAAATAATTTTATTAATCTCATAGTGAAGAAAACGATAAGATAGAGAAAATTTTTTTTCAAGAAACATGCTTTCCTCTTTTTAGTGTTTCGATTAATATAATTGCTTTCTTATAAGCATGCCCAAATTTGTATGCCAAAAATATGCATCAATGTTTAAAACCAAAAAAGAACTTTCATTGCATCAAATATCGATAATCCATAAATCACAAGAATCATCATGCATAATTTTAAGATATAAACTCATTAAACATTATATCAAACCTCTTAACATTTTCGTAAAATATCAAGCATGGTTTCATTGAACATGAGGCATCTTCAATCAAAATCGAAAAGTAATACGGAAATCAACATGATTACACATTATTGCTTATTAAAAACATACATAAGATTAATCTTATTAGATGTACAAGCATTAGATCTAACATTTTGTTCCTTTATCATAAAACATATAATTTTCATGATCATTTTCAAAATAACTAGAAAAAGAAGTATGATATATTTTTTATAATTTTTTAACTTTCTTTTTACTAACTAATTTAAAAACAACTTATGAAAAAGCATCAAGTAATTTCAAAATAAATTAAAAGAGTTTCGTTTGAGTTGTTTGCCTCATTGTCGAGAGTCACCAAAGTAAAGTTCGCCACTTCATCTTCATCAGTTTGCTCCTCATCTTCGGATATGCTCGATTCGTCCTTTGGCAACTTCTTCTTTAATTTTATGTACTCATCTTTGGAGTGACCCGACTTCTTATGTTCATAGCAAGTAGTTGTATTCTTTTTAAGTTTGTTTTAATTTTTTTATTCTTGTTTCATGAACTTTTTATGCTATATTATGAGAAGTTTAAGTTCATCATCACTTGAACTTTCACTCGAGTGGTCTTCTATTGTTCGAAGTATCAAATCCTTCCTATTCTTTGGAAGGTTGTTCTCATGCTCTACATGAGCATTGTAAATCATCTCATAGATCAATAACGACTCGATAAGTTCTTCGAGAGAAAAATTATTTAAATTATTGGCCTCTTGAATGGCTATTACTTTAGGGTCCCAACTCTTAGGAAGGGATCTCAATTGTTATTAACAAATTCAAAATTCGAAAAACATTTGTCAAGTGCTTTTAGACTATTGATGACATCCGTAAAACGGGTGTACATGTCTCCAATAGTCTCACTTGGTTTCATTCGAAACAACTCAAAATCATGCATCAAAATATTTATTTTAGAGTCTTTAACTCTACTAGTGCCTTCGTGTATGATTTCGAGTATGTACCAAATATCAAAAGTTGTTTTGCAAGTAGAAACCCGATTGAATTCAGTTTTATCCAAAGCATAAAATAGAGCATTCATACCTCTAGCATTTAAAGAAAATGTTTTCTTCTCCAAATCATTCAATTCTTTCATTGGAGTAGAAGACTTTTTAAAATTGTTTTCGATAAAATTCCATAAATCGAGATTCAACGAAAGCAAGAAAACTCTCATCCGAGTTTTCCAATAAGTGTAGTCTGTCCCATTGAAAATGGGAGGACGAACGATACAAAAGCCCTCTTGAAAATCGAAAATAGCCATTTCTCTTAGGTGTTAAACCAAAGGAGAAAAACATGACCCTGATACCAACTGTTAGGATCAAGTTGGCACTAAGAGGGGTGAATTAGTGTAGCGGATAAAATATGTCAGTTCAAAAAATTCTTCATACGATAAAAACCAATCTCGAAAAGATAACTTGAAATCTTGTTCATATATGTAATGAAAGCAGTAGGCAAGTAAAGTAGTTTGCAGTAAAGTTAAATTGCTTAAATATAAATGCAAACCATTTTATAGTGGTTTCGTCGTTGTGACCTACATCCACTCCACCGATTCCTCTTCCGTCGAGGTCATCAGCATCCACTAGTGATCTTTTTTAATGAGCGAAGATCAACTACCCTTTTACACCCATCTTCTCCTTTTTATAGGTTTAGGAGAACTTTTTACAAGCACTCATTCCTCCCAAAACAAAATTCTAAACTTAGAACTAAAGGAGGGGATCTCTCAAGTGATTGCAATAGTGTTTTCTCACTTTTAAGCTCTCTGTGCTTATATGTATTACCCCAAGATGAGAGGGGTATTTATAGGCCTCAAGTGGATTTAAACTTGGAGCCTAAAAAGATCTTATCCCAGGTTTTCCGGGTCCTGGCAGTACTACCGCTTGCAGCACTGACATTGGGCAATACCACTAACCAATCTAGCGGTACCACTACCTGACACCCTACCACTGGGTGGTACCACTGCCCAGTCTGGCGATACTACTGCCCAGACTGGTGGTACCACCGACTGACACAATCTCGGAGACTGTTGGGTCACTTGTTTAGGCCTTTTAACATGGCTCAACACAGTTCAATCTTGGGCCCAATTAGCCCCTAATTGAGTTGGCCCAATTCCAACCCAATTATGTACTAACAATGAATTTTAAGGCATACACTAAGCTAAATAAGTTGGGTAAGTTTAGGTTTCTTCTAGTGATCTTCCAGCGAACTTCCAACGATCTCTCAGCAATGTTCCAACAGACTCCCGGCAAGCTCCTGGACTTCACAACGATCTTCTTGGCGAGTTCCGACGAGCTTCTTTGGCAAGCTCCTAGACTTCTCGGTCAATTCCGACAGAACTTCCGACGAATTGTCACGGACAAACTTCTAAACAGGATGTTTGATGTAATGCTTATGTATGACCGTGTCTTTTGGTATGTTCATGCTTTATACAGCATATAGAGGGACGGCCGAAGGCTTAATAGTCCCATTTTAGTTAGGTTGGTGGCCGCTTTAGGCGTGTAAATAAAGGTTGTGTCATGTGGACACTTGTGAGAGATTTTTGATCTATAATGGACCATTTTACCCTTTGTTGTGCAACTGTTCAGAGCTTGTAAAGTCTATTTATAATTTGCTTTGTCTATGAAGTGTTTTCGGAGATGTTTGCTTGTGGATCCCGAGTGAGGAATTTTCTCTATCCTGTTCTCTCTTTTGTGGGTCCTAAGGGACCATGGGAGGCTTCGGGGAGGCTAACCTTTGCAGACGGACACACAAGGGTGCCGCACGACTTAGGCAAAACCAGCTAAGTCTGTCACAGATGGTATCAGACCGGGACAAGCACTCATAGAAACACTTAGCATGCAAACGTGGGGGACCTAGCGGGGCTGCATGGAGGGCAGTCAGTGTTGGGGAATACTTGGGGGCGACATCATATGCGCAGCGGAAGAACAAGAAAAACAACATCCCCGATTCCCAAAGAGATGTTCGTTGTCGTGCGAAGATTGGTACACAAAAAATCCGCGAAACATGAAACTGTGTATAGAGTATATTGTGTTACCTAGGGAGATCGTATATCCCTGTTTCCTTGCAGATCCTTAGGAGAGGGTGAAGGAGGTCAAGCGTCCTCCTCTCTAGCGGTGATCCACACAGCAGGGTTGCGACGACGCTCCTCAAAACTCCAGACCTACTCTGAGGTGGAGATGGAGAGGAGAATAGGAAAAGGCAAACAAAAGCTCTCTAGCCCATGAGGCTCTGAATCCCTCCTATTTATAGAGGTCCCCTGTCAAACCCTAATGGGTCCTCCCCTAGTGGGTATTGGATCTGCATCCAATAAGACAAGGGCTCCGTCGGATATCTCATATCCGAACCTCTATTCATCGCAATGCCTACCATATGTGTGTGACCCTCTAGGCCCAATATCGAGCTGGCCGTGAGTCATACCTGTCAGAACTCCTTCTAACTCAGTGAATTATTATCTCTGTAATAATTCACTCGACTCATCGACTACGGACGTACTAGGCCACTACGCCGTAGTCCCCAGACGATACAGGGGAATCCAATCCATTGGACCTGTCTGTCCTCAGTTACCGTGTACCTATAGTCCCTCATCCATCTAATATACCAGAGACCGTATATCGAGCATGGTGTTGTCAGACCCACACGGTTTCTTCTCGAGTCTCGCTCTAATCGGATTCTCCCGGAGAACTCTTTCTCTCTCAACCCGAATGACCCTGGCCAGGGATTTGTCTGAGCAAGAACACATGGGATATTCCTCTCATGACGCCGAGAGTGGATGATCCTCTATCGACACTCAATAGCCCTCGTAAGGTCGACTACCACTCCCAATGACCAGCTGTACTAGATCTGGGACAGCCAAACCTATAAGTCTGGTATCAAAGAGTGGAGCACTCATACAGGACATCCTTGGTGTCTCAAGTCTAAGGACCAAATACACCACTAGGACTACGGAATCGCTGTCTGACAATAAGGCTTCATCAACCATCTAGCATTCCGTAAGCGGATCAATCAGTGAACTCATTCTCCAATGAGCACCTGTACTGTGTCCCTAGTGTCCCCACACAAGCAGCTATGAGACCAGCTGCATCCATCATATGGTCGGGTATACAACACACCAGTCTATCCGGTTTTCACGATATCCCTCTCGAGTAACCTATGACCGGGATTATTTAGGATATGTGTTTAAAGGTCAATCGATCTCACTATCGTGATCTCATCACGATCCGATTCCCATTGCACAAATCCAAGGACATCACAATATATGTATGCATTTATGCAATAGTTATAAAGTGATATATGCCAAATATAATAAGCAAAAAGATTCTATATTAAATCACACGTGCCATCACTCACGTGATTGGCTTGCTGGGAACCTATGACTAGCAATCTCTCACTTGACCTAAAGCCAATCACCTATGTGTCTGATCCCCATCAGACCCCTGTGATGCTCAAAACAAATCTGAGACAACGGCTTTGTTAGTGGATCTGCAATGTTATCTTCGGATTGAACTCTTTCCACTACTACATCTCCTTGGGTCACGATCTCTCTGATAAGGTGGAACCTCCTCAGAACATGCTTAGATTTCTGATGAGACCTAGGTTCCTTTGCTTGAGCAATCGCCCCGTTGTTGTCGCAATATAGGGAGATCGGCTCTTCGCTACCCAAGACAACTCCCAAATCTGTGATGAACTTCTTCACCCAAACTCCCTCCTTTGCTGCATCGATGCAGCAATGTACCTCACCTCTATGGTCGAAATGGTGAGTGGTATCTTGTTTGGAACTCTTCCGGACTGCTGCTCCTCCATTCAAGGTGTACACATACCACTGAATTCGACTTGCTATCATCGACATCGACTGAAAAACTTGAGTCGGTGTAGCCTTCAACCTTAAGGCTATTACCTCCATATACTAGTAAAAGATCCTTAGTCCTTCTCAAGTACTTAAGGATACACTTTCTTGCTTTCGATGCTCCAAGCCCGGATCCGCCCTAATACCTGCTCGTGACACTTTCGGTATCGCTATATCAAGCCTAGTACATAGCATGACATACATGATAGACCCTATTGCTGAGGCATAAGGTATCATATCCATGTTAAGCCCTTTCTTACGGTCTTTGGGGACATACTGGAAAGCGATATCCTATGTCTCATCGATATGAGACCTCTCTTGGAATTTTCCATGCCAAACCTTTTGACAAAGGTTTCTATGTACCTGGACTGGGACAAGCCAAGCATCCTCTTGGATCTATCTCTATAGATTCTAATCCCAAAAATATAGGATGCTTCCCCTAAGTCCTTCATGGAGAAGTGTCTAGATAACCAAGCCTTTATTGTGGATAGCATTCCTACGTCATTCCCAATGATCAGGATGTCATCCACATATAACACCAAAAAGGTAATAGTACTCCCACTTACCTTTCTGTATACACAAGGCTCATCTTCGTTCTTAACGAAGTCATAAGATCTTATTGCCTCATCAAATCTTATGTTCCAACTTCGGGAAGCTTGCTTTAATCCATAAATGGATCTAAGCAACCTACATACCTTATCTGGACAGTTCTTGAACACGTATCCCTCAGGTTGCATCATATACACCTCCTCCTCGAGGTTCCCATTGAGGAATGCAGTTTTCACATCCATCTGCTAGATCTCATAATCATAGTGTGCTGCAATAGCTAATAGAATTATGATGGATTTTAGAATTGCTACGGGTGAGAAGGTTTCGTCATAGTCAACACCTTGCCTTTGACGATACCCCTTAGCCACTAGCCTTGCTTTATAGGTCTCTACCTTTCCATCTACTCCGATCTTTTTCTTAAAGATTCACTTGCAACCGATGGGTACAATACCTTCGGGTGCATCAACTAGGTTTCAAACCTTATTGGAGTACATAGAATCCATCTCAGAATTCATGGCTTCTTGCCACTTCCCGGAGTCTATACTCATAATAGCCTCCTCGTAGGTCTGTGGATCAATATCCTTTGCATCCTCTCCTCTAATATGTCCCACATATCTCTCAGGAGGATGGGATACTCTATCAGACCTGCGTAAAGTTGAAAATTGTGTATTAGGTACCTGAACAGACTCGGGTTGTAGAGTGGTGCTTGAGCTTGGTTCTCCAACCTCGCTCAATTCTATCATTCTCCCACTATCTCCGCTAAGAATGTGTTCCTTCTCAAGGAACACTGCTCTCTTAGCTACAAAGACCTTTTGGTCCTCAAGATGTTAGAAATAATACCCACAAGTTTCCTTGGGGTATCCCACAAATTTGCATCGCTCTGTCCTTGATTCTAACTTATCGGGGTTGTGTCTTTTAACATTTGCAAGGCAGCCCCAAATCTTAACAACCTTAAGATCAGGCTTCTTCCCTTTCCATATCTCATATGGTGTAGACACTACCGACTTAGTTGGAACTTTGTTCAGAAGGTAAGCTGCGGTTTCTAGAGCATATCCCCAAAATGAGATGGGTAGGTCAGCGAAACTCATCATGGACCGTACCATATCTAATAATGTATAATTTCTCCTTTCAGAGACACCATTGAGCTGAGGTGTATAAGGAGGTGTCCATTGGGATAATATCCCATGGTCCTTGAGGAACTGAGTGAACTCTGTACTTAAGTACTCACCTCCTCGATCTGATCGAAGAGTTTTGATACTCTTTCCAGTCTAGTTTTCCACCTCATTCTTATACTCTCTGAATTTCTCAAATGCCTCGGACTTATACTTTATTAAGTACACATATCCATACCTTGAGAAATCATCAGTAAATGTAATGAAGTAGGAGTAACCTCTAATGGCATGAGTTGACATGGGTCCACATACATCACTATGTATGAGTTCCAACAACTCAGTGGCTCTCTCTCCAGTTTCACTAAATGGAGAGTTGGTCAGTTTTCCACGAATGCAAGACTCACAAGTTGCATATGACACAGTCGAATGGATCTAGATATCCAACATTTAGCAACTTTTGAATCCTTCTTTCATGGATGTGACCTAGCCTACAATGCCACAAGTATGCACTGTTCAACTCATCTCGTTTCCTTTTGGACACATTTACATTTATGATATGTGGAGTGGTGTCTAATATAAATAAACCATTATGCAATATTCCTTTCATGATGATCTTATCATCTAATAATATCGAACAACCATTATTCTCAAAAACAAATTTATATCCACTAACTGTTAAACATGAAATGGAGATAATATTTTTGATAATAGAAGGAACAAAATAACATGCATCTAATGCAATAAAAGCTCCACTAGGCAGATGTAGGGCGACCTCGCCAACAGCTACTACAGTAACTTTTGCTCCATTACCCATCTTGAGGTCCATCTCGCCTCTCTCTAGTCTCCTAGGCCTTGCCGAACACATACGAATTGCATATATGATAAGCACTACTGGTATCCAATACCCATATGTTATCATAAAAGTCGACAAATGGAGACCCGATCATGAATGTACCTGAAGCTTCATCAAGCTTTTGTTTCGCCCTTTCTGCAAGGTACTCTTTGCAGTTTCTCTTCCAGTGCCCATCTTTACCACAGTGGAAGCACTGGCCTTTGTCCTTTGCTGGGTCTTTCTTAGTAACCTTTGCTTTACCTGGTTTGACCTTGCCCTTTCCCTTCTTAAGGGACCTTTATGCTTTCCTTTTCCTTTTGGTCTCACTAGTGTAGAGAATCAGCTTCACTTTCTTGATAGTACTCTCTGCCTCCCTCAACATATTGAGAAGCTCTGGGAGAGTCACTTCAAGCTTGTTCATATTAAAATTCATTATGAACTGTGAAAAGGAATCTGGTAGGGACTGAAGCACAATGTCCACACACAAGTTATCCTCTAGGACCATTCCTAGACACTGTGAGTTTCTCTATCCACTCAATCATCTTTTAGGACATGGTTCTGAACCGTGTCCCCTCAGTCATCCTAGCGGAAGAGGCTCTTAGATATCTCATATCATTGAGTCCTTCTCTAAACAATTCTTGGACATGTAGGAGAATGGATCGGCATCCATCTTTTCATGTTGTCTTTGTAACTTCGAGAGTCATAGAGCCCAATATATAGCACCGAGCAAGAGTGGAGTCATCAATGTACTTCTTCGTGGTGAGCGATCTCATCCTCGTTTGCCTCTTCTTGGTAGTATCATCATCAGTATCAGGGCGTTACCGCATTTGATTTTCTCCGCTGTGAGAACAATTCTCAAGTTACGGAGCCAATCCGTATAATTTGGACCAGTGAGGCGGTTGACATCAAGTATGTCATGTAAGGGATTTGAAAGCGACATTTTCTAAAAATAAAGATGCAACATAAATAAATAACATGCAGATTTTACAAGAAATAAACTATCAAGATATGGACTTCTATCTTAATATGCTCCCACTATTTTACTAACGAGTCACGTGACACCCTCAACACGTGAAACCGAAGTCTCCGGTAGACTTCTAGTGGGGATCAGGATCCAATCAGCGTCTTAGTGTAACCTCGAGGGACTCGACCAATCACACTAAGCCTAAAAGGTAGGCAACTCTTGTCGATCACAACTCCTTGTGATTCTCGTCCTGTTCGGCCTTCGAATCACCGTGGCCTCAAGGGACTCGACCAACCATGATGCTCGGTTAAGTCAACACCTTCGTTACAAGATGAGTCTGATTTGATGATATACCCTCGAGGGACTCGACCAAGTATACCAAGCCCTCAGGTCACCGGTGACATCTCTATGTCGTAAGCAAGATAGCGAATCGCGATATAGGTGAGTCTCGAGGGACTCGACCAACTCAACCTACATCGGGAATCGGTTCCTACTTATAACGATGGAAGGCCACGTGGGTCAATCTAATTGCCTCACGTTTACCGACTTAATATTATCGAGAGATGTTTCTATGATTTGGTCTCCTAATATGACATGTCACACATATACATATTTAATATATATCTACATCGCATGCAAATATATATATACATATCTAGTATGTGTATAAGCAATTACACCAGATGATCATGGACCACAACCTAATATGATTAGGCCCGAGCCAGTAGGCCTAATCACTCATATCAAGATCTATGTGTGCAACAGTGCATCTCCTTGCCCTGTGATCGTCCATTTCGTCCTTGTCGGTTCCGTCAACATCTTGATGCATCTTCATGCATCACGATCGTCCGTCTCGTGGGTCCCGCTATCGCATCCACGCTCCCGCTGTGCCTCCTCATGTGATTACAAATTAATCATAGGCACGCAGGCCCGACAATAAACGAGAAATATAATGGAGGTTCGCAGACCTCAATAATAATAATCACAAGTACATACATCACACGGTCCAAGATCATCCGTCCACACATCATACATCACATGTATAAATAATCATCATCATGTAGGACTACTAGATAATAATAATAAAAAAATATAATCAACTAAACCTTTTAATTAATTATTATTTTCTGAAATCAAGGACATTATAGGGAATTTCTGAATTCATAGGGTTATTTTCATAATTTGGACAAAAGACAGAAAATTGAATTTCTCAAATTCCGAGGGGCAAAACTATCTTTTGCCCAGAAAACCATAATGCCCTTTCCCCTTTTCATTGCTGCCGCCGCCGCCACCCTGATGGCGGCGGCTTGTGCGACGAGGCGAGGGCACTGCCCTCGTGGGCGCCGCCGCCTCCGCAGGCGGTGCTGTCCCGTCGGGCGACCGCCCCTGTGGGGTGTTTCGCCCGCGGGAGCAGCGGCGGGGGGCGCCTCTGCCCGTGGGCTGCCAGCCCCGTCGGCAGCAAGCCTGCTGCAAGCAAGCCCCCGGTCGGCTGCAGCAGATGCAGCCCCTGTGCTGCCCGCCTTCGGCTGCACTGCATGCAAGCAGATCGAGGGCAGCAACTGTTGATGCCCTTCCTTGTTTTTGCGTCAACAATTTTGACGTCAAAATTCTTTCTAAACACAACACACGCAGTTCAAAACCAATCATTCACACAAGCAACCTGGCTCTAATAACACTATTGGAGAATCCTTGGGGGCGACATCATATGCGCAGCAGAAGAACAGGAAAAACAAAATACCCGATTCCCAAAGAGATGTTCGTCGTCGTCGTGCGAAGATTGGTACTCAAAAAATCCGCGAAACATGAAACTGCGTATAGTGTAGATTGTGTTACCTAGGGAGATCTTATATCCCTGTTTCCTTGCAGATCCTTAGGAGAGGGTGAAGGAGGTCAAGCGTCCTCCTCTCTAGCGGTGATCCACACAGTAGGGTTGCGACGACGCTCCTCAAAACTCTAAACCTACTCTGAGGTGGAGATGGAGAGGAGAATAGGAAAAGGCAAACAAAAGCTCTCTAGCCCATGGGGCTCTGAATCCCTCCTATTTATAGAGGTCCCCTGTCAAACCCTAATGGGTCCTCCCCTAGTGGGTATTGGATCTGCATCCAATAAGACAAGGGCTCCGTCGGATATCTCATATCCGAATCTCTATTCATCGCAATGCCTACTATATGTATGTGACCCTCTAAGCCCAATATCGAGCTGGCCGGTGAGTCATACACATCGAAACTCCTTCTAACTCGGTGAATTATTATCTCTGTAATAATTCACTTTCGACTCATCGACTCTGGGGCGTTTCAGGCCACTACCTTGTAGTCCCCAAACGATCTGAGGGGAATCTAATCCATTGGACCTGTCTGTCCTCGATTACCCCGTGTACCTATAGTCCCTCATCCATCTAATATACCGTAGGCCGTATATCGAGCATGGTGTTGTCGGACCCACCCTACGGTTTCTTCTCGAGTCTCATTTGTAATTGGATTCTCCGGAGAACTCTTTCTCTCTTAACCCGAATGACCACGGCCAAGGATTTGTCTGAGCAAGAACACATGGGATATTCCTCTCATGACGCCGAGAGTGGATGATCCTCTATCAACACTCAATAGCCCTCGTAAGGTCGACTACCACTCCCAATGACCAGCTATACTAGATCTGGGACAGCCAAACCTATAAGTCTGGTATCAAAGAGTGGAGCACTCATACAGGACATCCTTGGTGTCTCAAGTCTAAGGACCAGATACACCAATAGGACTACGGAATCACTGTCTGACAATAAGGCATCATCAACCATCTAGCATTCCGTAAGCAGATCAATCAGTGAACTCATTCTCCAATAAGCACCTATACTGTATCCCTAGTGTCCCCACACAAGCAGCTATGAGACCAGCTGCATCCATCATATGGATGGGTATACAGCACACCAGTTTGTCCGGTTATCACGATATCCCTCTCGAGTAACCTATGACCGGGATTATTTAGGATATGTGTTTAAAGGTGAATCGATCTCATTATCATGATCTCATCACGATCCGATTCCCATTGCACAAATCTAAGGACATTACAATATATGTATGCTTTTATGCAATAGTTATAAAGTGATATATGCTAAAATATAATGAGCAAAAAGATTCTATATTAAGTCACACGTGCCATTACTCACGTGATTGGCTTGCTGGGCACCTATGACAAGTAGTCAGCACACGCGCGATCGTTTGGGGGAAAACGAGCATGGGGATGTAGGGAAAAGGAGTCGCTCGGAGGAGCGGGCATATGAGATTAGCATTCAGAGGAATAGCCAACCCTTCGCGCAAGAGGCACCACGAGAATAGACAAGCTTGGAAGAATACGGAGCGCACAAAGGTTGGGATGGCTAAGTTTGAGCTACGGCTCAACGTTGACAACTATACTTGATGGTGCTCAAGGCGAGGCGCTTGGTAAAGGATGAGACCATCCGAGGTGGAATGAATTGCTCAGCGACTGAAAGAGTTATGCAAAGCTCACAGAGATGAGGGGAATTGCTAACTCAAAGAATTTGGTACTCATGCATGGGCTTGTATGCGGACGATGGAATGTTCGCGGCCATCCTTGGAGCATTGAAACTTTCTCTTCGGCATGGGAAGGATACGTCCATAGGAGGCTGAAGTGTGCAACGAGTTCAGCATGTTGCTAGGCCTTGAGTGGTGCAGCGGGGGCTGTATTGACAGGGAGTCACAATCTAGCAAGTGTGTTTACAGGAGGCAGAACAATGCATAGTTTGTTCAACAGATCGGAGTAGTCCAAGGGGATGGTGGTCTCTGAAATGAAGAGAGATGTTACTCCAACGGGACAGTTATCCAGGAGGGATAAGTCCCAACTCTCCAGAGGGAGAATCATGTGGGACGAACCTCACAAGTTGAGGAGTATCTCAACTCCACGAAGCTCAATGTACTGAGCAAGCGGCGAGGAGTCGTCGCATGATCTCGCTTGAGAGAATGCATTGGTGGATGCATTGCGAGATCAAGTGGGGGAACGACCCAAAGCAACACAAATGAAGGCACACTTAGAGTCAATATGGAGATCAGACTCAAGGGAGGGCTAACCCGTGGAATGGTGGGCGCGAGGGCCACCATCAACTCAATGCAAAAATGAGAAGCAAAACAACTTGGGTGTAACTTGGCGAAGTACCCAAGCCGCATGAAGGGAGCCAGCATAGAAGATGGAACATGGAGCGGAGGCTTAATGCTTTCCTTGGACAGAGGTCAAGGACATGAACTATTGTAGAGGCAAGAGCAGGATCATGTTGTTCCATGGGTCATTCATTCTGACGGAGCAAACTCATCTTACATGGTGCCAAAGACGAATGGAACTTCTAGGCATATGCACTTTATCTCAAAGGAGCATTTGATGGAGGAACCAAGGCGACTCAATTTGCGGAGGTGAAGTTGGGTTCAGAAGGCCTTAGCACAGGGCAAGAGGACGCAGAGGCAGGTACTCTTGAAGAATATGCCATAGTGTTGCCATTTAAGTTGCTATGAAGGAAGCGGTGCGCAGTGAAGATTCGTGCTGGTAGGGTTAGAGGCCTAGGATCCAGACAATGGTGCACTAATTGCAGTGAAGTCGGGGGACTTCGGGAGCTACTAGGTGATGGACTGTCCTAGAGCAGTGCTTCCATCTTGGTGTGACCCAAGAGTGGGTGGATAAAGGTCGATTGCCAAAGGAGCGAAGAAAATCGAAGGTGGAAGAGACCCTACGATGTATTGGCATAGGCCACACATGAAGGGTTCACAATTCGAGTTTATCCCACAAGGATCAGAATGCAATAGAGATGTCCCCAGGAGGCGACATGATGCAGCGGATCGTGGTGGAACAGTTCGTGGCAATGCGATACACACAATCTAGTCCCATGAGGGATTAAATCATACGGAGGTATGATCGGGAGCTACTGGAAGCTCCACTTCGGTGAACAACACGACGGTAAGAAGGTCTATGGATTCAAGGAGTGAAGGCCATGGTACCGTAGAGGTGGTTCTTCCATGCGTGCATCGAATTTTGCATCGGATGAAAGCCTTGGTCATCAGCATATGGGGGCTGTATTCCACCAAGGAAAAAGTTCGAATGGAAGTACCAGCGAGTCCCATGGGAGGGACTTGATCATACAGCGGTATAATCGAAGCAGTTGGAGAGTTGGACTACTCCAGAGCTTATATTCACTTAAGAGAGCTCGACAAGTCAAAGGACAAGGTCGAGTAAGCGAACGTTGCTACCAAGGAAGCTAAGGAGAATAGAATCGGTGCAAACTCTACAACGTGATGGCAGAGGCCATGCATGGGAGTTGCAGTCTATCTTTCCATCGACCAAAGGGAGTTGCTTGGAGAACACAAAGGTGTTGAAGCAGGGGGTCGTAAGGGGCGAGGAAGCGACGATGAGTCCAGAGGGACTTAGCTACCCAAAATCAAGCATTAGTTATAATAGAGGTGGACTCGGAGGAGTATCACAGAGGGATAACTACTGATTGTGAAGAAAAGGGATGCAGATGCGAGGCGACGGATAGTAGTGCCATGGGCATGGCAGCGCCATGGTACCACAAAGGCGGGACTTCTGTGAAAGTCATTGATCCCTTGCTCTCATGGAGGGAGAGCGCTTGGTAGTGAAAGGGGCCGAGGAGGTGGAGCATGCAGAGGCAAACTCCAAGTACCGAGACAAGGCTAAAGGGCAAAGGCCAAGGAACTTCGTAAGACCGGTGTTAATGAGTTTCTCATCAAGATAGCCGAAAGTGAAGGACTTCGGATCATGAAAGAGTGCACGACCAAGGAACGAAGTAGTCAGTACGCGGTGCTATACCTTTGCTACTCACGGGAGTAGGCGGCAGGGTTGATGGAGAAGATGGTACAATCCCAAAGGTGACCAAATCTATTAGAGAATTATTCCAAGTTGGGGTGAAAACTTTCTGCATTCCAGAAGTTCGATGGTATTGAGAAGGTGAATCATAGTAGCTAACTCAATGCAAGGAGTGCAAACACTTCAAGTGCTTCAGAAGTGTGAGCAAAGAGCAGGCGAAGGCCAGTAACCAACTCGATGCATGGAGTATAACCTCGAGGAGGCGGGCAAAGTCAAGTAACCATTGCCTTCTCAACTCTTAAGAGAATGGGTGAAACTAAGTACCCCAATTCTCTTATCTATCCAGCAGAGGAGCTCTGCATATGTTCAAAGACCCTTCGAAGATATTGGAAGACAATAGTTGTCAAATCCTCACCAACGGTGATCAATGTTACTGAGAGTAGATTGTCCGCTTCATTTCCCAACGAAATGCCAATCAAAAGCGAAAGTGATGCGAACCTACTTGGATGTGACAACTAAGTGAAAGAAGAGTCAATGAGCAAATTTTATGGAGGAAGGACCCAAAACTACAAAAGTTTGCGAGACGATGCTCGTTAAAAGCTCCAACAAGCATCCACCCAGTTCAAACAGCATAAGGCATTTGAGAGACTAGCATAGTAAAGATGGTCTTTTCCTTCATTTAGAGGATCCATAGGAATCAATAAGGATCAACACAACTCAGCCAACCCCACACCGGAGTCAGAGTCATTGGTGAGTTGAAGTAGCACGGCGGATCAAAGGTTCAACTACTCAAAAACAACAGCGGAGAGCAGCTAGGAGCCAAGAGGCGCATTGTAGCTGGAGCAGAAGATTGAAGACTCAACAAAGGCGAGGAGTTGCAGTGTCGGCAAAGGCTTCAACGAGGACGTCGAAGGAATAAGTGGGGGAGAATGTCACGGACAAAGTTCTAAACAGGATGTTTGATGTAATGCTTATGTATGTCCATGTCTTTTGGTATGTTCATGCTTTGTACAGCATGTAGAGGGATGGTCGAAGGCTTAATAGTCCCATTTTAGTTAGGTTAGTGGCCACTTTAGGCGTGTAAATAAAGGTTGTGTCATGTGGACACGTGTGAGAGATTTTTGGTCTTTAATGGACCATTTTACCCTTTGTTGTGCAACTATTCAGAGCTTGTAAAGTCTATTTGTAATTTGCATTGTCTATGAAGTGTTTTCGGAGATGTTTGCTTGTGGATCCCGAGTGAGGCATTTTCTTTATCCTGTTCTCTCTTTTGTGGGTCCTAAGGGACCATGGGAGGCTTCGGGGAGGCTGACCTTTGCGGACGGACACGCAAGGGTGCCGCATGACTTAGGCAAAACCAGCTAAGTCTGTCACAGAATGTTCAGACTTCCAACGAACTCTCGAACTCCCAACAAAGTCTCGTTCTTGACTCTGTGACTTCATTTTGCTTTATGCCTTGATCATTATCGTATTTAATCATGCACATTTAAAACCTACTTCGATCTAAACAATTATTATAAAGCTTGAATCAAATATTATCCGGCATGTCATTGGTTCATCGATGCTTCATCTGATTCTTCGGTGCATCATCCTCTCTTGTGACCTATTGCCCGATCAGTCAGTTGACCTCCACAACTCCAATTTCCTTAGTGCAATTTTCGCTCTTCTTGGCCCGATACTCGAACTTATGGTCCGAAGCCTTCTGTCGATATGTTAACCGATCCTTCGGCACAACATCCAATCGTCTTACATATTCTACTCCAGCCCATCATGATTCTTCTTGCTTTAATTATCTCTCCTTTATCGAAGCTTATGGTTTCATCATCAAAATCCGAGCAAATTTTTTCATTACTTTACAACATGCATAATCACCAAATATGTTGAATCTCAGATTTTGATGATGAAGTCAATTGTCATTTGTTATCTAATCCATATGTTGAGATAAGTGTGTAGGATTAACTACGATGGAAGTAAGACATGCAGCAGAAGTTACGCTGGAGTCAAGACCATGATCACGGTGGGGGTTCGAGAGTTCTGCGGAAGTTCGGACGGTCGTCTGAGGTTCTACGGGAATAAATCCGAGAAGTCTAGAAGCTTGCCAAAGATGCTCATCAGAACTCACCAAGTGAATTGTCGCAAAGTCTAGGAGTTTGCCAGAACTCCACCAGAGCATCGCCGAAAGTTCATCGGAAGTTTGCCGGAAGAAGCGATTGACACACCGGAGCAAGTTGCAGTAAATGTCTTAAGAAATATCATAGTTAGCATGTAGATTAAGTTAGGAATGGGAGGTGATCCCATTAACTTACTCTAGGGGCAATTGGGCCCTTGATAGACCCAAATTGGGCCGAATGGATCAACTCATTCGGACCAGAATTCCTGCTAGGCGCTGGCACCGCCCAGGAAATAGTCTCCCAAGAAAGCTGGGTGGTGCAACCACCCAGGTTAGGTGGTGGCATCGCTTGTGCTCAATCTCTGAGCAAGACTAGGCGGTGCAACCGCCCCTATCATGCGATGGCACCACCTAGAGGCTCAGTCTCCGAGCTGCCAGGCGGTTGTACTGCCCCAGTCAGGAGGTAGTATCGCCAGGACCCCGAAAATCCGAGAAAAGATATTTTTGAGCTCCAAATTCAAACCAGTTTGGGGCCTATATATACCCCACCCTTTTCTGCATGAAAGGGCACCGAAAATCCAATCTTACTTTGTGATTTTTAGAGCTCAAAAGTGTTGTAAAGGCTAGAAGTTCTCCTCCCTATTTTCTTCCATGTTTTGATCTTTCAAGAGAGGAGAGAAAAGTTTGTAAGGGTTTTCTCCTAAGCCCATCAAAAGGAGTGAAACTGTAAAAGGGTGGTTGGCCTTCGCCTATTAAAGGAAGGCCTCTAGTGAATGTCGGTGACCTCGTCGGAGGAGGAAGCCGAAAATGGATGTAGGTCACGTTTGACCGAACCACTCTAAAATTTGGTTTGCATTTCCTTTGTGCTATTTATCTTAACTACAAACTGTCTTCCTTACTTTACTTCAAATACTTTTCCATAAACTTTCAAAGTTATTATCTGCGCGAAATGACTTTTACGTCGGAATCAGATTTCAACGTATGAATGCAGTTTTAATCGTCGAAAGTTTTTCGCTGCACTAATTCACCCCCCCCCCCCCCTCTTACTGCTCTTGATCCTAACAATTGGTATCAGAGCGGGGTTCACTCTCAAACTGATTACAACCTAAGAGAGATGGCATACGCTGGAAACCAAGAGAGCCACTATTACACGTCCACCCATGTTCAATAGGACGGACTACACCTATTGGAAGACCCGAATGAGAATCTTCCTTATTTCAATGGATTTTGAACTTTGGAATCTTGTCGAAAATGGATTTTCGAAGTCTTCTCTTCCAATGATCAATTGGAATGAATTGGAGAAGAAGACTTTCGCTCTTAATGTAAAGGCTATGAATGCCTTATTTTGTGCGCTTGATAAAAATGAGTTTAATCGTGTTTCGGTTTGTGAAACCACATTTGATATTTGGCATACACTCGAAGTGACTAACGAAGGCACAAGTAGAGTGAAAGAGTCAAAAATCAATTTTTTGATACATTCTTTTGAACTTTTCCGAATGAAACCGAGCGAGACTATTAGCGACATATACACCCATTTCACGGATGTCGTCAATGGTCTAAAAAGAGTCGGCAAAAGTTTTTCAGATTTTGAGCTCGTAAATAAGATTCTAAGATCCCTTCCTAAGAGTTGGGACCCTAAAGTCACTGTTATTCAAGAGGCTAAAGATTTAAACAACTTCCGTCTTGAAGAACTAATCGGGTCATTAATGACCTATGAAATGACTTGCAAGGCTCATGAAGAGCAAGAAGACATCCTTCCAAAGAACAGGAAGGATATGACACTTAGAACTTTAGGTGACCACTTGAGAGAAAACTCAAGTGATAAGGACTGTGATGATGACTTGGCACTTCTAACAAAGAAATTCAAACAATTCATTAAGAAAAACAAGTTTAAAAATGACACAAAGAATAAATTTGAACCTAAAAAGGATCAAGTTATTTGCTACGAGTGCAAAAAGCCGGAACACTACAAAAGTGATTGTCTCTAAGCCAAGAAGAGAACATCAAAGAAGAAGGCACTCAAAGCAATATGGGATAACTCGAGCACGTCCGAAGAAGAGGAGTCCAACACTGAGCAAGTTACTCATTACGCCTTAGTGACCATCGGAGAGGAGGTACCAAATTTAATTGATGTATATTTATCATTTGATGAATTATTAAATGCCTTCCATGACTTATTTGATGAATACAAAACAATTAGTAAAAAATATAAATTATTAAAAAAGGAGCAAGATAGTCTTATTAGTAATTTTTACAAATTAAAAACTAAATATCATGATAGTTTAGCTCCATGTATAAAATGTCATGATATAGAAACTCTCCAAAAAGAGAACTTGCTACTTAAGGACACCTTGAAGAAATTCGAGGTTGGTAGCAAGTCTTTGAACATGATCCTTACAAATAAGGGTCACGTTCCCAAAAGAAGTGGAATCGGATTTGTGAGATGTCTTCACCAAAATCCAACCACTTTCATAAAAGGCCTTATCTTACACGTTCGGCACCAAAGCAAATGCAACTTTTGTTGCAAACATGGACATAAAATGTATCATTGTCCATTCAAGAAAATTAGCCCGAACAAACTGATTTGGGTTCCTAAAGGAACGATGATAACTCTATGGAACATAATAAATAATATAGATCCATGTTTGAGGCACCCAAAAGTAAATGGGTACCTAAAAATTATCCTTTCTTGTAGAGACATACACTATCACAAGCTAGGAGCAAGAGATGGTACCTTTGATAGTGGATGCTTAAGGCATATGACCGGAGATCCATCTCAATTCTCTAAGCTCACTAGCATAGACAAAGGCTATGTCACCTTCGGAGACAACAACAAGGGTAAAATCATTGGCAAAGGAACCATAGGTAACAAATCCAACTTCTTTATTGAAGATGTTTTGTTAGTTGATGGTTTAAAACAGAATCTCTTGAGCATTAGTCAATTATGTGATAAAGGATATATCATCAAATTCGAATCTAATACTTGCATCATTGAAAAACCACACAAAAACACATCTATGATTGCATTAAAATAGAATAACGTATACACCATTGACATTAATGATCTTTGCAATGAAATGTGTTTCTCGATTTTGAATGAGGATGCTTCGCTTTGGCATAGGAGATTAGGTCATGCTAGTATGAAACTAATCACTCAAATATCATCCAAAGAATTTGTACGAGGAATTCCTCATATCAAGTTCATCAAAGATAATGTGTGTGATATTTTTCAATTAGGAAAACAAATTAAGGGTAGTTTCAAATCTAAGAATCAAATAAGCACCTCTAGGCCCTTACAATTGATCTATATGGACTTGTTCGGACCAATCTCTACATCAAGCCTAAGAGGTAGCAAATATGTTGAATCTCAGATTTTGATGATGAAGTCAATTGTCATTTGTTGTCTAATCTATGTGTTGAGATAAGTGTGCAGGATTAACTACGATGAAAGTTAGACAAGCAGCAGGAGTTGCGCCGGAGTCAAGATCATGATCACGTTGGGAGTTCGAGAGTTCGACGGAAGATCGGACAGTCGTCGGAGGTTCCGGCGAAACAGATCCGAGAAGTCCGTAAGCTTGCTGCCGAAGCTCGGCCGAAACTTCGCCAAGTGGATCGTCGCAAAAGTCCAGGAGTTTGCCGGAAGTCCGCAGAAGAATCATCGAGGGTTCATCGGATAATCGACGGAAGTTCGCGGAAACTTCGCCGGAAGAAGCGATTGACGCATGAGCAAAAGCTGCAGAAATTGTCTTAGATTTAATCGTGGTTAGCACGCTGATTAAGTTGGAAAATGGGAGGTGAACCCATTAACTTAATCTTGGGGCAATTGGGCCCCCCTAAAAAGATTGAAATTGGGCGAATGGAGCTAACCATTCGACCCCGATTACACGGGGAGGTGCAACCGCCTAGGCCGGGAGGTGGCACCGCCTTGGGCTATGTCTCCCAGCCGAGACCGGGCGGTGCAACCGCCCCAGCCAAGAGGTGCAACCGCCTGGGCTCGATCTCGAAAGCTCGCCGGGCGGTGCAACCTCTCCCGGTCAAGCGGTGCAACCGCCTGAGCTCGGTCTTCGAAGCTCCGGCAGAGGTGCAACTGCCTCGACAGAGGTGGCACCGCCCGGAGGCTCGATCTTGAGCTCTGCCTGCGGTGCAACCTCTCCAATCGAGGTGCAACCACTGATCCCGGAATTCCGGGATTTGATCGTTTTGAGCTCCAAATTTGAACTGGGTTGGGGCCTATAAATACCCCACCCATTCAGCACAGAAAGAGCAAGAGACCTACACCGAAATCTTGATCTTCTCTGTGATTCTTGAGCTCAAAATTGTTGTAAAGCCTTTAAGTCTCCTCCTTCTGTTCTTTAAGTTTCTGAATTGTAAAAGTGAGAAGAGAAAGGTTCTGTAAGAGTTGTCTCCTGAGCCCCTCAAAAGGAGTGAAACTGTAAAAGGGCAGTTGGCCTTCGCCCATTGAAGGAAGGCAGCTAGTTGACGTTGGTGACCTCGTCGGAGGAGGAAGCCAAAAGTGGAGCAGGTCAAGACAGACCGAACCATTCTAAATCTCTGGTTTGCTTTTACTTTGAGCACTTTATCATTACTGCAAACCTCCTACATAGCTACTGCCCTCTGCGCTTTTACAAACGAGTCTCTAAGTTCTGATCTTTCCGAATCTGCATTCAGACGTAAATCGGTGTTTTCGTACGATCTTTACACTGCAGTTTACACTTACGTTTTGATTCCATTTATAACTGCAAATTGCTTTCTGCGTATTCATAAAACGCTTTTCAAAGTTCAAAACTGCGTTTAGACGTAAAATTATGCTTTGACGTAAAAACTGCGTTTAGACGTAAAACTGCGTTTAGACGCAAAACTGCGTTTAGACGTAAAACTGCGTTTAGACGTAAAACTACATTTAGACATAAAACTGCGTTTAGACGTAAAACTGCATTTAGACGTAAAACTGCATTTAGACGTAAAACTACGTTTAGACGCAAAACTGCGTTTAGACGTAAAACTGCACTTAGACGTAAAACTGCACTTAGACGTAAAACTGCGTTTAGACGCAAACTGCGCTCAGACGTAAACTGTGTTTAGACGCAAACTGTGTTTAGACGCAAACTGCTCTTAGACGCAAACTGTGTTTAGACGCAAACTGTGTTAAGATGCAAACTGCGCTTTGACGCAATCTGCGCTTAGACGCAAACTGCACTTAGACGCAATCTGCGCTTAGACGCAAACTGCGCTTAAATGCAAACTGCGCTTAGACGCAATCTGCATTTAGACGCAAACTGCATTTAGACACAAACTACGTAAACTACACTTAGATACAAACTGTGAATCGGCTTTTACATCGAAATCGTTTTTATCGGACGAACGCAGCTTTCGTTTTTAAATCGCTGTAAGATTTCCGCTGCACTAATTCACCCCCCCCCTCTTAGTGCTCTCGATCCTAACAATTGGTATCAGAGCTCGGTTAACTCTCTAATGGACTAAAACCCAAGAGAGATGGCATACGCCAGAAACCAAGAGGGGCATTCTATTACACGTCCACCCATGTTCAGTGGGACGGACTACACCTACTGGAAGACCCGAATGAGGATCTTTCTTATTTTTATGGATTTTGAACTGTGGAACCTTGTTGAAAACGGATTTTCAAAGTCTTCTCTTCCAATGATCGATTGGAATGAATTGGAAAAGAAGGCTTTCGCTCTTAATGCAAAGGCTATGAATGCCTTATTTTGCGCACTTGATAAAAACGAGTTTAATCGTGTTTCAACTTGCGAAACTGCATTTGATATTTGGCACACACTTGAAGTGACCCACGAGGGCACAAGTAGAGTGAAAGAGTCAAAAATCAATCTGTTGTTGCATTCTTTTGAACTTTTCCGAATGAAACCGAGTGAAACCATTGGCGACATGTTTACCCGTTTCACGGATGTCGTCAACGGTCTAAAAGGACTCGGAAAAAGTTTTTCGGATTTTGAACTCGTAAATAAGATACTAAGATCCCTTCCTAAAAGTTGGGATCCTAAAGTCACTGCTATTCAAGAGGCAAAAGATCTGCGCAACTTCCCTCTTGAAGAACTAATCGGGTCATTAATGACCTACGAAATGACTTGCAAAGCTCATGAAGAGCAAGAAGACATCCTTCCAAAGAACTGGAAGGATATGGCACTCAAAACTTCTGAATACCACTTGAGAGAAAACTCAAGTGATGAGGACTGTGATGATGACTTGGCACTTTTAACAAGAAAGTTTAAAAAATTCTTTAAAAGAAACAAGTTTAAGAATGATGCGAAAAATAAACTTGAACCCAAGAAGGACCAAGTGATCTGCTATGAATGCAAAAAGCCGGGACACTACAAGAGTGATTGTCCCCAAGTCAAAAGGAGAACATCAAAAAGGAAGGTTCTTCAAGCAACATGGGATGACTCGAGCGCATCTGAAGAAGAGGAGTCCAACACCGAGCAAGTTGCTCATTACGCCTTAATGGCCATCGGAGAGGAGGTAACGAATTTATTAGATGCTGATTTATCTTTCGATGAATTATTAAATGCTTTCCATGAATTATTTGATGAATGCAAGATTATCAATAGAAAATATAAATTGCTAAAAAAGGAGCATGATAGTCTTACTTGTGATTTTAATAAGTTAAAAATTGAATATCATGATAGTTTAAATTCATGTATCAAATGTCATGATCTAGAAACTTTTCAAAAAGAAAACTTGCTACTTAAGGACACCTTGAAGAAATTCGAGGTTGGTAGCAAGTCATTAAACATGATCCTTACAAACAAGGGTCATGTTCCTAAAAGAAGTGGGATTGGATTTGTTAGGAGTCCTCACCAAAATCCAACTACCTTTGTAAAAGGCCCCATCTTACATGTTAGACATCAAAGCAAATGCAACTTTTGTTGCAAGTTCAGACACAAGATGCATTATTGTCCATTCAGGAAATTTAGTCTAAACAAATTGATTTGGGTTTCTAAAGGAACCATGACAAATTCTATGCAACATGATAGAAAATGTAGATCTATTAGTGAGGCACCCAAAAGCAAATGGGTACCTAAAAATCATCCCTTCCTACAAAAACATTAAAACCTTAGGCTGGAGCAAGAATTAATGTTCTGCTCCTTGATTCTCGATAGTCATGACCCAAATGTAATTTGGATACAACAACGAGTGGAAATTATGAAATCACAAATGCAATTTGGATACAACCTAATGTGACTTTTCAAAATCACAAACATATGTACGACATTAAGAGTATGCACGTTAACAAGTCTATCTTGATCGTACAAGCGTTTTTGCCTTGAAACAAAAACGCACACGTAATCATGTAAGTAACGTTAATTGCTCTGAATGAAAACTCTCCTCAAGACAAAACCTCCCTGATCAAATCACAACAAAGTGTTCACTGCCTACAGGCGGTGGCACCTCTCCAGCTAGCGGTGGCACCTCCAGCCATCACGGGTTGCCGGCCAGTTGCACCGCCCAAACCAGAGGTGCAACCGCCTCGCTAACTCTGCCTTTTTTAACCCACGCTAGGGCCGGCGGTGAAACCGACCCCAACTCACCTCCCTTTCCTTCTCTACTCCTCCAAGCCTCCTCCATCCCCATTTCATCCCGTTTAGCTTCTCAAATACCTCCCATTTCGGAGCAAAACATCAAGAATCGCTCCCTGTTTTGAAGATTCCACTAAGGTATTCTCTAAGAACCTCTTAAACTCTATTTTGTTCTTCATTTACTCTTGTTCATCTTTATTTCTCTAAACAGCAGTAGTTATGGGATCAAGAAGATCCTCAAGGGACAAGGGAAAGAGGAGATTAGTAGAAGAGTTTGATTTTACCCTTTTTGATTCAAAAAACCATGCTGAAAAATTTCTCTCTTTCGAACTAAGAAGCATCAACAAAGGAAAATACGTAGATCTGAATGAACTAAGAGACGTAGAGACTATCCAATGGTTTGCAAACCTAAATCTACTTCCAATCTTGCAGATTAACGAACCCATCTATCCTAGGCTAGTTAGATTGTTTTACAATAACATGCAAATAGATGATGAAGAAAGGATGTCCGCCAATCTTTTAGGACAACACATCTCAATCACTGATAGATTCATTTGCGATATGATAGGCATTCCCATGAAAAGCATAGGACTTTACTTTAGAGGATCATGGGATGATGAAACTATTGGAACATCCTATGTTGAAGCCTTAGGAACAATCTTTGCCGATCCTAACATAGCATTTGTTCCTAAAAGTTGTGAACATCTACTACCTTTAAACACTAAGATACTTCATCATATCATGACTAGTATAATTCTTCCTAAACAATACCATCATGATGAAGTGAGCCAATTAGAATTAGGAACTATGTACTTAATCATGAAAGGACATGACATTTGTCTTGGCTATCTTATCCAACAAAACATGTTAGAATTATCTAAGAAAGATATGATGCTCCCATATGGTGGTATAATTACTAGAATAATGAAAGCTTACGACATTCAAATACCACCAGAAGAAGAAGTAATGAAAGTAGATAGATTCTGCATAATAAACAAAAATCTACTTCACCGACTAAGATGTCACTATAGAAACGGTAACTGAGTTAGAATGCCTAGAAGAACTGATCCCCCTCAACCTGAACCTAAACCTGAACCCGAGCCGGAAACACCAGTATTTAGGAGTACCCAATCTCCTCCAATCTGTCCATTTGAGGAAACACATCCAGTTGAGCAAACTCACACATCATCTATCGAAGATATTGGGATTCGGATGGACCGATTCGAACAAAGACAAGAACGGCTTGAACTTCGACAAGATCAAATCCTAACTGAGCTGCAGCAAATCCATCGATAATTTGACTCTTTATTTAGGCACTTCAACCTTCCACCTCATGAATGAGCTTGTATGAACACAATCATCCGTTGTTGTTATAAACTCCTCATGGACTTTGTTTTTGATATGGTTACCTGGCATGTTGTAAACTCCTTATGTTACTCATCATGAAGGACTTTGTTTTTGATATGGTTACCTGGCATGTTGTAAACTCCTTATGTTACTCATCATGAAGGACTTTGTTTTTGATATGGTTACCTGATATGTTGTAAACTCCATATGTTACCCTTTACCTTGATCTGTAAGCATATGCAAATTTACAAATATCTCTTGTTGTTTATCTCGGGTGTTACATTGAAACTAAAATGTTTTAAATACCTTATGCCTTGAAAAATATAAAGTGACATACCAATATAGTTGATAAGTCAGCAATATGACATTGATACCAAACATCACCTAGCTGATATCTTTACAAAACCCCTAAGTGAAGAACAATTTGATTTCATAAGAAAAGAATTAGGAATGTCGATGTGTCCGAATACTTAAACTAGTTAAAATTATTTTTCGGACGTTATTACTATTACATGCCTTGACATCACTTGATCAAATAACATATTGGAAATTATGTGACAAATGTTTTTAAAAAATCAGTAGCTTACTCATACCCGAATGCATGTAAGAAGTTCATTTTTCGGTTTGAATGCTAAAAATGGGATTTTCCTGTACACTCTTATGAAAACTTTTTGAAAAATGACTTTCCTCCTTCAAGCAACGAACTATAACAAGGAGAAGAGATATTCAAAGTATTATATGTGTCATGCCTTCCTTTATGTGTGTGATAACCTGCTGGAATCACATCTACCATGCTTTTTGATAATGCTATCATGCTTTTTGTTGATGACAAAGGGGGATAAACATATGAATTGATAAACACTGCCATAATCATGTCTATGTCATAGTTGCAAATACTTGAGTGATGCTATAAACAATGTTATGGTTATGCCATCCTTGCATCACCAAGAGATATATGAACATGTGCTATAGTTTGCATTATGTCTTGAGTTGATATCCTATCTTGTGAAGTAAATGCAAACTTGCTAGAAAATCTCAAATGTGTGCATCATGTAATAGTCCTTCGTAGCTTTATATGATAATATTCATTTACATGATGAATAGTTACAAACACAATCATACAAACTTGATGATGTATGTCTAGCCTTTCAAGCCTTGACATCATTCTTGTAGAGATACATCATGATGGGTATCATGATGGGAGTATTGATAAGTTTAACTGATTGTGTCATGCTTATCAATACGTCGCTTGAATTCTTAGGTCTTGAATTCAAGGTTGACTTATCTCAACTATGGCATATAGATAGGGGGAGTTAAGGATAACTCCATTATCAATTGATTGTCATCATAAAAAAGGGGGAGATTGTTGAATCTCAGATTTTGATGATGAAGTCAATTGTCATTTGTTGTCTAATCTATGTGTTGAGATAAGTGTGCAGGATTAACTACGATGAAAGTTAGACAAGCAGCAGGAGTTGCGCCGGAGTCAAGATCATGATCACGTTGGGAGTTCGAGAGTTCGACGGAAGATCGGACGGTCGTTTGAGGTTCTCATGAGAACAGATCCGAAAGTCCGAAGCTTGCCAAAGCTCGCCGGAACTCGCCAAGTGGATCGTCAAAAGTACAGGAGTTTACCGAAGTCCGCAGAAGAATCACCGAGGGTTCATCGGATGATCGACGGAAGTTCGTGGAAACTCGCGGAAGAAGCGATTGACGATCGAGCAAAGCTGCAGAAATTGTCTTAGATTTAATCAGTAGTTAGCACGCTGATTAAGTTGGAAAATGGGAGATGATCCCATTAACTTAATCTTGGGGCAATTGGGCCCCCGAAAAGATTGAAATTGGGCGAATGGAGCTAACCATTCGACCCTCGATTGCACCAGGAGGTGCAACCGCCTAGGCCGGAGGTGGCACCGCCGGGCTATGTCTCCCAGCCGAGGCCGGGCGGTGCAACCGCCTGACCAAGAGGTGCAACCGCCGGCTCGGCCTCCGAAGCTCGCCGGCGGTGCAACCTCTCCGGTCGGCGGTGCAACCGCCGAGCTCGGTCTTCGAAGCTCGGCAGAGGTGCAACCGCCTCGACAGGGTGGCACCGCCAGGCTCAATCTTGAAGCTCGCCAAAGCGGTGCAACCTCTCCGATCGAGGTGTAACCGCCGATCCCGAATTCGGGATTTGATCATTTTGAACTCCAAATTTGAACTGGGTTGGGGCCTATAAATACCCCACCCATTCAAAGACAGAAAAGAGCAAGAGACCTACACCAAATCTTGATCTTCTCTGTGATTCTTGAGCTCAAAATTGTTATAAAGCCTTTAAGTCTCCTCCTTCTGTTCTTTAAGTTTCTGAATTGTAAAAGTGAGGAGAGAAAGGTTCTGTAAGGGTTGTCTCCTGAGCCCATCAAAAGGAGTGAAACTGTAAAAGGGCAGTTGGCCTTCGCCCATTAAAGGAAGGCAACTAGTTGACGTCGGTGACCTCGTCAGAGGAGGAAGCCAAAAGTAGAGTAGGTCAAGACTGACCGAACCACTCTAAATCTCTGGTTTGCTTTTACTTTGAGCACTTTATCATTACTGCAAACCTCCTACATAGCTACTGCCCTCTGTGCTTTTACGAACGAGTCTCTAAGTTCTGATCTTTCCGAATCTGCATTCAGACGTAAATCGGTGTTTTCGTACGATCTTTACACTGCAGTTTACACTTACGTTTTGATTCCATTTATAACTGCAAATTGTTTTTTGCGTATTCATAAAACGCTTTTCAAAGTTCAAAACTGCGTTTAGACGTAAACTTACGCTTTGACGTAAAAACTGTGTTTAGACGTAAAACTGCGTTTAGACGCAAAACTACGTTTAGACGTAAAACTACATTTAGACGTAAAACTGTGTTTAGACGCAAAACTGCGTTTAGACGTAAAACTGCATTTAGACGTAAAACTGCGTTTAGACGTAAAACTGCGTTTAGACGCAAAATTGCGTTTAGACGCAAAACTGCGTTTAGACGTAAAACTGCACTTAGACATAAAACTGCGTTTAGATGCAAATTGCGCTCAAACGTAAACTATGTTTAGACGCAAACTGTGTTTAGACGCAAACTGCGCTTAGACGCAAACTGTGTTTAGATGCAAACTGTGTTTAGACGCAAACTGCGCTTAGACGCAAACTGCGCTTAGACGCAATCTGCGCTTAGACGCAAACTGCGCTTAAATGCAAACTGCGCTTAGACGCAATCTGCATTTAGACGCAAACTGCATTTAGACGCAAACTGCGTAAACTACACTTAGATACAAACTATGAATCGGCTTTTACATCGAAATCGTTTTTATCGGACGAACGCAGCTTTCGTTTTTAAATCGCTGTAAGATTTCCGCTGCACTAATTCACCCCCCCCCCCTCTTAGTGCTCTCGATCCTAACAAAATACGCCTTCGTCATTGTAGATAACTATAGTAGATATACATGGACTTATTTCTTAAAACACAAAAATGAATGCTTTAGATATTTCACCAAGTTTTGTAAACTTGTTCAAAATGAAAAGGGTTTTATAATTTCATCAATTCGAAGTGATCACGGTAGTGAATTTCAAAACCGTGATTTTCAAGAATTTTGTGAATCTAATGGATACAACCACAACTTCTCTACTCCAAGAAATCCTCAACAAAATGGAGTAGTAGAAAGAAAGAATAGAAATTTATAAGAAATGGCAAGAAACATGTTGAATAAACATAGCCTACTCAAATATTTTTGGGCCGAAGCCGTAAACACTGCATGCTATATTTTGAATAGAGTTATAGTAAGACCCTTACTTACCAAAACTCCATATGAGTTGTGGAACAATAAAAAACCCAATGTTTCATATTTTAAAGTTTTTGGGTGTAAGTGTTTTATCTTGAATGAAAAAGATGCCTTAGGAAATTTTGATACTAAATCCGATGAAGGAATTTTTCTTGGTTATTTTTCGGTTTCTAAAGCTTTTTGTATTTTCAATAAAAGAACTTTAATTATAGAAGAATCCATTCATGTTGTTTTCAATGAGATTTTTGAAATCAAGAAAAATGGTTTTGATGATGATATTAATTTCGATTCTTTAAATTTAAATGAAACCCCTTCTCCAACTAGCAACTTGGATGCATCCACTTCTGAAACATCCTTACCCAAGTATTGGAAGTATGTAGATGCTCATCCTAAGGAGCTAATCCTATGAGACACATCTAAGGGGGTTCAAACACATTCTTCTCTTAAAATTTTTTGTGTCAATGCCGCTTTTCTCTCCCAAATTAAACCTAAATGTATTGACGAAGCCATGAAAGATGATTCATGGATTATCACAATGCAAGATGAGTTAAATCAATTTGAGAGAAATGAGGTGTGGAAGCTTGTTCCTAAGCCAAATGACCATTTAGTTGTTGGTACTAAATGGGTCTTTAGAAACAAGCAAGATGAATATGGTATCGTGGTTAGAAACAAGGCTAGATTAGTGGCCAAAGGTTTCAACCAAGAAGAAGGTATCGATTATGAAGAAACCTTTGCTCTTGTGGCTAGATTAGAAGTTATAAAGATGCTCCTTGCCTAGGCTAGTAATAATAATTTTAAGTTGTTTCAAATGGATGTTAAAAACGCTTTTCTTAATGACTTTATTTCTGAAGAAGTTTATGTTGAACAACCTCCCGGATTTGAAAATAATAGCCTCTCTAATCATGTATTTAAATTAACTAAAGCTCTCTATGATTTAAAACAAGCCCCAAGGGCTTGGTATGATAGACTTAGTACTTTTCTTATTGAAAATAATTTCAAAAAGGCAAGGTCGATACTACATTGTTTATCAAAAATTTTGAAAATAATTTTCTCATTGTTCAGATTTATGTTGATGAAATTATCTTCGATTCTACGAATGAATCTCTTTGTGAATCTTTTGTTGAAACCATGAGTCTCGAATTTGAAATGAGTTTGATGGGAGAATTAATCTTTTTCTTAGGCTTACAAATTAAGCAACTAAGCAATGGCATCTTTATTAGTCAAACTAAATATACCTTAGATCTGCTAAAACGATTTAATATGAATAGCTTAAAAGCTATTAACACTCCTATGAGCACCTCCACTAAGTTAGAAGTTGATGAAAGTGGAGAAAGCTTCGATCAAAAAACTTATAGGGGTATGATAGGAATTTTACTTTACCTCACTACAACTAGACCAGATATCATGTTCAGTGTAGGACTTTGTGCTAGGTTTCAATCGAACCCTAGGATATCTCATCTTAAAGCGGTTAAAAGAATACTTAAATATCTTAAAGGTACCATAAATCTAGGATTATGGTATCCAAAATCCGAGAATTTTGAGTTAATTGCATATGTTGATGCGGATTTTGCTGGGTGTAGATTAGATAGAAAAAGCACATCAGGATCATGTCAATTTTTGGGGCATTCCCTTGTTTCTTGGTCATCTAAGAAACAAAACTTGGTTGCACTATCAACAACCAAAGCTAAGTATATTGCAACTAGTGCATGCTAAGTAGATGAAAAACACCTTAGAAGATTATAAAGTCCATCTTAAAAACATTCCCATTAAATGTGATAACACAAGTGCAATATGTTTAACAAAGAATCTCATTCAACACTCAAGAATAAAACATATTGATATTAGACATCACTTTATACAAGATCATGTCACTAACATGATATAATCATAGAGTTCATTGATACTAAGTATCAACTAGCTGATATTTTTACAAAACTTCTAAGTGAAGAATAATTTGATTTCATTAGAAGAGAATTAGGAATGTTAATATATCCGAATGCATAAACTTGTTAAGATTATTTTTTGATTTTTTTTTAAATCACTTAATTGCCATAATGATTTTACACAATTACATGCCTTAATTACATGTTGGAAATTATGTGTTTTGAATACAAAAATTTCCATGATAATAAGCATGTTTTATCTTCATAATTGAATTAGAAAATCTATAGCAAAACCTCATCCGAATGCATGAAAGTGTTAAATTTCATTTTCGGATCTTCTTGATTCTAACAATCGGATTTCTCGATACATTATTCTCTTTCGGACTTACTAAACATATGTCATATCGAGTTTTTGGATTCACATCATTGATTGTTGACATATGGAATCAACTAGTAAATACATCTCTCATAGACTTATCATTTAAAAAATATCTTTCGAGAAATGGATTTGATGATTCCTTCTTATATCTTTTGAGAAATAGTTTTACATACAAGGATTTGATTCACCTACATATCTTAATCCTTGCAAGAATGAAGCGTGTTTTAATATCTTATCAATTTTAACTTCATTCGAGTAAGCTCACAAATGGCTTTCCTCCTTCTTGCAAAAAGATAATAACAAATAAAAAGAAAAAATTAATGAAAGCTATCTCCATGTTATGTTTTCGTTGAGATGTTTGTATAATTGGTATCCTATCACTCATTATTGAAAAATGACATAAACCTAGTTAAAATTTGCTAATATCGTTCTCCTTTTTGTTGATGACAAAGGGGGAGAAATATATGAATTGATACTATGAGTGCCATATTTGAATGAGAAATATATGAATTGATGCTATGAGTGCCATATTTGAATTTGAATTATGATAAGCTTGCATCGAAATATATGATAAATTAGTGATAGAATTGCTATGATTGTCATATTTGCACTATGTTATTGTCATATCATGATAAGATATCAAGAACTTGCATAGCAATTTTACTTGTTGATAACTTGCCATGTGATGCTACAATTGCTAAACACTTGAAATGTTTGCTTTATATTAAGATATCAAAAGCTTAAATTGTAAATTTATATATTGATATCTTATGTTGAACTGTTACCATCATTCATATTTGAAATGTAAAACTCGAGAATGGATGTCAAGTCTTGATATCATTTTCAGTAAGATACATCGTGATAGGAATCATGATAGGAGTAATTGATAAGGTTAAGAGTTCTTAACTTATCAATAAGTCTATTGAATTCAAAGGCCTTGAATTCAAGAATGACTTATCTCAAGTATGGCATATAGATAGGGGGAGTTAAGGTTACCTCCGTTATCAATTGATTGTCCTCATCAAAAAGGGGGAGATTGTTGAATCTCGGATTTTGATGATGAAGTCAATTGTCATTTGTTATCTAATCCATATGTTGAGATAAGTGTGCAGGATTAACTATGATGGAAGTAAGACATACAACAAAAGTTGCACCGGAGTCAAGACCATGATCACGTTGGGGGTTCGAGAGTTCGACGGAAGTCCGGACGGTCGTCGAAGGTTCTACGGGAACAAATCTGAGAAGTCTAAGAGCTTACCAAAGAAGCTCATCGAAACTCGCCAAGTGAATCGTCACAAAGTCCAGGAGTTTGCCAGAACTCCATCGAAGCATCACCGAAGGTTCGTTGGATGTTCGTCGGAAGTTCGCCGGAAGCTCGCCGGAAGAAGCGATTGACGCACCGGAGCAAGTTGTAGTAAATGTCTTAAGAAATATCATAGTTAGCATATAGATTAAGTTAGGAATGGGAGGTGATCCCATTAACTTAATCTGGGGGCAATTGGGCCCTTGATAGATCCAAATTGGGCCGAATGGATCAACTCATTCGGACCAGAATTCCTGCTAGGCGGTGGCACCGCTAGGGTCGACGGTGGCACCGCCCAAGAAATAGTCTCCTAGGAAAGTTGAGTAGTGCAACCACCTAGGTTAGGTAGTGGCACCGCTTGGGCTCAGTCTTCGAACGAGACTAGGCAGTGCAACCGTCCCAGTCAGGCGGTGGCACCGCTTAGGCTCAGTCTCCGAGCGAGACTAGGCAGTGCAACCGCCCCAGTCAGGTGGTGGCACCGCTTGGGCTTAGTCTCCGAGCGAGACTGGGCAGTGCAACCGCCCCTGTCAAGAGGTGGCACCGCCCAAAGGCTCAGTCTCCGAGCTGCCAGGCAGTTGTACCGCCCCAGTCAGGAGGTAGTACCGCTAGGACCCCGGAAATCTGGGAAAAGACATTTTTTAGCTCCAAATTCAAACCAGTTTGGAGCCTATATATACCCCACCCT